>CANTUT010000177.1:750000-1068650 GCA_947687605.1 Reutealis trisperma | reverse complement strand
TTATTTTGATTACATGAAAAATTTGGATATATATATATATATATATATATATATATTATATATATATATAATTGTTGATTTGTACATTAAAGTATTCTAAAATGATTTTTATTTTGATTACATGAAAAATTTTGGTTTAAACCATGTTTTCACATATTACTGTAATGAACGGAAAGTGCGAAAGATGAGTAAAATCATGTTTGTTCTTGATTATATGATTCAGCCTACCTTGGATATTCAATCCCAATGTCTATAATTTTTATGTGATATATTTTAATGATTATTGACATGTATACATGAATAATAAATGATGAAATTGCGTGTTGATTGAAGGAATAACTCTAGACAAGTCTAGAGGCAATTAGGTATATTTAGGGTTTCCTAACCCTATTTTCATGATGTGATTAATATATTTATATGATTAACTAATATGAGAAATAAGTTTATGATGAGTTAATAATCTTAAATGGATGATGAGATTGATTGTACAAATTGGTCATAAGAGATAGGCATGATAAGTGAAAGGCTACTTGATAAGTTAAAGGTGTTAAGTATGTTAAGTTGAATGTTAAATTGAGTTGATATTAAAATCATGATATGTTGTGTTTGACTTTAGAAAAGTCTTGAAATGAGTTATGTATTTTTCATGTGGGCCTATGAAGGCAAAGTATGCAAGACTGTAAAATTCAACATGTTATGTGCAAGTGATGAATGAACTTTTAAATGCAACTCCAAGTGTATGTGAATGTTATATGTGCATGGGGTAGTATGGGATAGGATATCATGATGTTAAATAAATACTAAGTATCGAATTAAATATTATGTTAGAGCTTGAGGAGTAGTAGAAGTTCAAAAGGAGCTACAAGTAACATGAGCTAAGGAACCACAAGGTGAGTAAATATTATGTTTCAAGTTATAAGTGCAAGCTATCATGTTTTGTGAACCCTTGATATCTTGAAACCCAAGTTCTTTTCTATTTTAATTTTGACCAAATGATTTCTTTGTAAGCTTGGATTACCAAAGGAGAATTGGTCCAAAACCATTTTTGATCATTCAATTATAATAAAGAACCTTTGTGAATTGTTGCCTTACCTTACTTTCTTTCTGAAACCACACTGTTATTTATCTTTTATTCAATAAATTAAATTGTTGTTGCTATTATGTTACATGTGATTGCATTCTTAAATGCTATTGTTATAAGTGCTTGCCATTAGCTCTAACTATGGTACCTATGAATCCTTTGTGCAGAAATCCTTGTGCTGATGTGGGTAATCTTTGGTACCTATTCATATGGTCTTAACTCAATAGATAGGGTTATGTATCCACCTCAACTAGAAGAGCAGTTCTAGCCATGAGGCCTGATCAGTTTCATGACTCTTTACAAGTTACAAGTTGGGAGTTGGAATTTGGTATGATGCCACCTCTCCCTTGAGTGAATTGAGTAAGGTCTTCACTCACTAGTGTATGCGAGTGAATTGAGTAGGGTCTTCACTCATAAGTAATAATTGTGATTCTACGAACCTTATTAAATTGCCAACTATGAATCAAGAATTATAAATCATGATCTATGAGTTATAAGCTATGAGCCTTTTTTAATGGATATGTGTTATTGTATAAGTTATATTGTTTACTCATTGGGATCATCTATCTCACCCTTTTTCTTTGTGTGGCTCCAGGTGAGCATTATGAGGAGGCAAGGAGATAGCTCAAGCAATCTACTCTGCTTAGAGAATTTCCTTGTCCAAGTTTATTCTAGTTCATAATATAAGGAGTCACTTTTAGATACTCCAGGAGTTCTTGTTTTGGGAGTTTCTCTTTGAGACATTATTCATTGAAGATTTAATTGGAGTCTTAAATATTATTTTCTTATGGATTATATTTAAAGTATTTAAACTATTCTTCTGCTGGTTAAAGTTTTCATTATTATTAGATAATTAAGTTAATGCATGAGGTTTTATACGATCCTAGAATATGTTTGTATATGTATCAGTCGGTTCTACAGGCGTGGGTGGCCTTATATCTCCCCATGTTCTAGGACTGCTATATCTCCAAAATTGGGATGTGTCAAAGGTGGTATCAGAGCAATAGTTTTTAAAAGTCAAGTTTAGACTTGTCTATTTGTTGGATTAATTAATTATAATCCTGGAGCACTTGTCATGTCACTTGTAGTCTATCGCTAGTGTAGTTCCGCCAAATCCTAATAGGTTATAGTACTCTTTATTATTGTTTGCTTGTGTGCCTTACAATTCTTTTACTAGATGATTAAGAAGATTATCCTTGCTTGAGAATCGCGACCTAGGGCACTGCGTGTGGCATGCAAGAGGACATGGCCGGAGATGTTCTAGAAAGTCGTGCCTGTGATTTGCCTAAGAGGGAGAAGACCCCTGACGAGGAGGAGGACCTTAAGGAGTATTTTGGCTGTGGTTGGGTTTATGGTAAGATTCAAAATTGAAGGGTGAGTACTCAGATATGAAGGAGGAAAATTGATGTCTTAAGCTTTTGGTTCATACTTTGAGAGAGGAGATTAAGCATATAAGGGCTAGGATCACTGAGTAGAGGATAGACTGCTCACCATCGAGATCCTTATCATCGACTGGTCACCGATAGGATGGGGATCTCCTTTATTACTAATGTGGCAGTGATGGTCATATCGCTTTTGAGTGCTCTCTCATCGACTTTTCGCCTACTCGATCTAGGAAGCTAATCAATGACTACCTTGATGAAGGACCTAAAGGGATTAGAGAGAGTAGTTAGTAATGATAGCTCAACGACGTAGAACTTATATGATATGGATGATATTTCTTTTAATTGCTTAGCTACATAGTATGGATTGATTTCCTAATTGCCTATGATATGGTTGACTTTTATATTATAGGGAAGTTCATAATGCTATAAGTATTAGGTTACATGATTATTATACATGATATATGCCTTGATATACATGCTATTTATGCTATGTGATACATGCTATGCGATGTGTGATATGAGATATGATATGATATAATGTTTACTCATGTAAAATGCAATGTAAGTATATTGTGATAGTGGGGTTAGATGGGTTAGAAGGGAGTTAGTACTAAATTCCTTTATCGTGGTAGCATAATGCCTCCTAAGAAGAAGGTTCGCATAGTTGCTTAACTCATTAGGGCTATCAATGATGCAATATCAGACACTACTTCGAATGCTGCCTATGCACCTAAAAAGTCAAAAGAGAGATCTAACTCAAGGCCACTGACCATTGGCTCTAGCGAGCAAAGCTCTTCGCAAGAGGTTCACGCCATACTTAAGGAAATGAGGGACTTGTGCAAGGGATTAGATGAGTTGCGAGCTTAAAGGTGGGAAGTGCCACCAACATAAGAAAGAGTAAAGCTCCACCTCCTATAGTAGTGGCATCGGTATGAAGGGAAATGAAATGATTACTTGACGAAGGGATGACCGTCTCAGAGTTCAAGAAGTTACAGCCACCTACCTTCTATGGTGAGGAGGGTGATGACTCTAATGAATTCTTAGATGAGATGGACAAGCTAATTCATCATTTATCTTGCTCGGATGCCTGAGTGATTGAGTTGGTAGGACTCCAACTCAAGAAGGAGGCTTGATTCTAGTACAAGAGAAATATTAAGGAGCGACTATACGAAGCTGACCCACCTACTTGGGCAAAATTTAAGCAGGGGTTGATGGAATAATTCTTGCCTAAAGGCGACAGGTAAGATAGGGTGCTACAGTTTGAGCAGCTAAAGTAGAAACTTGGAATGTTGGTATTGGACTATGCTAAGGAGTTTAATCGATTTAGCAGGTTTGCTGTCAACATCTTTCCTACCAAAGCCAGCCGCATCAACTATTTTCTAAGAGGGTTGATCACACCTCTGTTCAACTCATTGGTAGCAACTAAATTCTCAACCTTGGCTCAGTTGATAGATAAGGCCAAGATAATGGAAAAGAGATATAAAGCTAAAAGGGCCGAACGCACGAAACGTGAACAAAAGGGTAAGCATAAGAACAATGGTCATAAAGTCCAGCATAAAGAAGGAAGGGGAGGACTAGGAAAGGAATCTTTGCCAATAACTTGTGACCATTATGGCATAAAGCATTTTGGGGTTTGCCGGAAGGTATTTAGCGCATGTTTGAGGTGTGAACAGATGGATCACTTCATCAAGGACTACCCTCAAATAAGGAACTTGGGAAATGTGGCCTCGACACCTCCACCACCTAGACCATCTCAACCTCAAAGGTAAGGAGCCTATAATAAGAGACATAACTGAGACTCCCACTAGTAGTTGGTAATTGTTAGCCTAATGGCATATGACTTATATGATATGAATGATATTATATGACTAATTAGCTATTTGGCTTGGGTTTGATCTTCTATTACTTAGGAGATGATTGACTTTTAAAAATGATAGGAGAGCTTATTATGCTATAGGTTATGTGTTATGTGATTAAGATATATGATACATGCCATGATATGTGATATATGCTAGGTGATACGTGCTAAGTGAGGTGATATTATATGATGGGTGCTTGTGTTAAATGCATGCTAAGTAGGATTTTTTGATAATGGGGTTAAGTGGACTAGAAAGAGAAGTTGACTAAGTTTTGATCCAATTTAGATTAATGATTGATGGGTATAATGTTATAAGGTATGAAATGCTCACATATTACAATGATTTGATATATGAATTATATGAAGTTATTAAATGATAATTGTGATTGATGCCATAAGAAGAGAAATAATATTTAGTAATGATCAGTAAGGGAATGAAACAAATCAGTTACATTATATATACATAAGTATACGGTATAAAGGAAGTGAAGTATATTAAGCAATTTATGGCTTAGATGCTACCATATAGACTAGAACAACAAGAAAGCTAGGGATTTCTCTGACACTTACATAGATATCAAGTATAGTCAAAGGAAGAGTATTAATCTAGTTTGATTTAAAAGAAGAAGGTATTATTTCCATTGAAATTTCTAGTGCAAGATGCTTGATTGATTATGGTGCTATGCATTCATTTGTGTCTCCATATTTTGCTAAGAGTCTCGGTAGAGATGAGAAATTAATTAATGAACCCTTAGTAGTATTGACTCCTCTGGGAATAATGATGGAAGTAAAATATATGATTAAGGACTATAAGGTAGATGTAAATGAGTGAAAACTTCTTGTTGAATTGTTAGAATTGGATGTACTAGAATTTGATGTGATCCTAGGAATGGATTATCTATATGAGCATGAAGCTTATATTGACTGTAAAGAAAAGCAAGTAGAACTTTGAACTAAGGATGGGAAGAAAGTTTTGTATCAAATAGATACCTATGATTAAGGTCCATTAGTGTAATCATGGAATGGATGAGTGTACTTAGGAAGTTGAGGAAGGGATACGACAGAAGCATTCCTATATTTTCAAGAACATAAAAATGAGTATCTAAATTCGAGGATGAATTTTTTTTAAGGGGGGAAAGCGTAAGAACCCACATCTACCCTAGGAGTTTTGTGATCTAATTTCTTGAATTTAGAACTATTACGGCTAAGTATGTGGTTTTGTGAAAAATTCATATGTTATATGATTGATAAGTATGTGGCATATTAGAGTAGCTCTAATATGCATAATATGAATTATTATGGTGAAATAAGTGATTTATATGAAGTGTATGAGTATAAAACAATTTATTGCATATAAAATGAATTTTTATGCAAAAAGTGATTTTTAAGCATAAAATAATTTTTATGAGCATTTTTAAAATATTTTTAAATATATATTTTGGGGGGAATTTTAATAAACATAATAAAAAAAATTTTATTTTTAATTACTTATAATCAGCTCGTAAAATAATTAAAAATGCTAAATTTCCAAAAGCCCACTATACTAAAACACTCCTCACCTAGTTCATTAAGAGTAATCTTGGAAATTGCCCAAAACCCTAAATATAAAAAGAAAAATTTGGCTAGCCCCTTGTAGCAGCCACCATTTTGTCATCCCATCATATTTTCTGCAAAAAATTATGCCAAAAATAATCTCTGAATTGAAATTCACAAAATACCTTCAAACTATGTGATTTCGTGATTGTTTCATAAGTTTTTCCTTTCCTTTCAAATATTTAACTTTTTATGAAACTAATCATAAGAAAATTATTTTGAACTGATTATTTACTGATTTTCATTGATTAAATTCAGCCTAGGTGAATTCTTAAGAGAAAAATCAATTTTTCTACTGAAAACACAAACCTCTCTACGCGAATCCTCCAAAGGTGAACCCTAAAACTCAAAGTTTGGAATTTTCATACATAACAAAGGGAGGGGCAATCAATTCTTGCATCATTGTGTTCTAAATTGATTTTTTTTTTTTGTGTTCAGATGAAAAATATCGAATTAAATAATATTTATGTTTATTACTATAATAATTGAAAAACATCGAAAAGCAAGAAAACTCATGATTTTCACTCTAAACCCTAAACTTGGAATTTTCATGCATAAGGATTGTCTTGGGTTGTATAATTTGTGTATAATTGAATTCTAAAATGATTTTTGTTATGTATAGATGAAAAATAATGGTTTAAATCATGTGTTTACATATTACTATAATGACTGAAAAGTACCAGAAATAAGAAAGATTCATGGTTTTCAATCTAAAACCTCAAGTTGGAAAATTTGCATCTGTATATATATATATATATATATATATATATATATATATATATATATATATATATATATATATATATATATATATATATATATATATATATATATACCAATTTGTACATTAAAGTATTCTAAAATGATTTTTGTTTTGATTACATAAAAAATCTTGGTTTAAACAATATTTTTGCATATTATTGTAATGAATGGAAAGTGTGAAAGATGAGAAAAATCATTTTGCTCTTAATCATATGATTCGGCCTACCTTGGAAATTCAATCCCAATGTATATAATTTTTATGTGATATATTTTAATGATTATTGACATGTATACATGAATAATAAATGATTAAATTGCATGTTAGTTGAAAGGATAACTCTAGACAAGTTTAGAGGCAATTAGGTATATCTAGGGTTTCATAACCCTATTTCTATGATGTGATTAATATGCTTATATGATTAAGTGATATGCGAAATAAGTTTATGATGAGTTAATAATCATAAATGGATGATGAGATTGATTGTACGAATTAGTCATAAGAGATAGGTATGATACGTGAAAGGCTACTTAATAAGTTATAGGTGTTAAGTATATTAAGTTGAATGTTAAATTGAGTTGATATTAAAATCATGATATATTGTGTTTGACTTTAGAAAAATCTTGATATGAGTTGTTATGTATTTTTCATGTGGGTCTATAAAGACAAAGTATGCAAGACTGTAAAAGTCAACATGTTATGTGCAAGTGGTGAGTGCACTTCTAAGTTCAACTCCAAGTGTATGTGAATGTTATATGTGCATGGGGTAGTATGGGATAGGATAGCATGATGTTAAATAAATACTAAGTATCGAATTAAATATTATGTTAGAGCTTGAGGAGTAGTAGAAGTTCAAAAAGGGCTACAAGTAATAGGAGCTGAGGAACCACAAGGTGAGTAAACATTATGTTTCAAGTTACAAGTGCAAGCTATCATGTTTTGTGAACCCTTGATATCTTGAAACACAAGTTCTTTTTTATTTTGATTATGACTAAATGATTTCTTTGTAAGCTTGGGTTGCCAAAGGACAATTGGTCTAAAACTATTTTTGATCATTTAATTATAATAAAGAACCTTTGTGAATTGTTGCCTTACCTTACTTTCTTTCTGAAACCACACTATTATTTATCTTTTATTCAACAAGTTAAACTATTGTTGCTATTATTTTACTTACGATTGCATTCTTAAATGCTATTATTGTAAGTGTTTGCCATTAGCTCTAGTTATGGTACCAATTAACCTTTATGCAGAAATCCTCATACTGATGTGGGTAATCATCGGTACCTATGTATATAGTCTTAACCTAGTGGATAGGGTTGTGTATCCACCTCAGCTAGAAGGGGCAGTTCTAGTTGTGAGGCCTGATTAGTTTCACGACTCTTTACAAGTTACAAGTTGGGATTTGAAATTTGGTATGATACCACCTCTCCCTTGAGTGAATTGAGTAGGGACTTCACTCACCAGTGTATGCAAGTGAATTGAGCAAGGTCTTTACTCTCGAGTGAATTAAATAGGATCTTCACTAAAAAGTAATAAGTGTGATTTTTGCGAACCTTAATAAATTGCAAACTATGAGTCATGAATTATAAATCATGATCTATGAGTTATAAGCTATGAGCCCTTTATAAGGGATATGTGTTATTGTATAAGTTATATTGTTTACTCATTAGGATCATCTATCTCACCCTTTTTCTTTGTGTGGTTCCAAGTGAGCATTTTGAGGAGGCAAGGAGATAGCTCAAGCAATCTACTTCGCTTGGGGAATTTCCTTGTCCAAGTTTGTTCTAGATCATGATATGAAGAGTCACTTTTAGAAGTTCCGCGAGTTCTTATTTTGGGAGTTTCTCTTTGAGACATTATTCATTTGAAGATTTAATTGGAGTCTTAAATATTATTTTCTTATGGATTATATTTAAAGTATTTAAAGTATTCTTCCACTGGTTAAAGTTTTCATTATTATTGGATAATTAAGTTAATGGATGAGGTTTTGTATGATCTTGGGCTATGTTTGTATATGTATGAGTGGTTCTATGAGCGTGGGTGGCCTTATATCTCCCCATATTTTAGGACCGTCATATCTCCAAAATTGGGATGTGACATTTGGTGAATATGATCTAAAAGGGAAAGTCTCCTCAATACTTTATAAAGAAGTCTATTGGTTTCATTTTGTGGTTGTGGTGGAGGGACAATGGGGGCAACTTGTGGTTCTTCTTCCCTAACTTGGCTAGACTCTCCTATCACCACTCTTGGCCTTTTCCATGCCATTGCTTGAACCCCAATTTCTTTAAAGAGATACTCATACTTCCTTTCTTGTTCTTTCAATGCCTTGGCATTGATCATATATTGGAAGTTAATGAGGGATTTTTTAATTAGATGTTTGAGAATGGCCTTGCTAGGTGGAGTGAGAGCCCCAACATGCTTTGCTTTGGTGGTGATATGGGAAGAGAGTAAAATGGCACCCTTTTTAGTGGAGGATAGGTGAAGGAATTGATCAACTAAAAACTGAGTGGTTTGCATTTTCTTTCCTTTGACAAGACCATAAAGAAAGAAAAGGTCTTTTTGAGAAATTTTTTCATTCCCATCCCCTTTAGCATTTACAGAAAGGGTGACTATCCAATGGAGGACCTAAACGGTGAGGGTTTTGATGTGCTTGGCAAGGGAGGATTTTGGATCGAATTTAGGCTCTATAGAAATTTCGGTCCAAAATGGGTTAAGTTCAAGAGTGAAATCATTAGAGGTGTAGGCGCCTTCAGTTTGAAGGCCAAAAATGTTGGCAAGATCTTTGGGTGTAAGCTCATATAGCTTGCCAAAGAAACGAAAATCAATGGCATAGTGGCCACGAGTAGGATGGAGTTTTTTGTATACAACAAGGGTGGTAAGAAATTTCCTCGTCAATTCTTCATAGCCATCATCATTAACAAAGAAAAACTTCCCCTAATCAAGACTTTTTAGGAAGCCAACAATGCTATCCTCAATACCCAAGGTTTTAAAACACACAAGGCTAGGTATTTTAATGGGTAGGATTGTTTTATCTTAGATCCTAAGGAAGTTTTGTTTCTCTTCTTAAGTGGTTCCCCTTATGAGTTCTAGAGGAGAGGGTTTTTAAGAGGTTTGGACATCTTTTCCCTTCCTAGAGCTTTTCCTAGAAGCCATTGATGAAGAAGAATTAGAGTAATAGAGAAATTGAAAAGGAAAAAGTGAGAGGAGAGTTTGAGAGTAATAGAAATTGAAGTAGAAAAAGTTTGGAGTGTTAGAAAATAAGTAAAACTGCAATAATAAGGTATTTATAGGCCAAAAATAGGTGAAAAATGGCCAGAAAATGACCAGTTTTTGAATTAAATGTTACTTTGTCCATTGAAAAATGACTAGTTTTGAATGCTGTAAGACACTGAGTCACGATCGTGATTTTTGAAAAATTCAAAAATTGTATTTGTGATTTAGCAATTGGGGGTGAGACTCTGAAGGCTGATCAGTAATGGCTTATAAATTTAAATTTTTTTATGCAATTAATTCTTTTTGATATTGCCAATGGGGGAGAAACATAGAACTTAAATAAACTTAAATGAACATTATTTGATTAAAGAACTACTTTGAGAATATGCTCTCCATTTTATACTTTTTGCATTTTAAATTCATAGCTGTAATTAGCTCAACCTCATCCTCATCATCATTATGCATATCATCATCAATATCATCACAAGATTGAGAGTTAGAGCTTACCTCATTTGATGAGTCCTGTAAGGCCATGAAACATAGGTTTGCAACATCCTTTTCCTCTTCATCACTTGAGGAGTCATCATCCTATGTTGCTTTGAAACCCTTCTTCTTCTCCTTGTCCCATTTCTTTTTCTTTTTGTTTTTGGGACAATCCAATTTAATATAACCTTGCTTGCCACATTTATAGCAAGTTACGTCATTCTTCTTTTCCTTGCTTGAGTTCAAGTTGTAATTTGATGATGATCTCTTGAAAGGCCTCTTTTCTTTCTTTCTTCTCTTGATGATGTCCTTGACCTTTTTTGAGAGCATAGCAAGTTCTTCGTCATCATCATCTTCACTTTCCTCCAATTCATTTGAACTGTCACATTATTGTTTACTTTTAAGGGAGGATTTGAGAGTTAAGGATTTCTTTTTCTCCTTCTCTTGATGCTCTTCTTTCTCTATCAATAGAGATATTTCTTTGGTAAGGAGTTTCCCAATGAGGACGTCGGTAGAAACCTTTCCAAAATCCTCATTGGCTTCTTCAATGCTAGCAACTCTAGCTTTATAGTCTTTCTTTAGGAGAGTTTTGAGTATTTTGTGATTTATATCCTCCGAGGTGTATATTTTGCCTAATTTCTTCATGTTCGTGACAATGGCTAGGAGCCTATTTGTCATATCGGTGATGCTGTCATTAGGTTTCATCTTGAAGAGTTCATACTTGGTTGTGAGCAATTGAATCTTCTTAGCTTTGACTTGCTTAGTTCCTTTATGATAGTTTTGTAGAGCTTTCCAAATGCTAAATGCACTTGAATAATGTTGAACTCTACCACATTCTTCTCTTGAAAGTACACTAAGTATAATTGCCATGGCTCTCTTATTTTTCCTTTTAGCTTTTCTTTATGCATCCACCCATTATTCTCTAGGAATCAACTCTTCAACATCATCAGCTATTCTTGATGGAGGCTTCCATTCTTTGATTATGCAATCCCATACACCAATGAGATCACTATCAAGATATACCTCTATTCTATATCTCCAATACGCATAATCAGTACCATCGAAGTGTGGCTTGAGGTGATGCATCCCTTCATTGGCCATTTTGATCTTTTCCCATGCAATTTAGCTAGAAAAATGAGCCAAAGCTCTGATACCACTTGTTTGCCCTTGTACACCAAGAAAGGGGGCTGAATTGGTGAGAAATTAAAAATTAGATAGAATGAGATAAGAGAAGAGAATAAACACAATCAATTTTATTGTGGTTCGGGTGTTAATGAACCCTACTCCACTCCCCAATCTCAATTGGGTATTCTACTACTAGTTGATACTTGCAAAGGAGTTTTAAGCTCACTCCAAACTTACAATGTGTTCTAATGGCTAACACACAACCTTTACAAGTGTTTTCCTTAGGCTCACACTTAAACCTATACAAGAGTTTTCTATTGGCTCACTCTCAACCCAATATTATGTGTTTTCAAGGCTAACACTCAACCTTTTGAGCTATCAATGCACTTACAACAACCAAATAATAACAATTAAAAGGTAAAGACTATGAGAATTAAAATTGCAAGAGTTTGGCTTAAATGAAGGTTGTTGGATCCTGATGAGGGTCTTTGGAGGGGGAATTTATAGCTTCATCCCTCTAAATTCCCATTACAAAGAGTTACTAAAAAGGATCTCACAACAGCCACAAAATTTTACATTAAATGCTCTGTCAGAGCTGGGTCACGTTCGCTAACCTTTTTTCGCTGTTGCGACTCCATTTTCACGGTCGAGATCAATATTTCACGATCATGATATTCATAATCCACAATGGCTATAAGCATGGATTTTTATATGAATTTCGTGGTTGCGAAGCAAGAATCGCGCCCTTGGTCGCTTTTGCGGTTGAGGTCACGATTTGTTTTATCTCTCGAAGCTAAAAATTGAACTGATAACCGTCTAATAATCTTGGTAGCAATATGAGGGTCGCGGTCGTGATTTAGTGGTCATAGTCGCAGTTGCGATTATACCATGTTGGGTGCGACTCAGAAGGTAACCAAAGACTTTGGGAGATTTCAAGCACTTTCGAAATTCAATCTATCAAATATGTTATAATCTATAAAATAAACACTTAAAGTATATATTAGATACTTTCAAATTTTGATTCACAAGATCAAAATAGAGATTGACTAAGTTTTGAAATAACTTAGGTCAACAAGTCTCATTGCCTCTATAATCATCCGCATCATATACTGATTATAAAAAATAAACAGAGGTGATAGCTTTCTAGAATTAATGATGTTCAGTCATTAATCCTATGACCACAAATACATTTAAAATATTTATACAAAAGTGATCTGTCTCCCATATTCTCAATACTTGAGAATAAATCCTTTGATAAATATTTAAGGACTATATTCTATAATATGAAACCCTTTTTAAATTATAAATATACAAATTAAGCCATTGGAAATTATTATCTACTATTATATAACTAATATATGGCTCTTAGGGCACATAATGTTATCAATAAAAATTCAGTAGCCTCAACATTTGTTTGCATAAACACAAGATAATAGCAGGAAAACATGGATATGGAGAGCTTGGTTCAAATATAAAAGTTCAATTAGCCTAATTAATAATTACCCATAAGTTATTTTACCTAATTGCATTCATTTGACAATATTTTTAGTAAAATAATAGATAAGGCATCTAATATTTTTGAAACCCTAAATTCAACAATACATCAATTACTCAATAGGTATTGAAAACGACAAATATTGTCTTTTGTTCTTACTAGGTTGTTGTGTCCCCATTAAAGTGTTGGTCTATAGTGGTTTCTTCGACCAAGAAATATCTTTGTGAAAACCTCAAGTTGTACTTTGACCTTCTAACAGAATGGAAATTGTATCTTTTATATCAACTGCAAAATTGTCATTTCTTTAAGGCGCTAAATGATCCTGCCATAAAGGTATATTGGCAAAGAGGTAAAAGTTGCACTAGTGAAAGAGACAACAGTTGAGAGAAGAATTAGGTCAGAAAAGGGGAATTGAGGGGTTTTATTGAGGAACACACGAGATGAGGGAAAGGGGTGCTAGTCAAAAGCTTATTTGGCATTTTTTTTTAATTCTTAAATTTGCTTTGTTTGGCTTGCTGATTAGGATTTCCATTGGCAATTGATAGGAAATGTTAATTAAGAGTTTTAAGTGATTGTTAATGGGAGTTGAGTGATATTTTTGTAACATAATTGAGTTTGATAACCACAATATACATAAGTTAATACTTCAAAGACCAAGGGTTAAATTAACCCCTACAATATGTAAGTAGCTTTGATTTGAAAATTTTCCTTTTTTTTTGGGGGGTAAACTGGCTTTGATGGGGAGATTTGAATTCCAAATCTCAGATCTTTAAACATAATCTTAATACCACTGAAGCGAAAGGTTGATTCTAGATGTGGAAGGTGTGACATTGTAGTTTATGATTATTGTGATTAGAGATTGTCTTGATGCTTTATACCATTTATTATTTGTATTCAACAGAGATTATCACATGTTTGTCCGTATCTTGTGGTAAAAATTTTACAATATAACTCCAAAGAGACCCGTGCCCATACAGCCAGACATCCTTTCTTGGGCTGTTGGTTGCTCCCTCAAGCCTCCCCAGTGAAATTTGATTCGATTTTGGAAATTGTGGGTCCCTTTTTAACAGCATTTCTATGTTCCTCACATGCTGCCTGAGATAATTCATGTATATGTATTCAAACTTCTATGATGGGGCTTTAACAAGTACATAAAGGATTAATAATATTATTAATAAATTAAATTTAAGTTATTTTTTGAAATCATTTTTGTTACTCAATAAAGTGGAAGATAAAAGGTGTTTATTGATATTTTAAAAAAATATTCTCACTGAAATTTAAATTTAAAATTTCACAATTTTAAAAATAATTTTAATATTAGTAAATTATAAATAAATTCATTATGCACATGGATGAATTTAAAGTTACATTTTTTAGGGACGAAAATTAAATTAAATTATATTCTAAATATTAATAATATAATTATTAATATGAGGTATTATTCTTTTTTAAATTAAAAATTAAAAGGTGATAAAAATATTTAATTAAATTTTTTAATAATTTAATGAAAATAAAAAAAAATTCAACATGTGTGGAAAGAGATCCATTAAAATTATACATCTGGAAAAAAAAAAAAAAAAAAGTTTATCTTTGGGGCCCCCTCTTTCCCTCGTCCCTGGTTAAGCATGTTCTCACCATATATACCAGCTTACTTTTGTGAAATTGAAATATTAATTTATATAAAGGTTATTTAAAATAATAAAATATTTAAACTTTGTTGTGATAATAATGATGATAAAATTTAAGTAGTATGATATGATTAAATATTTATCACTATCCTATATATAGTTTTCTTATATAGGAATAGTTTTTTTATATAAGACTTTATCTTTAATCTTATCTCTATAATCTTTTACACCTATAAATAGGTACTATAGTTAATAAAATAATACACAGAAATTTATTCTCTCTTCTATTCTCCCTATTCTCTATAATTATTCTCTATTTTATAAAATGTTATCAGTACGAATTGTTCTATAATATTGTTCATAATTTTATATAGTTTGTGATTTGCTACAACCCAGTTAAAGCAAAAAATTTGAAGCAACAAGATTCAAAATTTATGGTAAACAAATTTTGTCTAATTAATTACTATTATTATTAATATTTATGTATCAAATGCATTTTTTAAGAAAAAAATTTGTTGAAGAGATTATACTAAATTGTATAGAAATAGCAAAATTTTTTTTTGAAGAAAATACCAAATTATTTTTTTTTACCAAATCGTTTTTTTTTTCTTTCTTATAATCATTTACCTCAAATTGTTTTTTTTTTTTTTGAGATTTATAAAGATTTGATATACTATTTGATGATTAATTAATTAAACTCTAGTTCATGAAAAACTAACACTATATTTTAAATTATAGTTCTTGAAGAATTAGCATTATATTTTAAATTCTAGTTTCTGAAAAACTACTATTATTTATAGTTTTTGAAAAACTAATTAAATAAATAACTAAGTTATAAATTCCTGAAAAACTAATAATAATTACAGTTCTTGAAGAATTGATATTCTCTATAGTTCCTGAAGAACTGATATTCTATATAGTTCTTGAAAAACTAATCAAAATAAATAAATATAAATTTCTGAAGAATTTGTATCTTATGTTCCTAAATAACTAAGTATCCTAGATTATTGAGAAACTAGTATCCTAATTTGTTAAATGATTGATATCCCAGATTTATGAAAAACTAAATAAATTGTTTATATGTTTTTGGAAGACTAATTTAATTATAATTTTATTTATAACATTTTGAAAATCTATTTTAAGCTATTTAGGTTCCAGCGATGACTTCAAATAGACCATTGCTAGACTTATTAGTTTTTATATATGATTTTGGTGATATTATGTTAACTAATTAGTTCTTATGCTTTGCTCATACCATATTATCGTGGTAGTATACTTTGTTGATACGAAATTGAGAGCAGCAAATCAATGTGGCATATCACCCATTAAATTCGATTTTGTTGAATAGGAAATTAAGCCTAACAAAATCTGGATTAATTGGTGTCACTCTTTTGGATATAAAAAATCTAACACTGCTAAAAATTTTTCATTTGTCTGAGAATTTTTTGATAGATTTGGTACTCTAATTAATTTTTTTAGGGTGAACTTCTTATTTGCTATATTCCTTTAACAATATTCAACGGATTGCAAATTATATCGGATATTTAAAATATTTAATTGATTAATCTATTATATATATACTCCTGATGATTTTATTTTAATAAATGAAAAGTATTATATATATGACATATAAATAGAAAATTTCTGTTTTTCGTTTGCATTTTTGTTAGGCATAATTGAGATGATTGCTTATGAAGAATTTAGTTTATATATTATACAGTAAACTATGCTTATAATAGGAGAATAGAATGGTTATAGTGTACATTTTGTAATTTGAAGACCTGACCTATGTAATTTACTAATTGACCAATTAATACATTTGGAGTTCCAAGAGAAGTCTCCACTTATACTCACGATATTTATATCCTAAATTCCTTAGTGGAATTATAAATATGCCATGATAAATATGTTGTATATATATATTGATTTCTCTGATTAGCAAATATAATTTGCTTGTGCCATTGCATATTATTTTTTTTATTTTTAACTTGAATTCTAGTGTAGAGATTGTTGTGCTTTATAATTAATGGCTAATTTGTTCTCAACTTGCCTTGATGTAAATATATTTTATAATAATTGCCTTACAAGTATAAATTTCATATTGTTTATGTATTTTGTTTCAGTATGAAATTTGAAATAATTGAAAATTTATTACTTCATTATAAACATGAATTTATTGTAAATGTTTGGATTGATTTATAAATTATTGGAGTTTTTACATGAAATTAGTTCAAATTTCTTCAAATTTCTTAAAATTGATTGAGTTCTGGATTTTTAAGAAAATCAATTTAATATGATTGTTTTATTTCTATCACAAAGATTTTGATCATATTTATACTATATGTAAATGGGATTTAAAGGCTAAATATCTTATTATTTAAGATTTTTGTATTACGTATAAGAGCTTTGAAGATAGATATGATCACTTGAAAGTTGTGGTCCTGCCATAAAGCTCAATATGACTGGCTAAACATATGCTTAAAAGATTTTAAATTTGTTTCATAAAATAATTCAATCATGGTTAGAATCACTTCACAGCTGAAATTGTGTGGTGATAAAATTGCAGAATATGATATGTTACAAAAGACATACACTACTCTTCATACCTCTAACATGCTCTTGCAATAACAATATAAAAAGTGAAAATTTACAAATATTGTTTGTCTTCTAGTGGTTGCAAAAAATAATTACTGATGAGAAATCATCAAACAATGCCCACTAGTACATCTGCATTTCCTAAAGTGAATGCTATAAATTATTTGATAGATCATGAAAACTCTGAAAGAGTAACAACTCATATAGAGGACCAACTCAATATTGATGATTTTATGTAAACTCCCTGAAGGAGTAATTTGTAAGGATTTTATAAGTTGTGCATTATAATGAGTTATTTCATTATTGTTTTATCCCCTGTATTTATGCATAATAAATTGCGTTGAGCTTGCAGTTTAAATATTGAACTTATAGTTTAATAATTAAACCTTGAAGGTTTGGCATGAATGCCATTATATATATCATACATACTCTTCTTTGAAATTTGTACAAGGACATGAGTTGCAAATATTTAGTTGTGCCATGAATATATTAATATCACTATCTCAATGTGTGAAAATAGGTCTACAAAAGAGACTCAGAATTTATTTTGATGAGGCACATTTCTTGACATTTGGTGAAGGAAAAGCACCTGCAGTGCTAAAAAATGTCAAAAATTTTATTGGAAGGAAAAACTCTTTAAGTAATTTTGATCTACGTACAAGTTAGAGTGAACCAAAAGTTCAAAAAATAGTATAGTTGAAACAAATTATAACTTAACTGCCAAATGCATTTATAAATGCTAAAAGAGTGACAAAGTCTCATATTGCAGTTCCAATTTCAAATAGAAAATCAATCAATCTCACTACATGCTAGAAGCGTGGATAGTAAATTGGAACTAAAGATAAAAATTTGTGGAAAAGAAAAGCAGTGTCACTCATAAAATCTCCTGAAGAGAAACCTTCTGAAAATGAAGATCTCAGTCAAAGAGCTATAGCCAATTATGAGACACAGACTGAGGCAACGAAATAATTAGATCCTTCATATATGACTTCTAGAGTTGATGATCATATAAATAAAAACTATGAGATCTCAATTATTTTTGTGATATAAGAGAAAAAGTTGATAGAAATTCAATTATTATCGATGATAAATTTGCCTCAACAGTAACTCTTGCTATTTTAAGAGAAAATATGGATCCAGAATCAATAAATATAACTGAATATTATCATAAACATGATTGATCATCATGGAAAGAGACAATTAAAGTAGAGCTAGACTCGCCATATCATTAACTATGAGAAAATTAATTCTCTTATTATAGAAATGATCATGTTCCGTTATTTGATTAGTATGGCAGTCAAAAGAAATGCTTATTATACACCTTATGAAAATGATATTTATATGAAAGTTCTAGAAGGACTAAAGATATCAAAAATGAATGCGCATTAAATATATGACATATATTTCATCAAATTGCAAAATTCCATGTATGGATTAAAGCAATATGACATGTGGTATAATTGTTTAAGTAAATTCTTATTGAAAGAAAGATATGTGAATAATACATATGTCCATTTGTATTCATAAAAGACTATATAATGATAGATGTTATTGTTGCAATATATGTTGATGATTTAAATATCATTGTGACTCCTAACGAACTCAAAGAAGCATGTTTCTATTTAAAGAGTGAGCTCTAGATGAAAAATTTAAAGGAAATGAAATTTTGTATTGGCCTGCAGACTGATTATTAAGAAGTCCTAATACACCACTCTACTTATATGGAAAATATATTTAAGCAATTTTGTGTGGATAAATCTTTTTTCTTAAACATACTAGTGGTGGTCCTCTCACATGAAGTCAAGAGATACTCTTTTAGACCTAAACAAGATAACAAAGAATTATTTGGCCTTGAAATATCATATATAAGTACTATAGGAGCACTCATGTATCTTACAAATTGCATCAGGCCTGATTTTGCATTGTAAGGAAAAATTCCTAGCTACGTATTGCTCTGCACCTACTAAGAGACATTACAATAATGTAAAAAGTTAGCTTCAATATATTATTAATATTATGATCATATTTTGATTCATATTAGAAATTGGTCTATATGCGAATATTGGTTATTTGTTTGATCTCCATAATAGTAGATCTTACACTGACTATATATTCACTTATGGTGGTGCTACAATTTTATAAAGGTTTTTATAGTCTTGAAGTACCTTACTAAAGATACTCCCATTATGTTTTGAAAATAATGTAATTTGCATTGCACAAATTAAAGGTTAGTATTAAAGGTGATGAAGTAAACATATAAACTTTACCTAAATTCTTATATATACGTGAACTCTAAAAGAGATATCTACCAAATTTACTTGAGTGACAATCTAATAGACTTATGTGCTAAGTTTTTATCTAGTGTGGTATTTAAACGTCATTATTTCATCAATTAGTATACGCCGTATTAAAATCTGTCCTCATTAGGGAGAGCGAATTAGTATATAATTGTACTCTTTTTCATTAGTCAAGTTTTTATCCCACAGGGTTTTCTTAGACAAAGGTTTTAATAAGGTAATCTGTGCAATGGCAGAATAGCGCATGAAATGTACTCTTTTTCTTAGCTATATTTTTTCCTATTGGGTTTTCTAGTAATGTTTTTAACGAGGCACATTCATGGTGCAAGTAATATTCTAAGAGAGTACTATAAATAAATTATTATATGTGGATATTACTTAAATATCATTAGGTATATGGTTTGACAACTTGACAGATTTATTTACAAAGGCACTCCCTACAACCACATTTGAAAAGCTAGTAAACAAAATTGGTATGCGCCGACTAAGAGATATTTGATAAAAATCATGTTTTCATGAGGGGGAGATTTTAGTGCACTGTACTCTTTTTCCTTTAGCCTAGGTTTTGTCCTATTAGGTTTCCTTGGCAAAGTTTTTAATAAGGCAGTATTATGGCGTAAATTTTTATAAGAATAATATACTCTTTTTTCTTCGCTAAAATTTTTTCCCATGGGACTTTTCCTTAGTAAGGTTTTAACGAGTCATATTCTTTGTAATAGACATCCAAAGTGATGCAGCGTAAGCAAAAAGGATAAATCCAAATTTAGGGTTTTCAAAATATGACTGAATTATTGATTGATCAAACAGGCCAAAACAAGAGTCTAAATAAGAGGCGCAAAACACTAGATACAAAACTACCATAAATGGCGAGATTACAATGTTACCATAAATAAAAATAGGAAACTAAACAAGATAAATGCCACAAACGGCGCCGAAAACAGAATTAAATATCAAAACTTATGACAGAAATAAAAAGTTCTCATAAATGGATTAACTGCCATTTTAGAGGTCCAAACGAAGGAATTTGACCAAAAAATAACGTCGCTCATCGCCGGAGGCAATGATTTGAACCGGTGACCCGTTTCCTTTTGAATCGCATATTTATAAGGCCCCAAATTCCAGCTGGCTCGAGCTAATATTTTTTGTACTTAGGCTGCTGCTTGTTCCAACGACTCAGGAATCTCTCTGAAATAGCCTCCACGTCACAAATGGGAGTGTTGTGATAATATTGATGATAATATTTAAGTAGTATGATATGATTGGATGTCTATCACTATGTCTATAGATAGTTTTCTTATATAATAATAGTTTTCTTATATAGGAATAGTTTTCTTATATGGGACTCTATTTTTTATCCTATTCTGTAACCTTTTACACCTATAAATAGGTGCTATAGTCAATGAAATAATACACAAAAATTTATTTTCTTTTCTATTCTCTCTATTCTTTATAATTGTTCTTTATTTTATAACAAATTTGATATTTTTTATTCAAAAAAATTCATATATATGCTCTTTTATGATTGATTAGGTATAACTTAGTAAATAATGAAAAAATTTATAAATTTATAAATTATAATATTATGAGTGGCTCAATTTAAAATCAACAAATTAATCTTAATTTGATTTGAAATTTTTTTCAAATGGTCAAGCCAGTCCAAACTAATTTAATTTTGTTACAAATCAAATTAATTCGATTTAAAATTATTTAATTGATCCATTTACCATCTCTTATATAGATGAATTAAATTGAGTATTGATTTGAACAATTGGTTAATTAAAAATTAACTTTTGAATATAAATTTCAAATATCTAAGAAAAACATTTTAAATTTAAGGAAATTAATGTGATAATTTCTAATAATTATTAATTAGATATTCATTTCTCCATCATCAAACACTAATTATTGGTATCTGGCAAAAAAAAAATGATTTTTTGTTTTAATTATTTATCTATCTAACCAATTTTTGTTTTTTTAAAGAAAATCTAATTAGGTAGGTAGTAGCCATTTACAATAATTACTTATTTAAAAACTGATACTATATTAATTTGTTTAAAATTTTATATTTAAAATTTAAATTTATGTTTATTTTATGTAACTATTTATTCAAAGGAAAAAAGAAAAAGAAAAATTTTATTTGTAGGGACGAGAATGAGACCTGGACTTTGTTGTGGCTAAGCTTTCTACTGATAAATTTTTTTCTCTTTTTTTATTTACTTTTTTTTCTATGGAAAATATCTGATTTACTTTTTAATATTCACTTATTGTCAATAGAATTGTTGGGTGAAGGAACTCCTGAGTAGGGTTGAGTCAATTGTATCCCGCTCAGATATTAGAAAAGAATTGAATTGAAATAAAATTTTCAATATTTAAAATTAAAGAATTAGAGCCTAATCAAAATTAATAAAGAATTATTGGTTCAGCTCAGCTCAATCTAATTCAGTCTGATTATTTGATTTTTCCTATTAAAACGCCAACTACTTTTTTTTTTTTAATTTTAAATTTAAAAGGCTGTAATATCTCAAAAAATTATATATATATATATATATATATATATATATATATATATATATATATATATATATATATATATATATATATATATATATATATATATATATATATATATATAATATCATTTTTTAATATAGTAATAATAAATTAATTATACAAATATAAACTCAATAAAACTATTTTACTATCAGGGGTAGAGGATTTCAATTTCCAAAGCTAATATTAATTTAAATTTATTTATGTTTTACTAATATATATATATATATATATATATATATATATATATATATATATATATATATATATATATATATATATATATATATATATATATATATATAATTATTTTTATTGTTATCTTTATACTAACTATTTTATTTTTATAAAAATTAAAAGAACAAATAATCAAATAAATATTACAACCTAAGTCTAAGCATAAATAAATTTATTATAGACCAATTTAGCTAATAAATTATATTTTCATCCCTAAATAAGAGATGTAACTACAATCTAGTTTTTACCAAATTAAGCCAAAGGTTCAAAATAACAAAATCTTTGCACATCAGCCATCTTCCTTCATTATTGTCACCATGATTTTTGTTTGCACTCCACAAAGCTTTTCGATCCCCTAGAAACACATCAAATCCACAAATAGGGGTGGGCCTCGGTCAGTTGATTTGGTTCAGTAAGAAAATGGACAAAACCGACCGACCAAATTATAATTATATTTATTATCGACCTGAACCAAACTATCTAAATAACTATTTTTTTTACCGTATTTATCAATCAGTTTGGTTCAGTTTCAGTTTTTAACTTCGGTTTAAGAATTCAATTTTGGCTTAATTTATTGTGTTTCTTAATGTTAAGTTTATTACAAAATAAATATAAATGAAAATTTAAAATTGAAATAAAACATCATAAATAATAATTATACTATGTATCAGTTCTTTTTACGTAAAACAATAAAATTGTTTTAAAATTAGTTTACAAATTAGAAATTAGAGCCCCACCTCTTAAATTTATAGATTACAAATCAGAGCTCCACCCCATTGCAAAAAATTAAAGTATACTATGTATCAAGATTCAAGAATCATTATTAATTAAATATATCAGCATTCCTGCAAAATAGATACAAACACACAGTAAAGTTAGCATGTGAAGCAGCAAACCAAACAGAGAGCAAAAATGGAAACACATATGGGCTCAGAATTTACTTTTTTGTTCATGTAGAATACAATCAAGTTTAACTGGCTGCATCGTTAAACTACGAACCATTTAACATTTTTTGCCGCGCTAGTATAACCCAACACAGGTATTCATTCAATTTTAATAGGGTTGGAAGCATCATCATTGCCCAATTAAATACACAAATATACAAAAAATAAATGGCTCAGTGATCATCAATAGTTCATATCAAATAAGATAATTAGTTACTAACTTGTTGCAAACAAGAAAGGTTTACCTCCTAAAGTTACTAAAACAGTCAAAGCAATTTAAATCACATCATAGCCAATTAGCTAATAAAGCAAAACAAAACAACACAGCAAAATAGACCAATAATACCACTGCCAAATGCTAATACCAAACTTACCACAGGTGAAAGGTTGCAAAAGCTATGCCTCCAATTTCATCAAGAGCAAAAACAATCAACACACAAAGCAGTAGCAGCAATAATAACATTTCATAAATATATACAGAATTAAAAAAGGTTAGAGAACATTACTGCCAGTGAAAAAATAGAAGCAAGCAGCTGCCCAAAAAAAATAAAACAAAACCTTGATCTACACAAAATTTAGGGGTATGTGTCCAAAAATAAACCATCAAATCTGCATAGTGAAAGAATCAATCAAATTAGCGAGTGATTGCCTCCTCCAAAATAATACAATCAAATTACACAAGGAAAAGGAAGAAGCATAATAGAATTTACAGAAACCATGTTGTTTAGGAGCAAGCAATAGAATGGCCAAATCCCACATTTGGCAATTCTACAATAACATCATATCATTTAATATGTACAGAACACAAATAATTAACTAAAAAATTGAAACAATGTAATAAAAAAAATAGAAGTGCACCTGTTTCATGATTTTCCAGCTCATCAAGTAATTCCTTAATAAATTTTGGCTCTTTTAACTTCTTTAGCCAATCTTGACAGCATATTAAAGACTCAACCATTCTAGGACTTAAAGAACTCCTAAATGAATCCAGAACCCTACCCCCTATGCTGAATGCTCTCTGAAGCCACAGTAGTAATAGGGACAACAAGTACATCCCTAACTAATTTAGAAAGCACAGAGAACCTTTAAGAGTTAATCTTCCACCATTTCAAAATGTCAAGGTGTTCTTCCTCAAGTACTACCTCACTAAGGTAGACTTGTAGCTCATTTTGTTTGACCCCACCTAGTCCCATTTGCAACCTATGTTGTTTAATTTGGACTTGAGTAAAGAGGTTCTAGAAATGGCAGAAGAAGAATCAAATCTAGATTGGGAGGTTTGAAATAATTGTGAACTCTGTGAATCTAATTGAGAGGGATTCCTAGGGTTATACATTTGCTCATATTCATTAAATAGAGCATTTAGATCATCCTTAACCCCTTTAGACAACATTTCTTTAGATCATCCTTAACCCCTTTAGACAACATTTCACCTAAAACAAACCCATACATTTGATTGAATGAACAGTTAAGGAGTTCATATTTTTCCCTAGGGTCTAAAACACAAGCAAAGAAAATCAACTTGTTTATTTTTTCTGGATCCCCCAATATTTTTCATATTTGCTTTTCATGTTTTGCCCTAGAATAGACAGCTCTAAATCCTCACTAGACAAAAGTTGTTTCAGCGAGAAATGAAGTTCAGATATTTTAGAGAAGTGTGTGTTGCGTGTCACATACAGTGAACTTGATGCTTTTAAAGTCATGCTATAAAAATGCTATAGACATTGTGACATTTTTCTACATGTTGCCCAATCAATAAGATCAGGAATATTTGTAGACCCTGAATTAGAACTCATAGAGGAATTCTATTCCTCATATCTTTCAAAAGATTTCTCATACTCACAAGCAGTTTTAAGCATAAGATGGGTGGAGTTTCACCTAGTTGGAACATCAAAACAAAGAGTAGATTTACAAGGAATATCAAGCAAGGTTGAGATTTCTTTGAATTTTCTCAACCTTACAGGTGAGTTCCTAATGTACCTTATGCAATCCATAATTCATTAACTTCTTTTAAACCACCATTGACAACCAAGTTCAATATATGAACTATACACGTCATGTGTAAATACTTACAATTAGCTACGCTTTCACCTCAATTAACTAATCTTTTCTTAAGAAAAGCCACAGCAATATCATTTGAACTTGCATTGTCAATAGTAATAATGAAAATGTTGATAAGGCCCCAATCAAGCAAGCAAGTTTCAATGGCCTTGCCAATATATTCACCTTTATGGCTAGACATAGGAATAAAAGAAAGGATTTTCTTATGCAATTTCCACTCATCATCAATGAAGTGGGCAGTAACACACATATAGTTTATCTTTGGAATACTAGTCCATATGTCAGTAGTCAAATTAACCCTTTGACAATGAGATTTCATAAAAGCTTTTAAATTTGATCTTTCATTTTAAAACTTATTAAAACAATCTCTAGTTACTGTCCTTCTAAAATGGATTTTAAACATTGGACATGCTGTGTTCATAAGAAATTTAAATCCCTCTCCTTCTACAAAGCTAAAAGGGAGCTCATCTATAATGATCATATAAGCAACAGCATCCCTAACTGCATCTTGAGAAAACTGCCAAGTGCTTAAAGTACCTATTGTCTCAACCCCCCCTCAATCAAATTCACATTATCAGCAGGTTGTAGGGACAATAGTTTTTGGCTAACATCTTTACTAGCAGGATTTTTCAAACATTTTAGCATGTGATTTCTCAAACTAGATGTGCCATTAGTTTTGGTACCACAAGCATATGTTTTAGGACAGTAATTACAAGTGGCACTTACAAACTTACCATCACTGTCAAAACTTTTACTGAAATGATCCCATACAGGAGATATGCTCTCTATTTTTTTCTTTTTTTACTTGATTATGGTGGTGTAG
The DNA here is from genome assembly GCA_947687605.1 of Reutealis trisperma. NCBI lineage: Eukaryota > Viridiplantae > Streptophyta > Magnoliopsida > Malpighiales > Euphorbiaceae > Reutealis > Reutealis trisperma. The sequence continues at coordinate 1,042,525 of CANTUT010000177.1, read as the reverse complement.
AAGCTATTGCTTACTGGTTTGCTTCCACCATATTTGAAGGGCTTCCACCACTAGGAGGAGGACTAGATACATTGGCATTGCTACCAATGGACCCAGTTCCATTACTTTCTTCATTAAACATCTGTAAGAGACCATGATTAATCAGATTATCAATAATTAAAAATGGTTTAAAAATAACAAAAACAAAAAGATTAAGGAAATCAAATTTGGATTACCTTAAGACAAGCAATAAAGCACAGTGCCACAACCAAAATTAGCCACTTAATCTTAACCCTGAAACTGAATTAAAAAATTAATTTGTTAGTAAAGAATAAATAATTACAGAATAATAAAAATTAATTTTATTAAAATAAAATATGTTTTTAAAATAATATTAGCACATATTTTAAATTGTTGCTAAAATAAATTTCAATATAAAAATTAAAAATAAAAATAAAAATATTTTCATATCCAAAATAAACTAAAATCCTAATTTATAAAAAAATTTAGAAAATATTTTTGTAAACTCAAAAATGATTTTTAGAAAATAAAACAGAGAATCATATACTCAAAATAAATCACAAAAAATAAAAAAAAATAAACTAGATAAATTATGTACCTCTTTCAAAGGTTTTGTTTCTCTGGAAATTTATAGATCTAGGTTCTAGAGAACCATATCCTTACATACAAAGACATAAAACAAGAAAATTGTTAGAAAATGAACAAAAATAGTAGAAAAATACTTAAAATCAAAAGATTTTCGAAAAAAGTTGAAAGATTTACCTTCAAAAAGAAAGACTCAAAACAAGTTCTAGAGAAGGGCTTCCACCATATATGAGTCTCAGACTTAGAGATATAAAAATGATTTTTTTTCCTTACATGCAAACCCAAAATGTATTTAATTAGGTTACAAAATCATCAAAAATAACAACTAAAACTAAAAAAAAAATTTTTTTTTTCAAAAGAAACTCATTTTCACATTGAACAAAGACTGCAACATGATTTAAACATGGTCTAGTTCCATTCAAAATTTCGGTTTGGTCGGTTTTTGCCCACCCCTATCCACAAGTAACTAAATGAATAAAAATTTACAAAATCAAAAATCAATTAATATGTAAATTTAGTTTCGATTTGGATTGATCCATCCAGATAGAGAATCTAAACAAACAAAATCACAGATCTAACACCACTACAAAAATCAACAAACATAATATTCAAATTATAAATCTTTGCATGGTCAATTCAAACCAAAAAACAACAAAGAAATGGAACCCATGGATTTACAATAAAGAAAACAAACAATAACAACATAAATAGTTAGAACCAAAGAAAATCAAAGAGAATCAAATATAAAATATAATAAAAAACTATAAAAATTACAAACCAAAACAACAACCAATTTTAAAGACATAAATATTTGAAACTGAAAAGGAAAAGAAAATCAAAGGGAAAAAAGAATTAGCTTTTATCTTTTGCAATCGGTTTAGGTTGAAGGGATATCAAGTCTGTATGAGAGGGCTAGTGCGTGAGATCGGCTTTGAGAGTGAGAGAGATGAGGGTACGACTCGGTGAGAAGAAAAAAATAAATAAGAAACAAAGAGAGAGCTTTGATGGAGAGAGACAGTTGCTCTCCCTATTTTAGAGTTTTTAAAATATTTATTGGTGGTATAATATGAGAGCAAAATGATCAAAATGCCCTTATAGATTAGGGTTTTGTAATGGTATAATTTATAAGGGGTGGTGAGGTGGCAGACATAGAGAAAATAAAGTGAAGATTAAAGTGTGATTTTTTTGTAATTTTTAGAAGGTCTTCTAGTGGGATTTTGGGTTCACACTTGAGAATTTTTTTTTTTTAATTTCTTAATTGCTAAGGCTTGTGAATGATTAATTAAATAATTATTAGATAAAATTAGAAATTAAAAAATTAAATTAAATAAGGAGAGCGTAGAAAAAATTAGTTTTTTTTTTTTCCAAAAATCCCATTTTAGCTTTTTACCCTTCGTTTTCTTAAATGATAAATTTAATAATAAAAAAAATTTGCCTATTTTAAAAAGATATATGAATTAAAATTTTTGCTAACAAGTGCTAAATAAATTCGTGTATATATATATATATATATATATATATATATATATATATATATATATATATATATATATATATATATATATATATATATATATATATATATATATATATATATATATATATAACTTATATTATATTAAAATTCGGTTTAATTTTGATACTTTGGTTCAATACAATATAATTCAATTTGGTATAGTTCACAGTTTGGATATGAGCTAAGAACTAGTACCATACCAAGTTAAAATATTTGGTACAGTTCTCATTATAAATACTAAATTTTATACAGTAAAATATTATGGTTTTGTATTTTGGTTTGGTTTAGTATTCTCGAGTATCGTGCTCAGCATTACTTATGAGTATAACTGTTTGTAGGTCAGGTCATAGATTTTATTATGAATCAAATTGGCTTAATTTTAAAAAAAAAAAAATTAAAGAAAATTACGAGCCATAAGCCTCATTTTCAAATTCAAGCTAACTCATGAATAGATTTACTCCTAAGTAGAAATTTAATTGAATAATTATACCAAAATAAATTAAAAATGAAGGATGCTAATACAATTTTTTTTTTTATTTTCATAAATACATATTTCTTTTGCAAATTTGAAAGTAAATTTAGAATATTTGATTTTTTTGTTTTTGTTTTTGTTTATTTATATTTATATTTTCTGCAATGGATTTTTTAATGTAAATATTAGTTCTCCAATATTAAATTATTATATTGATGATGAAGATATTAAAGAAAATAATGAATTGTGTGATTGAGTTTATTTAAAGACATAAAAGTTGAATCATTACAAGATATAACCATTATATGGAATGTGCATATGATTACTACCTTAAATTCATTGCTCTATTAATATTATCATCTCTTTACTTATATTTTAAACCCAATAAAATAATATGATTTATAAAATTTTATATTTTACTTCTTGTTCATTGTATAATTTATTTTTAATAAATGATGTTTGTTAACCTAAATTGGATTCACAATTTAGTTGATCTTGATTTTGATTTTAACAATCAAATTGAATGTTACTTATACTTGTATTAATCATATATTTGTAGGCAAATAACTTAGAAATGTTTGAAAACTCAAGAAACTTATAAATTTTCTAATATTGGATTGGACTGTAAGTTGTGACCACAATATTAATATTGCACCCAAAATAAATAAGTAGTGATCTTAACAGCAATTGTTGCGACTGCGAATTAATTAAAACTGAAAAGTCTGAAATTTCAAAGAGACACAAAGTGGTTCATGATCTCTATCGCGACCGTCATTCTGAGCTCGAAAAGAACTCCGCGACTGTGATCCTTTTGTAGCTACCTCAATATTCATATGGCAAGAAACTGTCCTGATGGATACATGATCATCTAATGAAGTGCTACCATGTGTAACTAGTCATTTAAAGATCGCAACCACGATATATAAGTCTCAATTACGACTGTGATTTTTGACTAATGAAGCATTAAATGCAATATTTATAGTTGTTATAGGAAGATTTGACACACCACTATTTGTATCAGCCATTTAGTAAAGGAAAGCTATAAATACGTTCTCCAAAGGCCTTAAATGGAGTTTAACAACCTCCTAAGTGGACAAACTCTTGCAAATTTATTTCTTGAGCCTTGTTCATTTATTTTTCACACTTTGTGTTTGTTGTAAGAGTTTTTATTGCTTAAGGTTTATGTGTTAGCCTTGAAAAACACTTGTTAGGTTGGGAGTGAGCCTAATAAGACTCTTGTTTAAATTTGAGTGTGAGCCTTGGGAAAGTACTTGTAAGGTTTGATGTGAGTCTAAACACTATGTCAGGAGTGAATTTGTGGAAACTCCATTATATAATATAGCTATAGTAGAAATAACTAATCAAGGTTGGGGAGAGGATGTAAGGTTGGTTATACCTAACACCAATTCAACACCCCTTCTTAGTGCACAAAGGACAATAAGTGGTATTAGAGTGTTGTCTTGCAATTTGAAGCTTAATGTGTGAGAAAGGATCAAAATAGCCAATGAAGGGACTAATAAACTCAAACTCCACTTTGATGGTAGCAATTATGCTTATTGGAAGTATAGAATGGAGGTCTACCTTGATGGTGATCTCATCAATGTATGGAATAGTGTACTTAAAGAATGGAAGCCTCCATCAAAGATAGTTGAAAGTGTGGAAGAGGTGATTCTAAGAAAGGAATGGCTTGATGTTCACATGAGAGCTAAAGAATAAGATAGCCATGGCCATCCTTCTTAGTTCCTTGTCTGGAGAAAAGTATGGAAGAGTTTAAGATTGCAAAGTGCCTATTGTATTTGGAAGACCTTGGAGAACTACCATTAAGGCACCCAACAAGTAAAGTCAAAGAAGGTGCAAATATTGGTGCATGAGTATGAGCTCTTCAAGATCAAATCAAATGAGAACATAACTGACATGATAAACTAGCTACATGGCACTCTAATATTCTTGAAAAGTTTGAAAAGGTCTATTCTTTGGAAAATATCAATAATAAAATACTTAGAGCCTTCCAAAGAAGAACTTAAAGCTAAGGTAGCTTTTGAAGCCAATGATTAAGCAATTGTCCAATGGATGTTCTGATTGACAAGCTACTTACTCATGAAATGACCTTGGAGAAGGAAGAGGTCCAAGGTGAGAAGAAGAAATCAATTGCTCTCAAATGCTCTACATAAGAACAAATTGATAGTAAGAGTCAATCAAGTGACTCTAATAAGAGCAATCATAAAGAAGAATTGGCTATACTCTTAAGAAGGGTGAAAGCGATCATTAAGAATAAGAAGAAAGAGTATAGTTCATTTAAAAAGCTTTCATCTAACTCCATCTCAAGTAAAGACAAGAAAAATGAAATAACTTGTTATGAGTGTGGCAAGCAAGGCCACATTAAAATAGAATATCTTAAGAATAAGAAGAAATAGGACAAGGAGAATGAGAGATGTTTCAAGGCTACATCGCATGGAGACTCTTCCAACGATGAAGAAGAAGATGAAGTTACAAATCTATACCTTACGGCTTTGGAAGATACTTCAAATGAGGCATACTCTACTTCTCATTCTTATGATGACATTGATGATTGTGTTAATGTTGCATGATTGATGATGAGCTTATAGAGGTTATGGCCTTAAAATGGGAAAAATATTTTTTCAAAAATGAAATTTTATAAAGAAAAATGTTCAAAACTTAAGGAGAATTAGATCTTGAAAAATTAATTTTAAGTTTAAAAATTTCAAATATTAATCTCAAAAATTCTTTGAAAGAAGTTTCTTCAAAAACCTCATCTTTTGAATCTTTGCACAAAGAGAATAATTCTTTGAAATTAGAAGTTGAAGAATTAAGAATTTTTATTTCTAAATTTCACAAAGGAAAGGAAGCTTTGAATATACTAATTATATCTCGAAGACCACCTCTTGTGAGACATGGTCTTAGCTTTGATGATTCATTAACTTTCAACTCCTCCTCTCCATCATTCATCAAAGCCTCTACTCCTTAAACTTCTAGCATAAAGGTAGTCAACAAGGAGGGTAAAGCACACAAAAAACCTTCTAATCCTAAAAGGATTGTGAAAGTCTTAAGAGCTAATTGTTAGAAGCTAATCAAAGAGGCATGTTAAAAAAAAAAAAACACAATCACAACATTACATATGCTCTTATTTGCATTCACATAACTATGTTGTAAAGAGGCACTTATTTCATGTCTATATGATAAAGAAGAAGAAGACTTATAAGTCTACACTTTGATTTTATTATTGCATGAAATTTGGGCATGTTAATGCATTTTGTTCTATAAGGAAGGCTCATCTAAAACTTAAGGATCCTTCCAAAACTAACTCATAAAGACCCAAGTATGCTTGGGTACCTAAGTAAAGATATTTCTTTTCTTGTGGAGATATATAAGAGAAAGATTGGTGGAGATATCACATTTGGAGACAATGCCAAAGGTAAGGTAATTGGCATTGGTACTATTGGTAAGGATGGTTGTTCTCTAATTGAGGATGTTCTTTTGGTTGAAGGCTTAAAGTATAATTTGTTAAGTGTAAACCAATTATGTGATAAAGGTAATAAAGTCACCTTTGACTCGAAAGCATGCTTTACCAACACCTTAGTTAATGACAAAGTTTATTTATGGGTGAAAGAGAAGGCAATACCTGTATAATTGACTTAGACAATTTAGCTAACAAAAATATCAAGAGTCTTGTTTCTATTAGCAATGAGTCTTTGCTTTGGCATAGAAGGCTAGGACATGCAAGCATGGAGCTTCTCCATAGTCTAAGCAAAGATAAGCTTGTAGATGGTTTACCAAAAATCAAATTTACAAAAGATAAGACATGTGGACCTTGCCAAATGAGAAAACTGTGAACCCTTAATTTTACACCTCATGATTTCTTTTCAAAAAAAAAAAACCTAGCCTACAGCTGCCGTGGGTGCTGCCTATAGTATTGTAGGTCTGGACTGCTATTGTTGTAGGTAGCCCTTATAGAATACAGGGCTTCCCTCTAGCAGCAACTCTAAATTTCAAATTCTCACATTGAAATTATTGTCATTTGACCTCAAACATTTCCACTATATATTCAAATGCCTCAATTTAGTTTTTAGAAACTAAAACTCATATGATCAATCGCGATCTCAAAGAAAGTAATATTTTTAGCTTGTTCCTCTCCCTAGTTTAAAGTTTTTCTTTTCTTTTCTTTTTTATTTTTATTTTTTTTTGCTTTGCTTTTGCTCCTTGCTCTGCAAAGCAATAAGTTTAAGAGTTTCTGTTGCCATATGAGATAGCTTCCTTCAAACCTTGATCGAGGCACGTTCCTCATTTTCTAAGGCATGCCGTCACCCACAATCCAAGACAAGTCTACCATCGACAGAGATAAGTCTCCTCCATCTTAAGGTAAGTCTCTTTTTCTTTCCCCTTCCCTTTAATTTATTTATTTCATTTTATTTTTCCTTCCTTGGGATTATCTTCTCCTTTTTGGGCAGCTTACGTAATTCTTTTCTCTATTACTCCTAACTCTCTTAATTGATTCACTTAGGTTAGCTAATGAAAATTGGAAGTAATTAATTCAACTTGGTAATCAATTAAAATCAATCAATCAATCAAAACATGATAAAAGATTAAGACTAAACTAACCCCTCGTGAGAAGGGAGAATTGCATGGACTCTAATTTCCATTCAAAGAGATAAGCAAGGATGCTTGATTCATCAAGCATCGAATCCAATTAAAATAAATCAACTTCTCCACTCCATCACCTTCTTCACATAGTTAGGATTTTCTATAATTTGTTTAATTATTCTAGGTTCAGTTTGGGGTATATGAGACTTCCCAATAACCCATAAAGGTTAGAGGAGATATTCCCTAATTTAGGACTTTTGTTGTAATTTTAATTTAATCTTCTTTTTTATTTGATTCTTTTTATGTTTTGTTTATCTTTGTGGAATGGATGAAATAATTGTGAATCAATTAACTGTCCATATATTTTAACATACTCATGAAATTTAATTTTCAAAGTTAACTAAATTTACTGCAAAACTATTTTTTATTAAAATAAAACTGAAAACCTAATCCCTAAATCTTCTTTAGTTTCAAGGCTAGTGATCTTTTTCTTCGGGATAAAATTAGAGCCAAGTTGGGTTTTTTTCTTAATCTTTTTCCAATTAAATAAAATTAAGGTGGTAACTCTAAAATACATTTTCAAAATCAATCTATTTGAGCCTGAGGGCTCTTATGTGAGTTCTTTTCAAATGAGCATTGCAATTCCCATTAGCGGATCAGGTCAGTGCTTGGGCAAGGTCTTATAGCTGGTGACTCCACTAGGGACAAATTTTCTTTTTAAAAGGAAAAATAAAAGGACTAATAATTGGTTAAAAGTTTGGCATTTAACCTAGTTGTGACTTTCATGTATCATGTGCATAGGCTTTTTGCCTCCAAAGCTAGTTCTAGGAAGATAAACGATAGTGAGTAGCATTGAGTGGGTAACCCTCCTTAGGTCTATTTGCCGATAGCAAAATCATCCACCTCGCAATGAATTTGTTGATCCTTTTAAAAGTGTAATGAGTAATACATATTGTTGGACCCTCGCAAGGCTCATTGACTCACATGTAATTAGGTATATCATTGCTCTAGTATGATGGATATCTTATGGGTACTCAAAGAGAATAGAGAGATGAATGATAGTGAAAGACAAAGAGTAAGTGGATAGTCTATCAACAAAAATTTTTAGGGTGCTGAAATGAAAAATGGAGGGGTATTTATAAGCAAAATAAGTTGGGTGAAAAGACTAAAAAGGACTGAAAAGTGGGCTAAAAGAAAGGGCAAAAACATAATTTTAAGATAGGAGGGGGGACCATCTGCCTAAAGACTTGGGGAATCTGCCTTTGGCCAATTGCTAATGCCATCCAGGCTAGCAGATCCGCACAGATGATAGGTAGATCTGCCAATGCTTCTAGCAGCTGAGTTGTTTAGTGATTTTCAAGTTTTTGGGGCTTTCGAATCAGTTTTTGGGCCTTCTAGATTTACAATTCAATGTTGAAAGATCCAAAATTAATTATCAGATAGTTTGGCAGTTAGTTTCAGGAAAATTTAGTTGGTTTTAGAAAAGTCTTGTCTGGTACAGAAAGACCGATCAAGATCAGAAAAATGTCAGTGTTCCAAAATCAAGTATCCTTGTAATATTTTGTCTAAAAGCCTTTTTTTATTTCAGGAGAGCTACCTTTTGCTCCTTTGCAAGTAGCACTACCGCTTTGACCCTTGCCCTTTAACCGACTAGAAGGATTGTCGTACAGGCTCTGCATAGCACACTAAACTTAGTAAATGTTAAGTTGTTGTGAACCCTCAATTTTAGACTCTCATCATCCAACCACAACCTTAGCACTTACTGAATTTAACATGTTACGTAGAGCTGTTACGGTAATCTTGCTAACCGGATAATGGGCAGGGGTTCGGGGGCAGCGCCCCTGAAAGAAAATTTTTTTAAACTTTATTTATATTGCCACCAAACATCCAAATTTTTCAAACTCCATACCAACAACCAATATCTAAAAAAAGAAAAACAGAGAGAGAGAGAGAGAAACCTCGAAAAATGTGCTAGCACCACATGGCTGCCCTAAAACAGGAGTGCGGTGTTGTGTCAGATATGTGTAGCACTGCACGCCTTGTTTGCAGTGTGCTACAAATGCCCGGTGAGGTGCCGCACCAAACTCTGCGAGCTTCTGATCCCTGTGGGCCCCACCTGTGCAGAAAATGACCTTTTGTCTATGTTGCAGTCCTTTCGCCACTAATGGTTCCTCATACAGTCTCTCCTTCCTCAGCTGTGCCATCCTCTATTTTGCGCAACAGGGCAACCTAGTACTCTGTCTCAATTACCTGGCATACCTCTTTGTTGTCCAAAGTGAAATTCCAAAATAAACAGTGTGACAACTCCTCAGCTAGCCACTCACTAATAGCTCTGGCAATAGAAGCTGTGATCTGCACAGACTCTAAGAAAGAAAAGCTGGGGGCACGTCCTGAGCTTGCCCCATCTACCTCAAGACCCTTATTCCCTAGTGGAAAATTATTTAAACCAAGCCCAACAAGCAAACCACTCAACACCTATGGCCCTAGTCATGAGAGATCTAATCCTTTACCATTGGCAGTGCTAAAAATATCCTCTGGGGGCAAGCTGCAAGCAACCATCTTATTTGACCTCTTACTGAGTCTCAGTAAGGCCTATGCAGACTGAAAAATAGGGGCCACTATCTGAAAATGATCCATCAACCATACTTCCAAAATAACCTAAAACTTAAAGCAGACACCTACAAAGCACCTCTAACAGAAAGGGTAAGAGTAGACAAAGTTTTCTCACTTGGCGAATAACTGGCAAGACAGTTCATCTTTCTAAATCTTGAACAAAGCAATTGAGGCTCATCAGTGTCTTTACTAACACAGCTCTAACCACAAAATGCCTCTGTTCCATCTGTCACTGTGGCATCACCCCAATCATCAAACTCGCAATTGACACTCAAACAGAAAATGAAGGCCCTCATGTTGAGCCTCTGCACCCCTCATATCCCCCTGGTCACCGGAATCATGGAACTTCTTAATCACAGTGGTCAAATTCACTTAACCATCACCAACTATCACCTGGCTTGCAACATCCTGAGGCAAGTCAAACACTCCTGAAAAATTCAAAAAAAAGCCTGACTTTAAACTCTGGCACCACTAGAGTTACTTCAGTCATAACCAAGCCATTTCCCTATCTCCTTGGAATAGGCACAGCTCCTCCTCAACAGCACCAAAATAGAAACCACGGGCCACTAGATTCCAAAATCTGAAGTAACCCCTCGAACTCCTTGTAATACCACCATGGCAACCATCTCATACCAACCCAAGTTGAGTTCCTTAACCTTGTCGAGTTCCTTAGTCTATAAATGCATGTCTCCACAGGACAAAAGTCACATAAAAAAAAATTGCATTCACAAAACAAATGTGTGAATTCACCCTCATGCATCCATGCAATTATCCATTACAGATATTATCACAAATCATGCATGGCATAGAAGTCAAATAAAAGGTCCATGAATTTTGAAACATACATGTATCATCTGTGCATCAACATCTATACAATCATCTGCAATCATACACCATCATGCATAAGCCGAGCCAATAGCCTCACTAACCTCTTGTTAAGCTTACCAGTACTTCCTCAAATTTGACTAATACCTTTTAAAGTTAACTTGTGCCTCTTTAAAGGTAAATGATACCTTTTCATATTTAATCAATGAAGCATGACTTCCAAAGTCTCTCTACTCCTAGCAAAGTTTTTTTGAGCCTTTCGAAAGGCCCAACCCCTCACATTTAGAAGCCTAAGTTTCTTTGGCACAACCAAAATCTTGTTAGGATCTCTTGAGCAAACTCGCCATATGCCAAGGCTCTCCCTTAAACAAAATCTTATCAAAATCTTTTGAGCTGACTCGCTATAAGCCGAGGCTCTTCCTCAGAATCTCGCGAGCCAACTCACTATAGGTCGAGGCTCTCTTTTCACTAAATTGTCTTGTCCAAAATCATCTTTATCTCTAGCATTAAGGCCAAACAGATAGCCTTGATTGAGATTTACCCAAATCTTCTTTACATTAAGGCCGGACAGATAGTCTTGATTGAGATTTACCCTAATCATTTTTACCTCTAATATTAAGGCTGGACAGATAGCCTTGATTGAGATTTACCCAAATCATTTTTACCTCTAACATTAAGGCTGGACAGATAGCCTTGATTGAGATTTACCCAAATCTTCTTTACATTAAGGCTGAACAGATAGCCTTGATTGAGATTTACCCAAATCTTCTTTACATTAAGGCCGGACAGATAGCCTTGATTAAGATTTACCCAAATTATTTTTACCTCCAACATTAAGGCTAGACAGATAGCTTTGATTGAGATTTATCCCAAATCTTCTTTATCTCTAACATTAAGACCAAACAGATAGTCTTGATTGAGATTTACCCAAATCTTCTTTACATTAAGGCCGAACAGATAGCCTTGATTGAGATTTATCCTAAATCTTCTTTACCTCCAACATTAAGGCCGGACAGATAGCCTTGATTGAGATTTACTCCAGACTTTCTTTATATCCAACATTAAGGCCAAACAGATAACTTTGATTGAGATTTACTCCAAACCTTCTTTATCTCCAACATTAAGGCTTAACAGATAGCCTTGATTGAAATTCACCAAACCTTCTTTGTCCTTCAACATTAAGGCTGAACAGATAGTCTTGATTGAAATTCACCGAATCTTTTTTTTCTCCAACATTAAGGCCGGATAGATAGCCTTGATTGAAATTCACCAAACCTTCTTTGTCCTCTAACATTAAGGCCGGACAGATAGCCTTGATTGAAATTCACCAAACTTTCTCTATCTCCAATATTAAGGCCAAACAGATAGCCTTGATTGAGGTTTACTCCAAACCTTCTCTATCTCAAACATTAAGACCAGACAGATAGCCTTGATTGAAATTCACTAAACCTTTTTTTTTTTATCTCCAACATTAAGGCTAGACAAATAGTCTTGATTGAAATTCATCCAACCTTCTTTGTTTTATAACATTAGGGTCGAATAGATAGCCTTAATTGAAATTCACCAAGATTATTTTCGTAACCAAGGTCAAGGCTGAATAGATAGCCATTAATAAAATCTCATTTATCTTAGAGGACCTACTCCTAAAAGACCCGACAAGAACACACAAGCCTAGAATCTGACATGGTACCTCTTCCCAACGTTCACAATTATCAGAATCACCTTTTGTTCAAAGTCAATTCTGATGAGGGGACATCTGTGAACCCTCAATTTTACACCCTCATCGTCCAACCACAGCCTTAGCACTTGCTGCATTTAACATGCTATGCGAAGTTGTTACGGTGGTCCTGCTAACCAGTTAGTGGGTGGAGATTCGGGGGCAGCGCCCTTGAAAGAAAATTTTTTTAGACTTCATTTATATTGCCACCAGACATCCAAATTTTCCAAACTCCATACCAACAACCAATCCCTAAAAAAATAAATAAAAAAAAAAGAGAAACTCAAAAAATGTGCGAGCACCACGTGGCTGCTGCAAAACAGGAGTGCGGTGCCCGTCAAATATGTATGACACCGCATGCCTTGTTTGCAGCATGCCGCAAATGCCTGGTGCAGCGCCACACTAGACTTTGCGAACTTCTGATCCCTGTGGATCCACCTGTACAGAAAATGATCATTTTACCCATTTCAGTCCAATTTTCAGCCATTTCTATCCCTACCCCTCATGGTATTTTCATATTTTCATTACCTAAACTACCCTCACTCACTTTTCCTATATATACCCCCCTTCACTTCTCATTCCAACACATCTCTTGAATTAGTATTGATGGTTATCTACTAATTCCTCTCTTCTTCTTCCTCCAACCACTCTCTAATTAATTAATTAATCTTTTTAATTAATTAATTATCTCACGCTAACCAAGTTAATTAATCTTTTTAATTAACTAAAATCTTTTTTTTAAATTAAAATTAATTAATTAATTAATTAATTAATCACTTTTTTCCAAAATCAAATTAATAATTTTTCTTAATCCATCTTTCATCCAATTAATTAATTAATCACTTTTTTCCAAAATCAAATTAATTCTTTTTCTTAATCCACTTTTCATCCAAATTAATTAATTAATCTTTTTAATTAATTAATCCTTCTATCCTTTTCATCATATTAATTAGTTAATTAATCTTTTTAATTAATTAATTAATCTCTCAAATTAATCTAATCACCTGGTCCCGATAAAACGGAACTTCGGTCTGGTAAAATCCTCCACCCACCAAAAGTCAAGGTGTCAGCCTTTTTCTTTCAAACCCAAATCAAATCAATTAATCTGATCAACCCTTAAACCCCTCTACTTAATCATAGAACAAACTATGTGGATTTTGATCCCTATTCAATGAGGTACGTAGGCACGTTTGGAATCTAAATCCAAACCTCAAATCCAAATCCCAATCAATCTCTTTTCCCCTTTTTTTTTAATTAATGTATTTTATCAATGTCTCATTTTAATTTTCTCATATACACTCATATCATATTTATGCATATTACTTACAATTATCATTCTATAAATGTCATTCATGAAATCTAATTTTCAAGTCAAATTAAACTTAAGAGTCAAATTCAGATTATTTAAAACCAAAAACCTAGTCCCCGAACTCAACCTGGTTCAAGACTAGTGATTTTATCCATGGGCAATTAATTAAAAATTAATGAATTGGAGTCAAATGGGTTTTTTCCTTAATTTTTCCATTTAAAAATAAATTAGGGTAGCGACTCCCAAAAATCATTTTCAAAATCAACCAAATCCAAACCCGAGGGTTCTATCGTGAATCTAAACCCGAATGAGCATCCTGGTTCCCTCTAGCGGACCAGGCCGGTGCTCGGGCGAGACCTCACAATTGTAGTCGGATCATGAGAGTACAAAATTAAAGGTTCATAGTTATCCTTTTAACAAAATTGTCTTCTCTATAAGGCGATTCTGATAATAGTGAAGCCAGAAGAAGGGATGGTACGAGGAACCAAAGTAATGTCTAGGTCTATGCTTGGACATGTTTAGGTGAGAAACATGGCAAAAAGAAACCATAGGGTTATTTAAGCAATCATTCCTAAATATTTTGAGGTGGAGAATGTGACTAACTTTGATAAATTGATGGGAGAATGAACCACAAGGATGTCTAGATGATTGTCTCTAGGCATTTATGGGTGAAAAATTGATTGATAAATGGAAGCAAGAAAAGAAACCAAAAGGATATCTACGCTAATGGCTAAATATTATATGAATTGATAGATATTGTTGATTCAGATGAAAAAACGGGGAAAGGAACCTGAGAGACGTCTACATTTGACATTTTTGAGTGAAGAATCTTGACTGATTTTGAATAAAAGGTGTGGAAAAAAGAACTAGATTGACATCTAAGTGAAAATTTAAATGTTTCTGGGTGGAAGATATGATCGATCCAAAGATAAAAGGAGATGAGAAAAAAACCATAAGAATATCTAGATGATCATTTCTAGACATTTATGGGTAAATTGACCAATAAAGGGAGATGCCCTCAGTATCTTTGGAAGATTTAGAAGAGAAAGCCTCGATCTATAACGAGTTGGCTTTAGAGATTCGAAGAAAATCTTGGTAAGAGGAGAACCTCGACCTATGGCAAGTCGGCTCAAGAGCTAAGATTTAATTGAGTAGGTAAAAATTGATTATCATTGTCAGGTTTGAGTAAAAGATTGTTATGATAGTTAGGATTAGGTAAACGACGGCTGCTTAGGTTTGAGTAAAATCACATGAGTAAAAGATTGTTATGATAGTTAGGATTAGATTTAATTAAGTAGGTAAAAATTGATTATCATTGAAAGGTTAACACAAACCATCATGGCATTAACAAGGGGGTAATTATTTTGAAAGGTGTTGGTCAGATTCAAGAAGGTGCCAGTCAACTTCAAGGGGGTACCCATCAGTTTTGGAAAGTGTTAGATTTAAAAGGATTTTGAACAACTTCATGAAAGTGTCAGTCAGCTTCAAGAATGTAATAGTTAATTTCACAAAGATGTCAGTCAGCTTCGAGGAGGAGAGGCCATTAGCTTGGTTTATGTACGATGGTGTAAAACTATGGATGATTACATATGTATGTATGTTTATGCATTGATGATGCATGCTTATGTGTGCATATTTTAGGACTCATGGACCTTTAACTCATATGCCATAGATGATTACATAGATGCAAGAGGGTGGATTCACGAGTTTGCTCAGTGTATATTACAAATGCAGTTTTTCATGTGATTTTTGTGTTCATGTTCAGCAACTATATGCATTTATGGACCAAGAAACTTGAGAAAGTGGAGAAGATTAATTTGGATAGATATAATATTGTATCTATGGTGACATTACAAGGAGTGCAGGTCAATCAATATTTTTTTTAGAGCTTGCTTTAGGTTTTTTAGGATCTGATGGCCCATGTTTTCCATTTTAGTGCTGCTAAAGAGGAGTTGTGCCCCACTTTTGAGAAGTTCTATATTTGGCTATGACTCGGAGGCAGCTCTAGTGGTGCCATAGTTTAAAGTTAGGTATTTCTGCATTTCTCAAGATATTGCCAGCCAAAAGATCATGGATGGTCAAGCGAACCCAACCAATGTGATAAAGGAGTTTCAGGATTTTGGTGACTATGGAGATTTTAGGAGACAAAGGCTTAGGATAAGGGCTCTGGCTTTTTTGCTTGATAGTTAGGTAACTGCCTTTAGCTTTATTGGTTGGGGTGATGCCAGAGTGATGGGTCAAGCATTATAGATGGAGCAAAGTCATTCTATGACTGGGACTATTCTAGCAAAGACACTGTTGAGCTTAGACTACTTTGTTCGGAGCTTAAAGAGGAGGACTATTTCTCCAATTATTCTTCAGGTGAGGAAAGCTCACCTATCTTTTGGCTTTTTAAGGGTGCTTTATAGGTGTTTGATTTTGGATTTTGAGATTATTTTACAAGTTTGGCTTATGGACTATCTTAGGGTGGTGGCCCCTCCAGTAAGAGGTGCTTACTTGATCAAATAGTGGATAGGATAGTTTTTGGAGCTTACCCCGGAGGGTATATTTTGGCGCTGCCAATGGTACAGATTGGAAATTTCATGATTGAGGGCCATAGGTGTTAAGTGGCTTGCTTATTAGGTTTGGCTTAGACTACCTTTTACTAGGCGATGAGAATTCGAAGGTAGATGGGTGAGATTTAGGATGTGCCCCCTAGTCATACCCTTCTTAGAGCTTGAGTGGATCATAACCACTATTACTAAGGCCATTAAAGGTGGTTAGTTGAGGACTTTTCACACTGTATAGCCATATATTATTTTTGGACTACAAAGAGATATAATGGGATATTTATAAAGGTTGTTTGGCAAGTTGAGAGAGAGCACTATGCTATCCTGCTAAGGGAGATGGAGGGTGACATAATTGAGAAGGGAGAGGCAGTAGAGATAGAGGGGTTACTTGGCCTACGGAGGAGACCATAAAAGCTACTAAGATTTCGACACTATGGGTTGCATTTGTGACTTAGATTATAATGGAAGTGATAGAGGAGACTTTGATTATGGTAAAGAGATAAGGTGATATGACAGTGGTGGTTTAAAGAAGGACTACTATAGTTAGGACAGAGAGGAGGACTATAGTTTCTGGATTGCAGAGGAGGATTTTAGCTACTATATTAGGGAGCAGTTTTTAAGCTATTACTGTGCAGAGAAGGATTCCTGAGAGCAGTTTTGAAATTACTGGTACTCAAAAGAGGGTTACTAATACTGCTATAGTGAGCAGTTCTAGTTTTGCTAGAACTTCTATTGATGTAGTGGAAGTAGCTATAGAGACTAGGAGGATGGGTACGACCATTAAGGAGATTACAATAGACTCTGATTCTGATCAGGACAAGATGGATATGTACCATAGGAGGAGGAAGAGGATTTACCATACTATAACTTCAGACATAATCCTTTTGCTTTTTGTTTAGGATTTTTACTTTTGTATATACTTGTATGTTGATAAGACTAGACAATACATGATAAGCTATAGACGACTTTAAAAGGATTACCCTTTTTGTTATAATAATGGATTGTATTTTGTAAAATTTGATCACCATTATATGAAACATCTTTTATTTTTACTCTAATTTCAGTGTAAGTCGCCCTTTTGAGTTTTCAACTTAGCGAGCTCTTTATATATATATATATATATATATATATATATATATATATATATATATATATATATATATATATATATATATATATATATATATATATATATATATATATATATATATTTAGCTCTAATTTTTGCTCAAGCTGCTCTTTCAGGTTTTTCAACTAAATAAGCTTGCCCTAACTTTTGTCTAAGCCAACCTTTTAGGTTTTTAGCTTAATGAGCATTTTTCTTCTTTTCTTATATTTATTTATTTTTTTATTTAGGCAAAAGGAATTGAGTGAATGATGCATTAAGCACAAAGGAAATGAGAATGCAATGCTTTGTCATGCGAAGCAAAAATATTTTTATATTATGACTTAGACAGCACCTGAGTCAAACTGCCTGCATATTCTGCACATCATTTTTTTATCAGTCAATTTTTTAAGGAGAATCAGATTTATGTAGTTTTGATTACATATGCATTAAAGAAAAATAAAAAGAAAATACAGATATCATCTCCAGATGAAGTATTTCTTCAATTCATCCAAGTTGCAAGGATTGGAGAATTCATTTTTGTCCACCTCCATGAGGATGGTGAATCCGCTAGATAGGATCTTCTTGAGTACATATGGTTTGGCCTAATTTCGTCTGAACTTTCTACTCGAATTATGGATAGGAGTTGGATCTCTTTTAGAACTAGATTTCCTTCTTACAAACATCTATCTTTGTCCTTCTTGTTGAAATATCTGGCTAGTTTTTATTGGTAACCTTGGATTTTATACAAATATCCATGTCATTCAATTGGTTATGATACCCTTTTATCTATTCTGCTTTCATTCTTCATAGCCTCTGCTTGACAGGCTTATTATGTAGGTTAAGATCTTATGAACTGTGATGCTTGGATCTATCTCTATCATGTCCTTAGGTTCCTATATAGAACAGTCAATTGCAGATGTAATGAATGTGATTTTTTTGTTTTTTCTCTATGCCATAATTAATTGATTCTTTTGTCTTTTTCATTTGCATTTTTTTATTTCTTATTTCATTATTTCTTATTTCTTTTTTTTAGATGTCTCATTCAAAGATGAATCAAAAGAGTTAAAGCGAAGTAGAAAGTTTAAACTTTTTATTACTAATAAAAGTCCTATCATGAGTTACATTAAAGGATAAGCCTGAAAGGCAAAATACAGACTTAGAAGGGGAACTCAAAGAAAGATTTAATAGAAACAAACTCAAAAAACTCAAACTTAAGTGACTCAAACACAGACTTAGAATCAGACTCAAACTCAAGAAACTCAAACATAGACTCAGAGGACTAGAGCATAACAGGTCCAGCATTCTTCTCAAAGTGCCAATTATTGGGTGGAGTCAAAGATGGTTAGATGAAACTTTAGCTTGGCGGAGGCAATGAAGTTAACATCTGCTTTGTGGTTTAGAAAAGGATTGGTGGTGATGTTAGGCTTTAGACTTGGAAGCAATAATATCTCCATTATCAATGAGGTCTTGAATTTTGTACTTCAAAGTCTTACACACATCAATTTTGTGCTTCGGTCCTTAATGATAGTTGCAGTGCTCATTAGCATTATAGTTCTTGGGCTAGGGATTGGAAGGTGCTCTTGGCTCTTAAGGCATGACAAGGTGAGCTTCCATAGCCTTCTTATAAATAGTGCTTAAGGGCATGCCTAGTTCAGAAAAGTCTTTTTTTCTAATCTCATTGGCTGGTGATAGGAGATAGTATTCACCTTCCCTTGTCTTTGTGTGGTGGAGTTGTTATTGTTGTTCTTATGATGCCTCGAACTAGAGGGTTCATCTTTGATTTGTCTTGATTGGATCAAATCCTCGCTCTTGCTAGCAGTGACAATAAGAGCTTTAAAGTTAGGAAGTACTATGTTTGCAAATGGGATTGATATTGAGGGAGGAGATTCTTAACAATAATGTTGTGAACTTTTAATTTTGCATCCTCGTCATGTGGCTGCGGCCTAATACCTACTAAATTTAATGTGCTAGCTAGAGCTGGTACGGTAGTCCCACTATTAATAAAAGGATACTTAATTTTTGGACATTGACACTTCTCTAACCCTGACCAGACCTTCTATATCATATAGCAATTTTTTAAAATTGACCAGATTTCCCCTTAGACTGACTGCTCAAGTGTTTTAAAATTAATTTTAAGCCTATCAACACTGACCAGTAATTTTTTTTAAACTCTAAAAGTCCCAAAAACTGACTTGAAAACCTTGAAAATAAAAAAAAAGGATACTGCCAATTGTCACACCACTTGGAGCCACATAGGCCTGGTGCGAATCCGCACTAGGTTTGCACATATCTGTTCCAGTGGTCTCCTTTTTCAGCCCCAATTTCCCAAAATATCCCTCATTTTAGCCCACTTTTCAGCCATTTTTGGTCTTTTTACCCCTACATCATCTTCCTATAAATACCTCTTCATTTCCACTATTCTCTTCACCTCTTGAGCACTTGTAAATTGACTATCCATTTGCTCATTTTCTTCTTCTCCCTCCAACCACTCTTTTATTAATTAATTAATTAATTATCTCACCCTAACAAAGTTAATTAAACTTTTTAATTAACTAAAACTCTTTTTTTAAATTAATCACTCAATTAATTAATTAATTAATCTTTTTAATTAATTAATCACTTTTTTCAAAATCAAATTAATCCTTTTTTTTTAAATCCACCATTCATCCAAATTAATTAATTAATCATTTTAATTAATTCATTCATCCATCTATTTCATCACATTAATTAGTTAATTAATCATATTAATTAATTAATTAATTTTCAATCAATCCAATCACTTGGTCCCGATAAAACTAAATTTCGGTCTAACAAAACCCTCCGCCTGCCAAAAGCAAAGGTATCAGTCTTTTTCTCTCACTCACAAACCTAAATTAAATCAATTAATCTAATCAATCCTAAACCCCTCCACTTAGTCATGGACAAACTACGTGGGTTTTGATCTCCATTCAATGGGGTACGTAGGCACATTTGGAATCTAAATCCAAATCTCAATCAATCTTCTTTCCCCTTTTATTTTCCAATATAATTAGTCTATTTAGTTGATTTAATTATTTTGGAATTAAGGAGTAATTATGTGGTTCTCCTAAAATCTATAAGCACTAGAGGGAACACTCTCCTTAATTCATGGATATTTTACTTAATTACTCTTTAATTTTCCCATGCATTCATATTATACTTATGATTATCATTTAATACTTATCATTAATGAAATTAATTTTAAAAGTCAAATTAAATTTAAGAGCCAAATTTAGATTATTTAACCAAAAACCTAGTCCCCGAGCTCAACTAGGTTCAAAGACTAGCGATTTTTATCCTTGGGTAAATTAATTGCAAAATTAATGAATTGAAGTCATAAATTGGATGTTTCTTTAATTTTCTTATTTAAAATAAATTATGGTGATTACTTTTGAATCCATTTTCAAAATCAAAATCAATTTTCCAAATGATAGTCGTTCCAATCATAAGCATCGAAACTCGATCCATGACCTCCTTAAAAATTGTTCTCCTTTCCTTAAGGCAAATTCCCCTGAGCGAGGGAGGGGCGTTCGAACGAGGTCTCACAATTGGCGATTCTACTAAGGACTGGTTGCCAGCCTTTTTTTAATAAAAAAAAGAAAGCAAATAAGAGGACTACTATTTGATTAAGGAAAAATTTTCCAAAATAATCTCTATTTGGCTCATTAAGTATAATTTGGCTTTCATGCATCACTTTGCATAATAAAGGCTCATTGCCTAACCTTAGTTTTAGAAAAACTTTTGGGTGGTGAGTAGTATTGGCTCAACAACTTTCTTTGAGTATGTTGAGAGATAGCAAAAGCATTTCACCCCGCGACAAATTCGCGATCATTTTTGTGGTATAATGAGGAATCAATATTGTTTGACCCACACAAGACTCCTTGCCTCACATGTGATTAGGTATATCAATGCTCTAATGGGACAAGGACCTATAACCAATCCACCTTACACCCTTATGCATATAGTTGCCCTAATAATTGAGACCTTTGTGCATATTCATGAAACCTTTTTGGCATGAATCATTACATGACCATGCATATATATTATAAGACTAAGAATCCTAAGTTTAGGTTATGCCCTGAACCAAGTCGAACATTAACCTTCAATTCTCAAACACTTTTGGCCCATGACTTTTAGCTCATTACTTGCCTCAAGCCCAAAACCATTAGTATCTCACATTCTTTAATCCTAAGACCTTTAGCACCTTACCTCTTCTAAGCTGAAGACATTTGGCCCGCCATCATCCTTAAGCCTAACACCTTTGGCCTAATGAAAAATCATTACCCTAAACACATTAAGCCTAAGACATTTGGCCCAAAACACCTTAAGAAGTCCTTTTTCCTCAAAATTTATACACCAACCCATCCTTTCATCACTTTTTCATGCCTTTCTCATATATTTAGCTCTCTTTTTTTTTTTTTTTTTTTGCCTTGAAGGTACCAATAGCCCACTCTTTCGATCGAGATATCATGAATGTATTTTTCACCAACATCCTTAAAAGGGAAGAGGAAAATTTCCAAGCCATACTCACCTCTACCCTCGATGCTCAATTTCAATAATGCTTTAGCAACCTAACAAACTAAATTTAACAAAACCCTGACTACTCTATAAGTCAGCTTCAACAAAGTATTGGCCTAGCTCACCAAAGCTCTATGTTCCCAAAGGCAATCTATGCATTCAAATCCCTCGATCATACCTCATGATTCCCATGTTGGTCTACCCAACATCACACCTTCTCATTTTGATAACCAATCTAAGTCAAATCCAATTGACTCAAGTTCCATTGCACCCCATCTTGATCTAACTAGCAGTGTAGCTCTTTATATGGTCAATTGGCCTGACACCTCTCTTTTTTCAACCAACACTACCTTTGGTCCTATTGCTGTAACTATACCGACTCCTGTCATTGGCCCTACCCATGATAAAGATGTGTCCAAAAATGCCACATAGCTAATCCTGAACACTCATGCCAATCCAACTCCTTTTATTGATCTAACCAATAGTGGAGGAGTCCCCAAAAGTCTCATACCACTAAACACCAAAGTTAACCTTCCTCCTTCCTTGAATCCTTTTCGGAGAATGGAAAATATCAAAGGGCCCATCAAACTACCATTTAAGTGCAACACCACTGTGCTCCAGTAAACTCATACAGTTGAGAAAAGATGCAAGAATAGTAATCCTTGTGCTACCACCCCAATTATCTCATCCAAGCAAAAAGGACAACATGTAGCTACCATCACCAACTAGCAATCCCATAAACTGGAGAGAAGAAGGTTAATTGATTTAGGAATTCCCTTAAGCACGGTTTATAAGATGGCCCTTGAAGCCGACCTAGTTAAGCCTTTAGAGCCAAAAACACCCTTCAGCCATCCATCCAAAAACTATAGACCTGATTAATACTGCGAGTACCATTAAGGAGTTGGGCACAAAACTGATATGTGTAAAAGCCTAAGGCACCGAATATGAGACCTCATTGACAATAGAGATATCCTCCCTCTAGAACCAATACGCAATGTACCCATCAACCTTACGGACATTATCAATCTCAAGTAGGAACATACCTTGCTAAATTCATCTAACCTACCCAGTGATTAGCGATCTGGGGAGAGCATTAGCCAAGCTAACATGTTTTTGTTCGATTCCTACAATCAAGTTGAGTCTAGTCAATCCTGGGTCCAAGTCATCCAAGGTCTGAATTTGAGTCTTTTGAGTCTATTGAATCTTTCTCTTAATTTAAGTCTGTCAAGTCTTAGGCTTGTTTCTTTTCTTTTCAATCCTTAGTTATCCAAAGTTAGAGTCAGAGTTTGTTGTATGTTTCTTTCCTTTTAAGCTTGTAATGACTTTTCCAATTTGTCTTAATAAAAGTTTAGATTTTTCATATTATATCTCGTGCGTATTCTTTTTTGAATTCAACTTGAATGATACATCATAAAAAATAAAAAAAAAAACACAAAACAAAACAAAAAACCAAAAATAAATTAAAAAATTATTATTTGCACACATTACATCATAATATCTTGCCAAGTTAGAGATTGAAGATAGAGCAGCTCTTAGAACTCAACTACTAAGTTGTTATGTGTATTAAGGCTATCATTCCTTAAGCTGAGCTAGCTAGCCATTTATTTAGGGCAATCAAATTTGAAATCCTCAAGCAAGTACGAGAACATCTTAATAGCTATAGATCACTTCATAAAGAGGATCGGAAAAGGGCCATGTCAAGTTTTGAATAGTTAATTTGCCAAAATGGGGATAAGCCTAATGAGAAGCTGCAAAATAGATCAAATGGCTAACAAGATTGTCATACCTAGCTTTTTTTTTACACATTGTAACAAGAGCTATATGGACCTTATGATATGATCCTACCTAGCCTACAAAGGAGTTTCCAATCAAATCACAAAAGTGTGGATGTAAAGAACTTTAAGGAAGGTTTGCAAGGCATTTTCATAGAGAAGCAATATGTTCTAAAAGGGTTCCCAGCTATCCAAGAGGTTTTTAAAACTATACCAAGGATGAAAATTTACCTAAGGATGCAAGATGTTGGAAAGGGATGGAATTGGAAGAATAAACTGAAGACTGAAGGTGTCACGATCGCAATGAGCCTAGACTGCAGACCGTAGTGCGGGTGCAATAGAGAAGGGATGTGCTGCTTCGTCGCAGGTGCAATGAGGCCCAGTTTTTGCTTTTCAAGTTTTTTCGAGTTTTATGTTTTAAATGTTCTCTTTGTAATTGTAGGCCCTAAACTTGATATATTAATAGGTCCACATCATATCTATTTTATTTGGCTTGATTTTTAGGATTTCTTAATTAGGATCCTATACTCAATAAGGATTCTTGTTTCCATAAAGAATTAGATTTCCTAGTTATTATCTGATTCTAGTTTTGGAGGTTAGTTTTCATATAAATTGAGAACCTCCATTGTAAAGGGACAGTTTTGATGAATAATAACTTTTCTTTGAATTTTCTTCAAGTGAGAGATTCTTCCAAGTTCTTGTTTAGAACTTAAATCTAAGCTTATCAAGGTAATTTGTGGTGCTCATCTTCTTATAGTTTTGGTTCTCTTCAACAGGTGTGAATTGGGTCAAGCTTTTCTTTGTTTTTGTTTGATCGATCCTTGGGTTTTTTATTCAATATAATCAGTTCCTAACTCTCTATAGCTAGTGGGTCACATCATTTGGTATCAGAGCTTTGGCTCTTCAAATCAAGAATAATCCCTTATTTTCCTATTCCCGAAATTGTCAAAAAAAAAAAAAGAACAAGAACAAGAAGTCAAATTTGAATTCTTCTTATTCTTGAGCCCTTATTGATCCAAATATATATCCAAAAAAAAAAATTCAGACCTGCACCTTTTAATTTTCTAGTCACACCTTTGTTCTTTCATTTAAAAAAAAAAAAAAAGAAAATTCCAGACCTCAAACTTTCTCGTCACTTGTTGTCTTGGTAAGAGCATTGATAGAGTTCTTTATAAGAGCTAGTGTGAGAATCTAATAGAGTGGTAAAAGGCTTGAGTGGAGATACGCAATGAGCAATAATGTAAGGAGCATCAAGATCCTGATGTGAAGCTATGGATGAAGGCTATAATGGATCAAATAAAGTTGCTAAATACAAAAATAGCTAATTTGCAAACTCCAAAAAAATCAAGATTGTCTAAGAATCGGTTGTTTTAGGAGGATAGTGAAGCAACCATGGTTGAGAAGAAATTGAAGAAAGAATGGTCAAATCAGTTTCCCATCTTCACTTCATCATTTAAATCAATTCTGAAGAACAAGAATGAAAATGAAAGAGAATTGATTGAGGCAATGGAGATTACTTAAGATATTGATTTTGTATTACCTTTAGAGGTTGATAAAGAAGATTTTGTGCCACATTTGGAAGTTAGAAGTGTTATTGATCACAAAGAAACTCCAACATTAATAGCTCATCAAGAAATCTTGAGGGAAGAAGAAGTTATTGCTCATGAAGAAATTCCAGTCTATGACACTCTTCAAGAGGTTGTTGTAAAGGAGTTAGGAAGTGAAGCTGAGTTTTTAATAAAAGTTGAAAATAATGAAAAGAAACAGAAAGAGAGTGAACTGGAAAAGAATAAGAGAAAGATTGAGAAGAAAAATAAGAAAATGTGTATGCTTGCTATAAAAAAAAAAAAAGGTTGAGTTTATTGATGACATACAAGAAAAAGAGTGGATAAAGTGTGAAAATGAGAAGATTGTGAGTGAGGAGAGAAAAACAGTCAGTTGTGATGAGAAAAAAAAGAGATTTTTGTCTACTAACACTAACAATCTTGAATTTTCTTTGTTTGGTTTTGGTTTTATCTTTCAGGACTATAAGGAAAGATTATCATGGATGAAGATAGGACAAGATTTGAGGATGAATCCTTTCAAGGAGGGAAGGAATGATATGATCCTACCTAGCCTGCAAAGGAGTTTCCAATCAAATCACAAACGTATAGATGAAAAGAACTTTAAGAAAGCTTTGCAAGGCATTTTCATAGAGAAGCAATATGTTCTAGAAGGGTTCCAATCTATCCAAGAGGTTTTTAAAACTATATCAAGGATGGAAATTTACCTAAGGATGCAAGATGCTGGAAGGGGTTGGAATTAAAAGAATAAACTAAAGACTGAAGGTATCACAATTGTGATACCTGTCATGGTCGCGACGAGCCCAGACTGTAGACTGTAATGCGAGCACAACAAAGAGGGGATGTGCTGCTTCGTCACGGGCATGACAAGGCCCAGTTTTTGCTTTTCAAGTTTTTCCAAGTGTTATGTTTTAAATGTTCTCTTTGCAATTATGGGCCCTGAACTTGATATATTAGTAGGTTCACATCATATTTATTTTATTTGGCTTGATTTTTAAGAGTTAATCTCTTAATTAGGAATCTATTTTTAATAAAGATTTCTTAATTAGGATCCTATGCTCAATAAGGATTATTGTTTCCATAAAGAATCAGATTTCCTAATTATTATCTTATTCTAGTTTTGGAGGTTAGTTTTCATATAAATTAAGAACCTCCATTACAAAAGGGACAGCTTTGATGAATAATAACTTTTCTTTGAATTTTCTTCAAGTGAGAGATTCTTCCAAGTTCTTGTTTAGAACTTAAATATGAGCTTATCAAGGTAACTTATGGTGCTCATCTTCTTATAGTTTTAGTTCTCTTCAACAGGTATAAATTGAGTCAAGCTTTTCTTCGTTCTTGTTTGATCGATCCTTGGGTTTTTTATTCAATATAATTGGTTCCTAGCTCTCTATAACTAGCAGGTTGCATCACCTTATTCTCCCTAAAAAAAGAATAAAAGCAATGTAAGGGATACATTGGCAGCCTAACCTAGGTGCGGCCCAAATCATAGTGAAAATATCTTTTATCTTGTAAAGTATCATGCCCTCGCATTCTCTAAACCACATCAATCGCATCCCCACTTGTTTTCTCTAAAAAAACAAAAAAAGATAATGTGTCATTCAAATTGGATTCTATTCTGAGTCATGTCAAGATCCATCTATTTGAATCTATTGAGTCAGTCTAAATAATATATCCTTATTTATTTGTTACATAAGTAGTCAAATAATTCTATCCTCCTTAAAGTCATCTTTCTTTATGCCACCCCTTTTCTTCCCTTAATCATCTGAAGGGCGAAGAAAATTTTCAAGTTGAATATCGAGTCATTACAAATAAAGTCACCCTTACCCATCATCAGAGGGCATGTCTTTTAAAATCATTCACATTCTTTCAAGCAACCTTTAGTCAGTCCACCACTTCTTGTCAAGCGTAAGATCTCTAAGCCGTGTTTTCCTATCAAAGTGCTTGAGTCACCAAAAGATCCAAATCATATGGCTCTCCCTTATTCCTAAAAGTTCATCCTGACCTTTATGTCAATCCAACTGAATCCAAATAGCATTATCCCTAAGAGCCTTCTTGGCCAAGATAATGCATTCCTTCCTTTACATGAATTATTAAAAAAAATACAAAGCTTAAGCCTCAATAGAACCAAAATCAATTAAACCTCTTGCAAAATTGGCATCGCCTAAGCCATATGTTGGAAGACTTTAACCCACCTTTGAATCCCCATTTTCTTGGCAAAATGAAAGCCATACACACTTTGTAAAATTCCTAACTTCAAATCCCAAACCAATAAAAGAAGTCTACCTCCCGTTTCCAAAGCCCTAGCTCCTTGATGAAACCAACCCATTCAAAGGGTCCCACCATGAACTAAAATCAAGGCATACCCCTCTCATCTACTCAAGGAAAGCCTGATCTCCAAAACTGAAATGAACCTTCCAAACTTATCCAAGCCATTTATCCTTATAACCAAAACCCTTTCATACCCATACCAAAAATAAAGCCAAGATTAATTGAATCCTAATACCTACCAACCTATTTGTTCAAACCTCTTGACAAAACTAGAATAAATCCTAAAAGAAATCCAAAGCCTAGACTATCTGATTAACTGCCGAAGCAACCCAACCGGGCCAGGACTATAAAAACACTTAGAGTGAACCATAAATCTCTATCATCTATGCTAACTTATAAATCCCATTATAACCACAAGCCCCCAAAGTCGAACCAAGAGTAAACCATCAACACCCACTACCAAAACCAATTCTTCCTCTAAAGTCTTAGAAGCCTAAACAGACAAATTCTCTTCTAAACTTGAAATAAGCCACTTGCCTGGTAAATCCTGGTCATCTTATTGTCATGACAAGCCCCAACCCATGTCAAAATAGCTTAATGATTGCCTTTCAAAATTGGGCATCTTCCTAAAATCACCTCTTCAGATAGATAATTATTGGTTCAAGGCATCTAGCTTGCATGAACACCATTCTCCTTAGAGTCTAGATTACCCATCATTATCATTATTCAAAAACATTACAGAATTGTTAAACCTTCCTAGGACAACCCTAGGAATCCGTTAAAAAAAATTCAATCAAAATAATCATCTCGTAACCTACAAGCCACTTTTAAGAGTCATTGTATATGCACAGAGCAAACCCATGAATCCACCCTCTTGCATCCATACATTCATCCATTATGTGTATCAGCATGGAAAAATCATCTATTGTGTAGAAGTTAATATGTCCATGAATCCTAAAGCATGCATACATAAACATGCAAAATTTGTACACCAACATCTATGCAACCATCTGCAATCATGTATCCTCATACATACACTAAGCTAATGGCCTCTTCTCTTTTGTATCTGTTAAATGTCATTTGCCAAGTGATATCAAGCTACATTGAGAAATTGAAGATGATCACCTCTATTCAATAAATAGTCACATTCCATATAATGGACCACCCTATGAGTTTGTTAAGCATAATCCAAGATGATCTACTGGAGAAAGCAAAATTCATTTTTACCAAGGATCCTTTCTGAAATTAAAAAAAGTAGGTCCCATCAAAGGGTATCACCATCATTTTTACAAAGGATTTCGAAAAGTCAAAAGGAAATATCTTATAAAGGGCATACGCTTCAACTCACCATTGCCTTTATTCCTCATCAGAGGCATTACCTTCAAAATTGTCAATTTACCTCCCTAGCCTAAATAGCTAAATGACCTTTACTGTCATTAGTGATGCATAAGTCAAATGCTCATTGCATCAAGCCAAACAAGCCTTTCTCCATTTCTAAAGAAATATTAAGTCAAATGGCAATCCTACAGAATCTAACGATGAAGTGTGACTTTCAAAGTCCCTTAATCCCTATAAAGTCTTTTCAAGCCTTCCAAAAGGCCTAATCCTTCACCTTCAAAAGCCCAAGTTTCCTTAGCACAACCAAGGTCTTCTCAAAATTTTTTGAGCCAAGATAAGGATCATCAACCAAACAGACTTCTCAAACCAAGATAGGGATCAATAATCAAATAGACTTTCCAAATCAAAATAGGGATCATCAACCAAACAGGCCTCCTAAACCAAAATAGGGATCATCAACTAAATAGATTTTTCAAACCAAAACTAGGATCATTGACCAAACAGACTTCCCAAACCAAGACTGGGATCATTAACCAAATGGACTTCCTGAACCAAGAATAGGATCATCAACTAAAAAGACTTCTTGAACCAAGACTAGGATCATCAATCAAATGGACTTTCCAAACCAAGACTGGGATCATTAACTAAATAAACTTCCTGAATCAAGACTGAGGCCATTAGCATTACTAACAGAGATACTAAGGGGCATCTCTTTTATCCCAATCACCAAAAGCCTCCCCTAAGACACCAGGGACATCTTCCTTTATTAATTAATTCACCTGTAAATGTTTAGATATGATCATTTACTTAGGTTCTTTGTCACGCCTCTTTTAGCAAAGCCATTTTCATCCATAAATGTCTAGTAACAATCACTTAGGTATCCCAATAGTCCCTTTGAATCGATCACGTCCTCCACCCAAAAACATATAAACTATTACTCAAACGTCGAGCTGGTTCCATTTTTCATCCCTTTTATCAAACATCCATCCAAATCATTCACCCAGAAATATCTAAGCACTGACATCCCTTTAGTTCCCTTTTTCATCCCTTTTATCGAACATCCATCCAAATTCTTCATCGAGAAATGTTGAAACAATGACATCCCTCTAGTTTCTTTTTCCACCTCTTTTATCAAAAATATGTCCAAATTCGTTACCCATATATGTCTAATCTAGGCATCCCTCTAGTTCATTTTCCCGCCTTTTCATCCAAATCAACTGAATCCATCAATTCACCTAAAATTATCTAGCCACCAACCTAGATATCCCTCTAATTCCTTTTCTCGCTTCTGTTTATTAGTTAGCTCTACCTATAAATGTCTATAAATGGTTACCTAAACATCCATGTGGTTCCTTTTTCCATCTCTTTTATCCAAATCCATTAATTCAACCCATAAATGTCTAGAAACAGTCACCTAGACATCCATGTGGTTCCACTTTTCACCTCTTTTATCCAAATCCATCAATTCACCCAAAAATATTTGGCCACCAACCTAGATATCCCTTTGGTCCCTTTTCTCACTTCCATTTATCAGCTACATTTTTCACCCATAAATGTTTAGGAGTAATTGCTTAAACATCCCTATGGTTCTTTTACCATCTTCCTTTTAACCATGTCTCTCACCCAAATATGTCCAAGCACTGACCTAGACATATTTTTAGTTCCTTGTACCATCCCAACTTTTAAGTTCACTATCATCATAATTACCTTATAGACAAGGTAATTCTGATGAGGAGGTAGTTGTGAACCTTTAATTTTGCACCATCATCATGTAGTCGCAGCCTAACACCTACTAAGTTTATTGTACTTGCAGAGCTGATACAGTGGTCCCACTATTAATAGAAGGATACTTAATTTTTGAACACTGACACTTCTCCAACCCTGACCGAACCTTTTGTATTAGATAGTCATTTTCTAAAACTGACTGGATTTCCCCGTAAACTGACTACTCAAGTGTTCTAAAATTAATTTTGAGCCTATTGACGCTGATAAGTGATTTTTTAAACTCCAAAACTTCCAAAAATTGACTAAAAGTCCCAAAAACTGACCCAAAAATCTCAAAAATGAAAAGAAGGACATCGCCAACTGTCACACCACATGGAGCCACACAGGCCTGGTGCGGATCCATGCCAGGTCTGGGCAGATCTACGTAAACACTGGCATAGTTCTACACTAGGGTCTGCACGGATTCGCACCAGTGGTCACCTTTTTCAGCCTGAATTTTCCAAAATACCCCTCTTTTTAGCCCACTTTTAAGCCCTTTTTGATCTTTTTAGCCCCACACCATCTTCTTATAAATATCCCTCATTTTCACTATTTTCTTTATGTAGATTGGCTACCCATTTGCTCATTTTCTTCTTCTCTCTCCAACCACTCTCTAATTAATAATTAATCTTTCTAATTAATTAATCATCTCACCCTAACCAAGTTAATTAATCTTTTTAATTAACCAAAAATCTTTTTTTAAATTAATCGCTCAATTAATTAATTAATCTTTTAAATTAATTAATTAATCACTTTTTTCAAAATCAAATTAATTCTCTTTTTTTTTTAAATACACCCTCATCCAAATTAATTAATTAATCATTTTAATTAATTAACCATCCATCCATTTTATCAAATTAATTAGTTAATTAATCATTTTAAATAATTATTTAATTCCCCAATCAATTCAATCACCCGGTCCTGATAAAACTGAATTTTGGTCTGACAAAATCTTTCGCCCACCAAAAGCAAAGGTATCAGCTTTTTCCTCTCACCCACAAACCCAAATCAAATCAATCAATCCAATTAATCCCTAAACCCCTCCACTTAGTTATAGAATGAACTACGTGGGTTTTAATCCACATTCAATGGAGTACATAGGTATGTTTGGAATCTAAATCCAAATCTCAATCAATCTTCTTTCCCCTTTTATTTACCAATATAATTAGTGTTTTCAGTTTATTTAATTATTTTGGAATTAAGAAGCGATTATGTGCTTTCCTTAAAATCCATAAGGACTAGAAGGAATACTCTTCTTAATTTGTGGATATTTTACTTAATTGCTCTTTAATTTTCCCATGCCTTCACATTATTCTTATGATTGTCATTTAATACTTGTCATTTATGAAATTAATTTTCAAATGAAATTAAATTTAAGAGCCAAATTTAGATTATTTAACTAGAAATAGTCCCCAAGTTCAACTTAGTTCAAAAACTAGTAACTTTTATCCTTAGGTAAATTTATTAAAAAATTAATGAATTAGAGTCATAAATTGGGTTTTTTCTAAATTTTTCCATTTAAAATAAATTAGGGTGGCAACTCCCAAATCCTTTTTCAAAATCAAAATCAATTTTTTGAATAATAGTCATTCCAATCATGAGCACCCAAACTCATTCTATGACCTCATTAAAAATCACTCGCCTTTCCTGAAGGCAAATTCCCTCAAGCAAGGGAGGAGAGTTTAGGTGAGGTCTTACGATGTCAATTTGCTCTTCTTTAGAGGGGCGGTTCACCATTTGGATTGCTTTTGCCCTTTACCTTGTAAGAAATGCAGTTAAGGATTCTCTTTAGGTTTATTTAGCAGTTTCTAGATCTTGACAGGTGACATCCACCTCAATATCGTAGTGGTATTATTTTGCAAATGCATTGCATATGTCATCCCATGTCTTTTTGTGATTCTGATTATGATCTAATAACCATTTGATAGCAACTCTAGTCAAGAATTGTTGGAATAGTTTAGCAAGGAGCTCATTATTTACTCTAAAGGATCTCATGGTGCCCATATACACCTTGAGGTGAGTATTGGGGTATGTGCTGCCATTAAACTTATCTATGATCAGCATCTTGAATTTCTGTGGAACTCATATATTTAGGAAGAGAGCTAAGGAGTCGACATCTATTATATGTTCATGCTTCTTGATGTCTTTGATCATTCATTCCATAGGCTCGACTTTCTCCATCAATTTTTTAGCTTTGGGAAAACTAGAGAAATCTCCACTTTGAAAGATTCATAGTAGGGGAGGGGATAGTGGCATTTAAGTCCAAAGTAGGAGAGGTAGGAGTTTTAGGAGCCTTCCCTTTATCGGTGAGATTGATAATGGGAGGAGTGAAAATAGGGGTATGGCTAATCCCAGCTTGAGCGAAAGCAGACTTAACACGAGCATAAGGATGAGTGATGGTGATATTAGTCATTTTCTTGACCTCATTAATAATGGATTGGCATTGGGAGTTGAGGGCATTAGTAGAGATGGTAGACTTAGAATTAAAGGCGTTTGTGAAACAGTCATTAGAGTAATGGTAAATGTGTTTTGGAAAGCCTCTTTTTACTTCTAGAGGAGGTTGGCAAGAAGGGTGTTCATAGCATCCAAGTCAAATGGGTTGGTGTTATTAGCCATTGGTACCTTGAAAAGAAAAGGAAAAAGAAAGGGTAAGAATTTGCAATTTGAAAGGAAAAGAAGGTGTATGGATGCAATAGTGTAATAGGAAAAGGATTCCCTTTTATTCGGTTGGTCATCGAATTTAGAAAAATGCGTGATTATGTGTTTGGGGTGATGATCCATAAGCTTGGTGTTTGAAGTACTTAGGCTTTTATTGTCAAGTTTGTTATGTCACGTATGTGTGACAATTATGCTTGCCAAAAAAGGTTTCATAGGCATATGCATGAAACATCTCAATTATTATGATGTATTGAACCTAAGGTTAATGCTAAGTTAACTATATGCATAAAGATGAAGGGTGATTTGGTTTAAGGTCCCCATCCCACATGTGAGACAAGAAGCCCCCGCGTGATGCAACGATACTGATTGCTCCTTACACCACCAAAATGATCAAGGATTCATTACGAGGTAGAATGCTTTTACTATCTCCTAACATACTCAAAGAGAATTGTCAAGCCAATGCTACTCACCATCCAAAAGTTTTCCTAAAACTAAGGTTAGGCATAGAGCCTTACTACGCAAAGTGATGCATGAAAGTTAAGTTAAACTTAAGTGAGCTAAACTAAGATTATTTTGGAAAAATTCTAACCAAATAATAATCCTCTTATTTTTCTTCCTTTTATTAAAAAGGTAGCAGCCAGTCCCCAATGGAGTCACCAACTGTGAGGCCTCACCCAAGTACTGGTCTAATCCACTAAGAGGGGATCAGAAATGCTTATTAGAGTTTAGACTCACGTTGCAGCCCTCAAGCTCAGATAGGTTGAATTGAAAATGATTTAGGAGTCACCACCTTAATTTTATTCAATTGGAAAAATATTAAGGAAAAAATCCAAATTTGACTCTAATTCATTAATCTTTAATTAATTTACCCAATGATAAAATCATTAGCTTTAGAAACCAAAGAGGATTCAGAGACTAGATTTTTATTTTTAAATAATTTAAATTTGGCTCCTAAATTTAATTTGACTTGAAAATTTGATTTCATGTATGACATATATAAATGACAATGTAAGATGCATGGACATGGTACGATTATGAATGCATGGAGAGAATAAAGAGCAAATAATTTAAAACATCCATAAGTTAAGGAGAATGTTCTCTCTAGTCCTTATGAATTCTAAGAGAACCATATTTCACTTCTTAATTCCAAAATAATTAAATTATATTGATTACATTAATTAAATAATGGGATGCCTTGTCTAGCCCTTATGGGATGCTAGCAAAGCCACAAATTCCCTTACAAAATATGAATATAAATATTTGCATTGAAAAATTAAAAGAGGAAGGGAATCGATTTTGATTAGGATTAAGATTTGAGGTTTGGATTTAGCTTTCAAACGCGCCTACATACCCCATTTAATGGGGGATCAAAATCCACAAAATTCATTTCACTGTTAAGTGGAGGAGTTAGGGATTTATTGATTTGATTCAATTTGATTTGGACATAGAGGGTGAGAAAGGACATTATATCTTTGCTTTTAGTGTGTGTGTTAAGCAAAAAGTTTTACCGGACCAAAATTTCATTATATTAGTAGCGGGTGGCAGAAATCCTACTCAAGGAGAGTAGATGGGAATAGAGGATTGGGTTGATTAATAGATTAATTAGTCAATTAAAAGGATTAATTAACTAATTGATTTGATCAAGTAGGTGGGTGGATTAATTAATTAAAATGATCAATTAATTAAGAGATTAGCTAAAAGTATTAGTTACTGTGATGGATTAATTAATTAATACATTGATTGGAATTACTTAAATTCAAAGAGAATTTAATTAATGAGAGAGGTACTCAAAGAGAATAAAGAGATTAATGAGAAAGAAAGAAGAAGAGTAAGTGGATAGCCTATTAACACAAACTCTTGGGGCGCCAAAGATGGGAAATGGAAGGGGTATTTATAGGCAAAGTAAGGTGGGCGAAAAGACTAAAAGCGCTGAAAAGTGAGATAGAAGAAGGGGTGAAAACAGAATTTTAGGACAGGAGGGGGATCATCTGCCAATGGACATGGCGAATCTGCTAGTTTAGTCAATAGCTACTTCCATTTAGGCTGGCAAATCTGCACAAATGGCTAGTGAATCCACCAGTGCTTTTGACGGCTGAGCTATTTGGAAATTTGTCAGGTTTTTGAGGCTTCTAGATTAGTTTTTGGGCCTTTTTTATTCTAAAAAATATGAGTTTGTGTTGGTTGATCCAAAATTAATTATTAGACAATTTGATAGTCAATTTCAAGAGAAATCCAGTCAATTTCGAGAAAGTCCTATTTGGTACAGAAAGCCCAGTCAAGATCAAAAAATGTCAGTATTTGAAAATTAAGTATCCTTATAGTATTATGCCTAAAAGCCTATTTTTTTTTATTTTGGAAGCGCTGCCTCCTTGACCAGCTAGCAGGGTTGCCATATTGACTCTGTGTAGCACATTATACTTAGTAGGAGTCAAGCGATGGCCGGATCATGAGAATACAAAATTGAGGGTTCACAAATGTAAATGGTTGTTTTGAAATAGGTTAGATGAGCATGGTTCCATCATTAAAAACAAAGGTAGATTGGTTGCTAATGGGTATAAATAAGAGGAAGGCATTGATTATGATGAAACTTTTACTCTGGTAGCACGACTAGAGGCCATTAGAATACTTCTTGCACATGCCATATGAATTTTAAATTTTTTCAAATAGATGTCAACAATATATTTTGAAATGATTTTATGGAAGAAGAAGTTTATGTTGAGCAACCAACTGGTTTTAAATATCATGAGTTTTGAAATCATGTTTATAAATTAACTAAAGTCTTGTATGGATTAAAACAAACCCCTCGAGTTTGGTATGAAAAGTTTAGTTTATTTCTTATGAAAATAGCTTTACAAAAGGCAAGATTGACACTATACTTTTTGTGAAAAAGCACAATTATGATATACTAATTGTTCAAATTTATGTTGATGATATTGTCTTTGGTGCTACTAATGAACATCTTTGAGAGGATTTTGCTAAGTGTACGACGAAGAAATTTGAGATGAGCATAATGAGTGAGCTCAAGTCCTTTATTGGTCTATAAATCAAGCAATGCAAGGATGGCATTTTTATCAACCAATCCAAGTGCACTAAGGAGCTTCTAAGGAATTTTGGGATGGATGGTTGCAAGAGTAGCAAGACACCTATGAACACATAAACTAAACTTGACAAAGATGAAAAGGGTAAGTCTCTATATAAGAGAAATATAGAGATTGATTGGTTCATTTCTCTATCTTATGGCATCTAGACCAGATATTATATATAGGGTATGTTAGATTTCAATCTTGTCCTAAAGAATCCCATTGGCATACAATTAAAAAAATTTTGAAATATTTGCATGGTTTATTGCATTTAGGCTTATGGTATCCTAAGAACATGTCATTTAACATTATTGGTTTTACACCTATGAACACATAAACTAAACTTGATAAAGATGAAAAGGGTAAGTTTATAGATAAGAGAAATATAGAGATTGATTGGTTCATTTCTCTATCTTATGGCATCTATGCCGAATATTATATATAGGGTATGTTAGATTTCAATCTTGTCCTAAATAATCCCATTGGCATACAGTTAAAAATTTTTTTAAATATTTGCATGGTTTATTGCATTTAGGCTTATAGTATCCTAAGAATGTGTCATTTAACATTGTTGGTTTTTCGGATGCGGATTATGTGGGTAGTTTATTAGATAAGAAGAACACTTCCAGAACTTGTCAATTCATTGGTGAATGTTTGGTTTCTTAGTTTAGTAAGAAATAAGTTTTGGTTGCCTTGTCCACTGCAGAAGCAAAATATATGGTCATGAGTTGTTGTTGCACTCAAGTCCTTTAAATGAAACAACAACTCAAGGGCTATGGTCAAGAAAATGATTACATTCCCATCAAATGTGACAATGAAAAGTGCTATAAATCATTTTAAAAACTCCATCCAACATTCTAGAAGCAAACATATAAACATTAGGTAATTTTCTAGGAGATCATTTGCAAGTTGATGATGTTGTACTAGAATTCATTAATATAACCAACCAATTAGCCAATATTTTCACAAAGCCCCTAAATGAAGAGAGATTGAATTTCATTAAAAGAGAGCTAGACATGCTTGACGAGAACTCTTTGTCTTAAAACCCTTTTGCAAAAATCATTGTGTTTATTTACTTGCATTTCATGCATACTTAATTGATTTGATTAATTGTGTACATGATTGCAAATGTTTGATGATTTGATTGTTTGATATTGCCTTTTGTTTGTATTTAATGTATGATTGACTCATACACATATGAATTTTTGCCATTCATATATCTAGGTTAGTCATCCATTCTAATTTTGATCATGTAACTATGTGCCAATTGCATTACATAAGTATTTCACTTGTTTCCACTTGACTTTTATGAAAAACCTCTAAATCGCGATCACGATATGGTTTAGCAAATGCGATATTTGAAATTTTTCCCCATTGATTAAGCATTGAAAATTTCAGTAGCGAATCATGTATAGTGAATGCAAAATTCTAAAAATTCAAATTTCATGGTTGTATCACATTTTTCGCGAACCCTATTTATACCTAACTCAGAAAAATATATACCATTGTAAAACTATAAGAATTTTCAATTTTCTACATTAAATTCATTTTAACATTTTTTTTATTAGTTTTTCACCTATATATACCCCCCTTAAACTGCCAAAAAGTATTTTACACTCATTCTCAATTATCAAAAGCAATTCTCACTCACTTTTTATGATTTTTCTTTCTCCTTCTCTCTTATTCTCTTCATTTCTTCTTATTTTATTACTTTTCTTTTCTTCTTTCATCACTCTAATGGCCCTTAAACTAAATCCACTAGGGATGGTAAGGGAAATGCACCCTAAACCTCTCAGTCCTCTCCTCCCAAACTCATGAAGGGTGTTACAAAAGAAGAAAAAGCAAAATTGGGTCAAGTTGCAAGAAAAAATTATCATTGCAAATAAGATTTCAAATATCTTTAACTTAAAGACCTTAGGCATTGAAGAAGACATTTTAGCCTATTTGGATGCATTACAATGGAGGAGTTTTGTTTTCATTCAAGAAGATGGCTATGAAGAACTTACCAAGGAATTTTTGGCTACCTTGGTATTGGAGAAGAAATTTTCTTCTCAATATGGACACTATGGAATTCGGTTGCAATTTTTTGGGCAAGAATATGGCTTAAGGTTCAAGAAAGTGACAAAATTTTTTTGTTTTCAAAATGAAGAAGCCTCTAATCTCACTGACTTAGACATGAGTTACAATAATTTTTGGAAAGAGCTAAACAAGGTATGATCCCAAATATGCTTTTGCCAAACACTTCAAAACCCTCACCTTTTAGACTCTTCATTGAATCATCACTTTATCCATTAATGCAAGAGGTGATAGGAATGAAAAGGTTACTCAAAAGGACCTCTATTTTCTTGTATGGGATAATCAAAGGTGTGAAAATCCAAACTGCCAAATTCCTAATTGATCAATTTGTCCACCTAGCTAAAACTCCTAAGGGCACCATTCTTCTTCCCTCTCACATGACCTTAATTGCTAAACATGTTAGAGCCATAACTCCCAAAAACACTTGCTATAAAGCTAGTTCTAATATGCGTGACTTTGAGTATATGATTCACTCAAAATGCATAAGAGAGAAAAATAAAGCATTTAAGTACATTTTTGGTGAAGTTGGCATTTAAGAAAAATTCAAGAAGAGACCAAGGGTAGAGATACCAAATGGATGTGGCTAACAAGTTAAAGAAAGAGAACAAAGAGAATAGTATCCAAACATCCTTTCAAACTTCCATGGAAAAAATTGACAAAATGTTCACCAAGATCATGAAAAAGTTATCTCTTTTTGGATCATATCCGTAGTGACATTATCAAAATGCAACAAAAGATGAGAATTGGGTCTTGTCACTTAGAGGATTGGGAGAAGAGTGAGGAAGTGGAATAAGAAAAGCAAGAGATAGAATCTTGGTTTAGCCTTAGAATTTTCTTTTTAATTTTATTTTTTATTTTGACATTGGCTTGGCAATGATCTCACAATTGTATTTCTTTTCTTCTACTTTAATGCAAATTATTAATGGCTTCTTAATTTTCTTTATCTTCATTTCTTTATTAATTAGTAGTGCTTATTATTTCTTTACTTATTTAATTATGCTTCAATGGTTAATTCTCACCTTCAATCCATTGTCTGCTAAACCCATCTTTTTAATCTTGAAAAAGGGGGAGAGATAATTGGCTAATTAACTATAGGATAAAAACTTATAAAGTGGGAGACTGAGAATTTAATAAGCATTGGTTGTCGGGGAAGTTATGCTCAATTTTTTTTTAAATTAGATTGAACTTATTGGATATTGGATTGAACTTATTAGATTGGACTTATTGAGGATATGACATTTAATTTCACTTAACTGCACTGAATTTTCTTTCAAATTTAATTGGATTGTAAAAATCAAAAGGGGGAGATTTTAACCTAAATTGGATTCACAATTTAGTCAATCTCAATTTTGATATTGACAATCAAATTGAATGTTACTAAAATCGGTAGCATGTATTTGTAGGCAAAGAACTTAGAAATGGTTGGGAACTCAAGAAATATGGAAATTTTCTAAGTATTGGACCAAACCTGTAAATTATGACCACAACATCAATATTTCACCCACAATAAGCAAGTTGCAATCACAACTCCAATTGCTGCAATCGTGAATTAATTAAAGCTCAAAGCCTAAAATTTCAAAGAGACATAGAGAGGTTCATGGTCTCCATCACGATCACCATTTTGAGCGTGAAAAGTACTTCGCTACCACGATCCTTTTATAGCAACCGCAATATTCATATGGCATGAAATCGTCTCAATGTATACATGATCATCTAATAAAGTTCTACCACTTGTCACTAGCCATTTGAGACATTTAAAGATCGCAATGCAATATATAAGTCTCAACCGTAAAATGATGATTGCGACCGTGACTAAGGCTCCACGACCACAATTCTTGTCTGGCGGAGCATTAAATGCAACTTTATAGATGTTATGAGAAGATTTGGCACACCACTAATTACAATAGCCATTTGGTGGTGGGAAGGTATAAATACTTCCTCCAAATACCTTAAATGGGGTTGAGTAACCCCCTAAGTGGCCAAACTATTGTAAATTTATTTCTTAAGCCTTTTCATTTATTTTTTACACTTTGTGTTTATTGTAAGAGCTTTTATTGCTCAAGGATTATGTGTTAGCCTTAAAAAACACTTGTTAGGTTGGGAGTGAGCCTAATAAAACTTTTGTTTAGATTTGAGAGTGAGCCTTGGAAAAATCCTTGTAATGTTTGGTGCGAGTTTAAATACTAAGTTAGGAGTGAATTTGTGAAAACTCCATTGTATAGTATAGTTATAGTGGAAATACTCAATCGAGTTTGGCAAGTAGATGTAAGATTGGCTATATCTGAACCACTATAAATTCTTGTATTCTTTCTCTTATTCTCTAAACTTCATTCTCTAGATTTTTAATTTGCCATCAATTCAACCATCTCTTCTTCTTCTTAGTGCATAAGGGACAATAATGTTCATGAAAATTGAAACAATTTTCCAAAATCTTGATTAGTGATTTATAGATTTCAAAAGAAACTTAAAGAAATCAATAATCCTCTAGTTATAACATAGAAACAAAAAATTGAAAGGAGTTTGAACTAAAAAATTTGAATTAAGAGCTTAAAGAATATGCTCACCATAAGTATTTTCTTTTTAAGTAAACTAAAAATATGAATTAAAAGCTTGAAGAATATGAATCATATTTTGTGTTATGTTTGATCTAACAACTTGAAGAATATGAACTTGAAATTGCTAACTTCATTCATGGAATATAAGTTGCAGGAAACTTTATAAATTATAAGGTTGAAGATGATAATGGTTGAAGTGTTTTGGTGTATACATAAAGGAAAAATCAGCATTAAAGGTTATTAAAAGAGAATGAATTGTATTTTCGTATATTATTACACAATGAAATAACACATATTTATATAAACAAAAGTGTGAAAGAAAAAGGAAAAAAATAACCTAATTAGGAACCCATAATCAAGTCTAAATAGGAACCTAAAATATATACAAATATATTAACAAGTCTAATTAGGAACCTAACATCAAACCCTAATTAGGAATCTTATGTTAACATCTCCTCCCCCCCCCTACCCCCCCCCCCCCCCCTCCTTAAACTCAAGGCGGTATAATGAAAGCTAGCTTGAGTTTGCTTAGTAAATCTTGGAAGCGTGTGGGAAGATGAGTTTTGGAAAAGATATCAGCTGCTTGATTGACAGAGGAGACAAGAAGCAGACATATAGTGCCTTGAGTGGCGAACAAAATGACAATCGATTTCAGTGTGTGGTGCGTTCATGGAAAATATCATTATGAGAGATATGGATAGCACTTTGATTATTACAATGAAGAACAGTGGCAAAAGGATGTATGACACCTATATCAGCTAATAACCATCGTAACCAAAGTAACTCAATGTGGCCTCAGCAAGAGCACGATATTTAGATTTTGCGCTGGAGCGAGCAACCATAGTTTGCTTTTTGCTTTGCCAAGAGATAAGAGAATCACCTAGAAAGAAGCAAGAACCAGTGGTAGAATAACAGTCAGTTGGATCACCAACCCAATCCACATTAGAATAGCCCAATGACACCAAAAATGAGGTAGCAGAAAAATGTAAACCAAGAAAAAGAGTTCCTTCAATATAATGAAGGATCCGAAGGACAGCAAAAAAAATGAGATGAGTGAGGAGCAGACATGAATTGACTGACCATATCTGAAAAATGATATTGCAAAATTGTTGCAATTGGTTTTGCAATATCTAATTTCTCCATTAAAGGAGGAAGGAGCTGAAAAACAAAGATAACGATAAAATTTAAAAAAACAGAGTGCAAAAATGGATTTAGCAGGCCAAAAACCTTTAGAAACCAGTCTGAGTTATTGAAGAACCGATTGAAAAATCCCTGAACCGGTCGGTCAAAAATGGTTGAATCGAGTCAATCAACAAGAAACCAAGCAAGCATATTGGAAGCACAGAGCACGGATCGGGTCGCATACTAGATTGTGAATCGGGTCTAGCTGTAGCAGATTGGGTTGCAAGCTGGATCTGCAAGGATGCGGACAGGCAGCTTTCAGCGGCGCGTGCAGCTTCCAATAGAAGTCCGGCGAATTGTTCTAAGGTCATCGAAAAGAGAAAAATATATTGGTATATCAAACACCCAGATTTGGCATCGAAAAATTAATGCAAAGAGGAGCAGAAAATATTGAAGAACACAGAGAGAATGGCAGACCAAAAAAAATTCAGAAACAAGGAAAGGATGAGAAAAAAAAATCTCAGAATGGGTCTGATACCATATTAGAAGAGAATAAATTGTATTTTTGTATATTATTACACAATGAAATAACATATATTTATATACACAAAAGCGTGCAAGAAAAAGAAAAATAATAACCTAATTAGGAATCCATAATCAAGTCTAAATAGGAATCTAAAATATATACAAATATATTAACAAGTCTAATTAGAAATATAAAATCAAATCTTAATTAGAAATCTTATGTTAACGAAGGTTGAAAATGATAATGATGGCAGAAGTATTGTGTTCAAATTGGAAAAATTAATATTGGTAAAACTTGAATCTATTGTAAAATTAGGAATTCTTGATATTAGGCTAAATATATAAAAAAGGATGTAGATTTATTTATGAATTTAATTTAAATTTAAAAAATATCAAATTTTTTAAAAATTCAACCAATTCAATATAGTAATTTCTTTTGTAAAATGACATATAAGATCCGACTCACAATAGGTAAAATGGATGCATATGAAAAGGCAAGCATTCAGAGGAGAATAGTGGAAACAATGCATGGTACTTGCGTGCTTCCATTTCATATCCAAAAAGCATCTTATTAGGATTAGTCATTGCTCAAACTCGCGGGCATCAAACAAGCTAGTGAACTATTTTGGAAACCAATAATAATTAATAATAATGATGTGATAGTGGTCCACATTCAATACGTGCATTTATTTCCCACCTTAATTTTTGAGAAATCTTATAACTATGGTTCACCTTTGGATCCCACATAATTTTTCCACTATAGTCGTGCATTTAATATTTACATATTTGGCTTTTATTTTTGGTATAAAATATGACTATTTTAAGGAGAGTTCTAAATGACATAATTTTATTTGAAACAATAAAAATAATTATATAATTTTTTAAAGCAATTTATGATTTTTTTTTTCTATTCATTACTTAATGATGTGTTTAATTTTCATTAATTTGGGTCAAATTTTTCTTTGCATAATTTGTGTCACCTAACATTATGAGGACTAACCTTACTTAAAATGAGGCTCTAGACAAATATAAAATGAAAAATTATTATCTTTATTTCTAAAAAATAATTTTTACATATTATAAAATGACAAAATTACAAAATAAAATTAAAGCAAAATTATAGTAAAAAAAAAAAGTTTAGTTTGTTCTACAAAATTATATTATAAAATGTTTTGATTTGTTTTTTAGTAGAAAAATGATAGAAACAAAATAGATTTTTTATTTACCATATACAATTAAAGTACCGTTAATTCCATTAGTAAATGGAATAAGAATATTTATTCCTTTGATTTTCCAAATCTTTTGCTCATAAATGGGCTCTTCTAAAATTAATATTTTACAAGATCTTTTACAAATGATTGGAGCTTTCTTAAACTAATATTTAACAATATAAGAGCATTATCCACATTATATTATTATGTTTTGTAATTACACTTAAATATTAGAAAAATCATCGCAACACTTCTAAGCTTTCATCGTGATTAATATTTTTTTTCTCTCTCCGTTTCATTTTATTTAGAACATTTTTCTTTAAAAAGTATATCTTATTTTTATTTTTAACATTTTTTTTACTCTTTATATCTATTTTGTATGTGGATATTAATTCAACTTTTTAAGAAAATAAAATTTAATTATATTTAATAAAAGACATAAAAAAAAATAGCATATTATTTAATGAACTTTTAAATTTTGTGAAAAAATATGTTGCTAATAAATTGAGATGGAAGGAATATTTATTATTTTTTATTATTATTGAAGCTTTAAAGTTTAGTTTAGTGGTTAGATCAAGACTAAATTTTTTTTTTTTTTTTTTTGCCAAATAAGACTAAAATATTAACTAATGGAAAAATTTCATATTTGACTTTGTTTACGGTTGTAAGGAGGGGACAAATAGGAGTTTTAACTCCGAACCCAATTAAAAGTGTACATAATACTCCTATATAATTAGTTTAATTTTTAATTTATCCTTTTAAATTTTCAATTACTCCTCCTA
The DNA here is from genome assembly GCA_947687605.1 of Reutealis trisperma. Classification (NCBI taxonomy): domain Eukaryota; kingdom Viridiplantae; phylum Streptophyta; class Magnoliopsida; order Malpighiales; family Euphorbiaceae; genus Reutealis; species Reutealis trisperma. The sequence continues at coordinate 997,980 of CANTUT010000177.1, read as the reverse complement.
AAATCAAATTTTTATAAACAATTTTAAATGTTAAATTATTTAATTAGTTTTCATGCTATAAATATGAAAGGTCAGTAAACATTTATTTAATTAAAATGTAATTTTATGAAAAAATATAATTAATTATTATTTTTTGAAATAAAATTATTAGAAAAATTAAAAAATAAACCTTTTATTTTTTTTATGCTCCTATTTATTTTAATCTCTCAAATAAAATTTTCTAATTTCGCCATAACTTTATTCACATTAGGTTTGAGGAGTCATATTTGTAATTTTTTTTTTTATGGAAAATAATGCATTAAGAAGGAAAATCACGAGCTACAATTGACTCAATAAAAATGGGGGTTTCACCATTCCAAACACAACAAAAATCCAAATCCAAAGCATAATTGGCCAATACATAGGCAGTTTCATTACATTCCCTTTTAACATACGAAGAATATTTCAACATTTCAAGAGCTCTAGAACAATAAATATCTTGGAAAATGAAACCTGTATCTGTCTTAGGAATCTCTTTGTTACACAACAAATTAATCACATTAAGAGCATCTGATTCAACCTAGAAAACAGAACAGCAGAAAGACTCCATTAAACAAACACTCTCTAAAATAGCTATAGCCTCCAGATATTCAATAGATGAACAAAAAGGGAGGCGAATGGCAACAACTACTAACACTAAGCCATAGTGATTGTGAACAACCAACCCAACCCCTACTCTCTTTCCCTAAAGATCATGTGAACCATCACAATTAACTTTTATAGAACCCAAAGAAGGGGGTAACCAAGCCAGTTGGAGAGATGAAGACGATAACAAAGTAAGAGAAGCAATGGCCTCTTTATACTCTGAAAACACTGAAGTAGCCCAATGGATCATCTCCCCCACTGATTTAGAAAATTTGTTGAAAATTCTACCACATTCGTTAGTCCAAATACACCAACACCCAAAAATAAAGAAAGCCAAGTCATCATTAGATAAGGAAGCACTCAGACCCAACAATAAGGAATTGAAATCCTGAACATGAAATTGGCCAACAACTAAACCAGGCATAATGATTTCCAAAATTTTTTGGCCATAAAGCAATACCATAAAACATGAATTACCGATTCCATCTATTGATGACAGTAGCTACAATAGATATCACCTTGGAGTAGATGGTGACAATATAAAGAAAATGTAGTTGATAACCAATTATAAAAAGCCTTCCAACCAAAGATAGAAACCTTAGGAGGTAATTTTAAACTCCAAAACTTTTTTGATCATTGGTGAGAAGAAGAAGAATCAGAGGAAGATGGAGGATTATTTAGCATAAGAGCAACCTTGTATCCACTAAGAACAGTATATATATTTTCCTAATTTTTCAAAGAACCATGTCAATTTGTCATGATGAGTTGATACTGGAGCTGGCATTGAGAGAATTAAATCTGCATCTTCCTCATAAAAACCTTCCCTAATCAATTGAACATTCCAACCACTATCAACATAACATAAATTGGAAACTCTTGTATAATCTGGAAAAAAGTAGGGACCGAAAGGCCTGAAATCATATGGTCTAGGAATCCAACGATCTTTATAAATAAAAATATAATCACCATTACCTACACACCATCTAGACACTTTTTCGATCATAGGTCTTGCCCAAAGAAGGCTTTTCCAAATAAAAGATGATTTTTGATGATTTGCAACCTCCATAAATGAAGAATTTGCAAAGTACCGCCCTTTTAAAACTTTGAAAAGCAGAGAAAAAGTGTCAATTACAAGACGCCAATATTGTTTAGCTAACATAACGCTATTGAAGCAACTAATATCTTTAAACCCTCTTCCACCATCCTCTTTAGGAAGACACATGAAGTTCCACATTGTCCGATGAATTTTTTGCTTTGATTAAGTATTACCCATGAAAAATTAGCATATCACCAGGTGAGGTCTTTGCGCAACGAAGTAGGAAATCGAAAGCAATTCGTAAAGTAATTTGGAATAGGTTAAAAAACTGCTTTTATCACAATTTCCTTTGCCCCTACAGAAAATAGTTGTTCCTTCCACCCTTGAAGCTTGGCCCAAACTCGATTTTTAATAGTAGAAAAAGCCAACTATTTGTTTCCTAACAAACGCTAGCAATACCGCTCATGACAGTCAATTATTGGGACATCAAGGATTTTAGTCTTTGAGTCATAAGAGAGTTTGTTATTAAATGCAATTGTTGATTTACTATAATTAACCTTCTTGACCAAATGCAATCTCATACAAACTCAATAGATGTTTTATCTTCGCAACTTCCTCATAGACTCCTTTAAAAAATACAAAACTATCATCAACAAATAAGAGGTGTGAGATAGTGGGACACTGGGATCCCACTATCAATAATTTTATAAATAATGTTTGGTAATTAACAAATTTTAAAAAATTAAAAATGCTAACTTTTAAATAGTAGATCTAAAGTGTTAATAGTAAGAGTATCTCCAATACACTTTTTATATATATCAAACTCTTTATTATAAAGAGTTATCTCAAAAATTAAAACTCTAATAGATTGTTTATTTTTAAAAATTAAAAAAAAAAGAATTAGTTTGGCTTTCCACATCTGGAGAGGCAAATACCACTCTTTATATTAATTTTAATTAATGCAATACAAATTTCTATATACAAAATTAATGGAATACAAATTTTTATACACTTTATTTAAGATAATTTTAATACTATTTTTTCTATTGGTCAAATTTAAAGAATGAAAGATTAAAATAATTAATGCTCATAGGATAAAGTAAAATAAAGAGCAAATATAAAGAGTCTATTAGATTTAAATAAAATTTTTTACTTTTTATCAATTAGATATTTTCTATTAAATAAAATATGTTTTTTGAAATAAATAGCGCCATTAGGAATGCTCTTATAAATTTAAAAGTATTATAATAAGTTATTTATTTCTTTTTGAACGAATATATCTATTTTTATATTTATTAATTTATTTTAAAATTTTTATTGTTATTTTTTTATATTTATTTTTTATGTTAACATTTTTTTATTCACATCCTATAATTTTTATTTACCAATCATTCAAATATGACCTTTGTTTTTGTTTTTTTTGGGTATGCAGATTTGGCAACTAACCTCAACTAGCCTTTTTTTAATTTTTTTTAAATTATTGAAAATTAAACTCATTTTTCTTTTAAAGAAATTATTTTCTATAATTAAAGAACTTATTCAATAACTCAACCTCAAGGAAAATGAGGGGGAGAGAGAGAGAGAAAGAGAGAGAGGGTTCTCCGTTTCCCAAGTAGTCAAAAAGTCGCACGCACTCTCTCTGTTCTCGCTTACACTCTAGTCCCTCTCACACTGTCACAGTGTCTATGTATACACAGTGAATGAAGCTTTTACTCTACTAGTGAGTAGTGACTACTCCCCAAAATGTAAAACCCATTCTGTTTCTTTCAAGTTTCACTCTTTTTCTCTTTCTTTCTTTCTTGGTATCTTTGCCATGGTGGTCTGCAGATGGGTTTTGTTTTTGGGTTTGTTTCAGTTTCTTGCAATGCAGCTTCCTCCCATAATGGCAGGTTAGTGCATTTAATTACCTTCTTTTTTTTTTTTTTTTTTTTTTTTTTTTTTTTTTTTTAATCTCTTTAAAGTATGTGTTGCATTTACTTTCCTTTTAATGCCTTTTAACTGTTGCATTTTTATTGATTGTCTTCTCTTTTATGGTTCTTGTCATTATTTTTAGGCAAAACTAGGATTCTGCAAATGGGATTTTGTTGTTAGCTTCAATTCTTTGGGTTTCTGTTGGTTTTGTCGGTTTCTAATGGCTTTGCTTTGATTTTAGTGAAAATTTTTATTTTTCCTTTTTTACTCTGTCGCTCTTGTGAATTCTTGACCTGCTCATTTTCTGATTTTGGTTTGTGGGGAATTGGGTAATGTTGGATTGGTGATTTTTAAATTTGAACTAGCAGTTATAATAGAATTCAGTTTAAATTTTTGGGATTCATTTTATGGTTATTTACTGGTTTAAAACTTTATGGCAAATGTTGTGGCTCTGCAATTTGGTTGCTGTAGTATGCATATTTTCTTTTTGTCCTGGTGAGTAGCGAGGAAAATTGATCTCCATTTTTGTCTTTGAAATGGCTTTACCTAGCTTGCTAATGTGACCCTCTGAAGTCTGACCCATTAGGAACGATGATTTGTTGCTTGTTACTATGGTGTGTGGATTAATCAGTAAAGAGTTCCAAAATTTGATATTAAAGGTTGCTGATAGTTCAAGATACACAAATTCTTGTATGGTTTTCCACCTGATTAATACATTTACTGAATAAAATGGGGGCTGGTACATTAAATAACCAAGCAAGCAATGTTGCAACTGAGGGAGGTAATGCTGACACTTGCAGGTCTTAACTCTAATCCTTAGGCATATAAAAAAATGGGTGCAAGTTTGATTATGATATCAAGACTTACTATTTAATGAAGACTTATTCTTGATACATTGCTTGCCTGTTCCTTCTCAAAGGCTGTTTGAGGACTCAAAATGCTTTATTTTCTTATAACTGTACCATCAGAATATCATAGGAGTTCATTAGCATCAAATTGTAAAAGGTTAAGAAAATTTGAATTGCTGGATTTCTCTCAATAAGTTGTTTGCCTGTTCTTTCTGAAAAACTTTTTGAGGAAATGCTGTTTTTTTTTTTTTTTCCTCTCATTGTTGTCCCATCTCAATGTCATAAGAGTTGCTTCATTAGCATCAAATGGCAAAACATCTCTGTTTGTGAATTAGCAAACCAAAGTCCAAGTTTTAGGCAGGAGTTTTAAAACAAATAATTGGCTACTTAATAACAGCTCCTGCTTCTTTGCAGATTGCCCCTTGGATTTGAGTGGATCAAACTTTACCCTAGCAGCTTCTTTGTGCTCTAATAAGGATGATAGAGGAAAGTGTTGCCGCTATATAAATGCTTTTATTGCTGTTTCTATTGCTCACTATGCAAATGGGACTGGCAACCTAGGGGTTAATTCAAATTTATCTGATATGTGCCTTGATTCCATTTCACAAACTATGAAACTATATGGTGTTCCAAAAAATGCAACAGCTTTTTGTGGATTTGGGACAAAAATTCCAGTTAATTACGAGTGTAAGGGTCGAACAACTATTACTCAGATGTTGCAGTCTCCAAAGTTTGAGGATGTATTGCAAAATTGCAAAGTGCCACTTTTAGCTGAAAGTAGCTGTAGGAAGTGTTTAAATTCCGGAATTGTATACCTTCATCATCTGGTGGGAACAGATGATAATATAACATTGAGTACTTGCCGTGATGCAACTTTTGCAGCACTTGCAAGCCAAGTTGATGATGCTTCAGCTGTCAATATGGCAAGCTGTTTCTTTGGAGTTCAAGGGCTTAATGTTCCTCCAGGTATGACTAGTTTGATCTTTCTTTTACTTGTCCTGAAGTATATTCTTATCACTTATTTATAGTTTCTGGGTTGGGAAGAATTTACTGAAATTCTGTTGTACACCATGTGTAATGGTGTTTATTAATGGTTTCTTGTTTTACATTCCTGTGTTCAATCATTGAACTATCATTTTTTTGTATGAAGCTAATTCTTCAGAGCCATCTGGCCCATCCCCATCCACACTGACTCCTGAGGCTTCTCCAAGTCCATTGGTTGCTGCTAGTCCAAGCCAAGTTATGCTGGGAGTAACCTTAAATGAGAACCACCATCCCTACCACCTGACACTAATTCCAGGTGTAGGAATTGCAGTTACAGTTGTTGCTGTTATGATGCTGATAGTCTTGATGGTTCTGATTCGGAGGAAACACAGAGAGCTAGAGGAATCAGATAATATGGACAAGGCCTCTTCAAAAGCCTTCCCTCCTTCTCGGCCTATACGAAAATTTCAAGAAGGTGTGTTCTGGGCTTTTTGCTGTTATGTACTTTCTTGATACTAGCATGTATTGAGCTTGATTCTGTACATTTATTTATGTATTACTTCTGGGGTTTGACATGCAGGAGTAGGGCCTACATCAATGTTCCGAAAATTCAGCTATAAGGAGACAAAAAAGGCGACAGATAACTTCAACACAATCATTGGACAAGGGGGATTTGGAACTGTGTACAAAGCTCAATTTAATGATGGCTTAGTGGCAGCAGTAAAGCGGATGAACAAGGTTTCTGAGCAGGGGGAAGATGAATTCTGCAGAGAAATAGAACTTCTTGCTCGACTGCATCACCGCCATCTTGTTTCTTTAAGAGGCTTTTGCATCAAAAAACACAAGAGGTAGTTTATTTATCCTTATAATTGTTGCTGAAGCAATCGTAGAAAATAAATAAACTAATTAAATGGGCTTGCTCTGCTTCATCATGCAATGCTGTTTAATCATTTGTATGCATAGATTAATAAAAGTGGGCAGCTTCCTGGTTTTCACCATTAGCAGAAGCTGAATGATTTCACTGTCTATCCTGTTTCTACAACCAGTTGCATTCTTTTTTATCATAATGGTTCCTAACATTTAACATCAGTAGACAATTAGGCTGGTTTTAGGTTTATATAACGTTTGCATCTCATGCATGGGGTTATTTTGTGCTAGTTCAGTAACAGTGAAAAGAAAACTTTTGATATTTTTACATAGTTTTGCAATATTAATCATGTTCATTTGGATGGGCTTGTTACTAATATACAGAAAATCAAATACTTTTGCTTGCTTATGATGGCAGATTTCTTATGTACGAGTATATGGAAAATGGAAGCTTAAAGGATCATCTTCATTGTATGTTTCCTCTTTTCTTCAGTTCACTTCTGCTGAATCACTCAACCATAAAATCAAATACGTCTTTCCCTCTCTCTGTCACGCATTAAGACAATTTGTGCTTTCATTTAACATGGAACAACTTTTCTCTTGATGATAGATCCATGAGTTCAAATGCTATGGAAGTCATTATTGAAATAACATGTTTCATATATTTTGAAAAATCTCCCTTTTTTGACAGCTTTGTATTCTGATAAGCTTTTCCTTGTCTGTGCAGCCCCTGGAAAGACTTCATTGAATTGGCGGACAAGAATTCAGATTGCTATTGATGTGGCTAATGCTCTGGTAATTGGCAAAAATATGCTTATATTTGGGACTGATTGGTTTAGCTTCAGAATTTTTTATTATTTGACTCTGAATTTTCTCATTGTATATTGCTTTCACATGCAGGAGTACCTCCACTTCTATTGTGATCCACCTCTTTGCCACAGAGACATTAAGTCGAGCAACATTTTACTCGATGAAAACTTTGTTGCTAAGGTAGTGTACCAGGGGGATTTTGCACTGATGGCTCCCTTTTTTTTTTTTTTTTTGACACATTTTGTTTCTTGGCTGAAATTGCATTTCTGAACTATTCACTGTGGACAAAAATAAACTTTGCCAGTGAACTCAGGTTCGTTCATAACATTTGGACTATTTTGAGAACTTGAAGAATTGGATTTTCTCGCCAAAAAGCATTCTCAACATCATACATCAAATATCATTTTCAACATATTTAACTCCTTGCCATAATTTGTCTTCTAGGTTGCAGATTTTGGCCTTGCACATGCATCAAAAGATGGCTCCATTTCCTTTGAACCAGTAAATACTGATATCTGCGGAACTCCAGGTTAGTGACAAAACTAGTTGACCCTCCAGCATGAAATGTTTAATTCATTGAGCTAAGAGTTCTAATTACATGATGGCATTCAGGTTACATGGATCCTGAGTACGTGGTCACTCAAGAGCTCACTGAGAAAAGTGATGTATATAGTTATGGTGTTGTACTCTTGGAGATAGTAACTGGAAGACGGGCAATTCAAGACAACAAGAATTTGGTGGAATGGTCTCAAATGTTCATGGCATCAGAATCAAGATTACATGAGTTAGTGGACCCAAGTATCCAGGATTCCTTTGACTTGGACCAGCTTCAAACAATTGTGAATATTGTGAAATGGTGCACACAAAGGGAAGGACGGGCTAGGCCTTCAATTAAACAAGTTCTTAGGCTTTTGTATGAGAGCTCAGACCCAATGCATAGTGGGTTTTTACTAGCTGTGGAAGATGAAGAGTATGAAGGAAGTGAAGGAAGAGGAAGAAGAAGTAAAGGGAAAATGCATAGAAGTGATGGGTTTTTTCATAGTGGGGATGGAAGATACCTTGCTTCTTCTTCAAGTACATCAAGGTCATATTGCAGCAGAAGCTTTTTACTTGAAACTGGCTCTCCACAGTCACCTTCCAATATACTTTCTATCTAAGCGAATAATTTTTTCTGCTCAAAGACTTGGACTGCCGACTTATGGTTTGCTAGAAAGCTATAACATCTTAAGGTAATCATCAATGAGACACATTTATTGACAATGGTTTATGGCAAGTCAACACGTATGCACAGTTTGTCACCTTTATTTGTGCGAGGACTTCAGTTCATAGAGCATGCCAATGCCTTCTAGATAATGTATCATCGGTCGGATGGGAAGGGAAATTGTAAAAGTAAATTTTTAGATACATTGTTTTATTTGTCATCTTTAAAATTTTGGAATCATGAAGTCATAAATATACAAGTTTTCTTTTGCATCATGGATCGAGATACTTTTAAGCAGTAATTATGTAAGCATTAGCGTTGATTATGCAGATTCTTGTATCAAGTGTGAAACTGAGATGTTTTAGTACAACACATTGAATTCTTCAATTGAAAAAGAAAAGAAAAGCCTCACCTTATTATATATGAAGATTTGAAGGATGTAGACAACTGAAAAGTTCCGTAGACAGCCAGCCATGCTTCGAGTCCAGCCGCCTGAAGGAAAGGCATTGTCAGGAACAGAGTCACTGCCATTACTGATCGACAAATCTTAGATGGTTAAAAACTATGCTAATCTGTATGTATGCTACAGAAATTGCCGGCTTAGTAAATTTCAAAGCCTTTCTCTGGCTTAAATTTCTTTTAGATCAATAAAAGTCATTTACAAGTATTTTGTACTTACATATGCTACAGAAATTGCCGGCTTAGTAAATTTCAAAGCCTTTCTCTGGCTTAAATTTCTTTTAGATCAATAAAAGTCATTTACAAGTATTTTGTACTTACATTGATGACTCCGATGAGCCCTTGCATCAAAATGGAATCTGGCAGATGATCACTATTGCAGTTGACTTTTGATTTAATCCAACAAAGTTAGGTTCTTTGCTTGAAATGAGCCGTGTATAAATTTGAGATACTTGGAATCTCAAGTTCTGACATCTAATATCCACTGACCTGTTAAATGGGTCGGTTTACTCCTTCCAAATTTCTGCTTTCTATCTTCCTCCTCATCTCAGTTGCCATATCATTTCCTGCATCAAATGATCGCAGGACTTACATCATCCATATGGACAAATCAGCAATGCCAGCCTCCTTCGCCACTCACCATGATTGGTACATGTCAACACTATCATCACTACCATCACCAGATGGTATCTCCCCTGTCCATCTCTACTCCTACAAGCATGTGATGGATGGCTTTAGTGCTGTGCTTTCCCAAAGCCACCTTGACCAGCTAGAAAATTTGCCTAGTCATGTTGCCACCTTTCCAGAATCATTTGGTCACATTCATACTACCCATACCCCAAAATTTCTGGGTCTAAACAAGCACACTGGACTATGGCCGGCAAGCAAGTTTGGTGATGACATTATCATTGGTGTTCTTGACACTGGAATCTGGCCAGAAAGTGAGAGCTTCAAAGATAAAAATATGCCTCCAGTGCCAGAGCGCTGGCGCGGCATATGTGAAACTGGAGTAGAATTTAACTCTTCCCACTGCAACAAGAAGCTGATTGGAGCTCGCAAGTTTAGCAAAGGAATGAAGCAGTATGGTCTGAATATATCAAACACCGATGACTATGATTCTCCCAGGGATTTCATGGGTCATGGAACTCACACATCATCAACAGCAGCAGGAAGCCGAGTCCAGCATGCTGACTATTTCGGTTATGCTGAAGGCACAGCAACCGGAATGGCACCAGCAGCAAGGATAGCTATGTACAAAGTACTGTTCTATAGTGGCGATAATGATGATTATGAAGCTGCTGCAACTGATGTACTTGCTGGCATGGATCAAGCTATAGAAGATAGTGTAGATATCTTGTTATTATCTTTGGGTTTCATAGAAACACCATTCTTTGGGAATCCAATAGCCATAGGAGCATTTGCAGCCTTGAAGAAAGGTATATTTGTTACATGTTCTGCTGGAAATGGAGGTCCTCATGGATACACCATGCTCAATGGAGCTCCCTGGCTGACAACAGTTGGTGCTGGAACTATTGACCGTGAGTTTGGAGCTCTTGTTACACTCGGAAATGGAGACTTGACTGTCACTGGACAATCTATTTATCCAGAAAATTTGTTCGTCTCTAGGATTCCTGTATATTTTGGACGTGGAAATAGAAGCAAGGAACTCTGTGATTGGAACTCCTTAGATCCTAAAGAAGTTGCAGGCAAGTTTGTCTTCTGCGACTATGATAATGAAACATCATTGTTTCAAAAGATAACATCTGCAACAGACCGATACGGTCCAGACATTGCTGGAGCTGTTGGGGCTATCTTTAGCGAAGATGATGGTGAATTTCAACATCCTGACTACTTTTATCAGCCAATTGTGTTAGTGAACACCAAAGATGGAGACTTGATCAAGAAATATATACTCAACACAACAAATGCAACAGTTAGTGTTGAGTTTGGGAAAACCCGGCTGGGCATTAAACCAGCTCCTAAAGTAGCATACTTCTCGTCACGAGGACCAGATAGTAGATCTCCATGGATTTTGAAACCTGATATATTAGCTCCTGGGTATCATATTTTAGCAGCATGGGTTCCTAACAGAGGTTTTGCACCGATTCGTGAAGATGATTATTTGCTTACAGATTACGCTCTTGTTTCTGGAACTTCAATGTCCTGCCCTCATACAGCTGGTGTAGCTGCATTGCTTAAAGCCACTCATCGCAACTGGAGCTCAGCTGCCATCCGATCAGCAATAATGACGACAGCATACGTTACAGACAACACAAATGGTCGAATCATTGATATGACTACTGCAGTAGCTGGTACCCCTCTTGATTTTGGAGCAGGACATTTGGATCCTAATAAGGCCATGGACCCTGGACTAGTATATGACATTGAAGTGGAGGATTACATTAACTACCTGTGCGCATTGAACTATACAAACAAGCAGATAAAAATTATCACAGGAAGGTCGAATTTTACCTGCAAATATGCTAGTTTGGATCTTAATTACCCTTCTTTTATGGTCATCTTGAACAAGACTAATACAACCACTTCTACATTCAAAAGGGTGCTGCTAAATGTGGCGGATACTGCCTCGGTTTACAGCGCGGTGGTGGAAGCTCCTCCGGGTATGAAAGCTGTTGTGCAACCATCAACAGTTACCTTTCAGGGAAAATATAGCAAAGCAGAGTTTAACCTGACTGTGGAAATTAATTTGGGAGTTGATAGTATCAGTCCACAGAGCGATTATTTTGGCAATTATGGGTTTTTAAGCTGGTATGAGGTTAATGGGACTCATGTGGTAAGAAGTCCCATTGTTTCTGGAATTGCATCAGCTAAACATCCCTAAAACATGAGTCTTCTGCTTGAATGATTCTATTTGAGAATCCTTTTATTGTGTCAGTCTAGGTTGATACATTAGACCACAAAAAATGGAACCAAGGGATGTCATGTTTGAGGATTTTGGGTTAAAATATTTCTTGAATGTCAAGTCATGTTCTCCAATGCTCATATCCTGTGTTTGCATCATGGACCTATTTAAGCTAACAAGTTAGAACATGTTGCCTTGCTGAGTGTACGAATGTTTTTTTTTTTTTTTAATGCGTACAGAATTGCAAAATTAGAGCTTAATTTGTTATAATTGATTTTTTTTTTTTTTTTTTTTTGTTATTTGTTGCATTAATTAATTAATTATGGTAATAGAAGAACAAAAAACCTAAAGAGGCAAATGCTAACCTATGATAATTAGTTGTTTGTGATAGTGGCTCATAGTTATTAGTTGATGAATGTTCGTTGTTAATAAAATTTTAGTGGTTATTACAGTTGAAATATAAAATGACCAACATGATTATTTTTATTATTTTTAATTTTAATATGTAATAAAAATTAAAAAAAAATATGAACTAGGAAAAATATAGGAAAATTGTAATTAATTTTTTATATATATTGAAATTTTTTTTTAAAAAAGATATGAATATAATAGTTATTTCAAATATTATAATTAGTATTTTAATAATTATTTATTATTTTTAAAGAATAATAAATAAAGAAGTCATATAAAATTAATTTGATTTTTATAGGAATACAACATGAAGGGATAATATACTCAACATATACGATTAATTATCAATTAATAAAAAAAGTTAGAAAATGAAACTTTTGAAATCAATAGCTCTTGGGATTTCAACAGCTAACTTAAAAATTAGATGATAATATTTTTACTCTAAAACACTTAAACTAAACACCCAATAAATCTCAATCAGCCTTTTTTTTTCTTTTTTTTTTTTTTTTTTTTTTTTTTTTTTTGTAGAACACTAAACCCCAATGTTTATATATTATAGTTTTAGTTCACATAAGCTTTTTTATTTTTATTTTTATTTTTATTTTTTTTTGGGAACGTATTAAAACTTAATCCTACCTAGTGATGAAGCCATAAATCTTAATTGTTATGGGGGATAAAATTAGTTTCTATGGAAAGCATATCCACAGTTACAACAACATGCATACCCCCATACAAACACATATGAACTATGTATATATTGACATTAATTACACAGAAAAAAATCTTCCATTAACATATATCAAGGAAGCAAAATATTGCATTTTGAATTTTGAAAAAAAAAAAAATTCCCTCAAATTTCATAATTTAACTACAAAATCTTGCAATACATAAAAAAAATTAACTAAAAAAATCAGTGAATGGAATAAATTAAGTATTTAATTTATATGAGGAACACCATTGAAGAAAACACAAAATTAAAAGTTTGTATGCTTATAAGAAAATTTCAATTTTTTTTATTATTCAAGAGATGACAAATAATAAGTTACTATTAACAGCAGCCCAAAAATAACGGCTATATCCTAGTCTCTTGTTGGCTAGCATTGGAGCAAGATCATGTAAATAAGCCAAATGGTCTGGCGTTGGAGCAAGCTCATGTTAATAAGCAATACATAGTATTAGCTAAATATATATAGTAAGCCCAATTCATTTATAATTCTCAACCCACTTGGGAAGTCCATATCATATTAGGATTTGTAATTTGTAATTACAGAAATACCCTTGTAACTCTCCTATAAATAGTCTTGTAAAGGCAAATTGTATTTTATCACTCATTTTCAATAGACAATCAAGTTTTGCTCCGGATTTGTGTGATCATCCTTTCTCTAAAAGGACGATTCCTTACAGCCTAGATATTCACACCTTTGATTGATGGCTCCCACAGTCTAAATGGGATTCCTCAATGGAATCTATGATATCCAAGGAAAGATGGGGCTTTCTCAATGCAATCTCAATGAATGAAAACCCAGTGAAGAGGAAGAAGAACAAGAGGAAGGGGAAGAGGAAGATGAATCCTAGTTTTGGACCCTTAGGAAATTTATTTTTCATTTTCTTCTTATGTTCATCATTTTTTTTATTTTTCTATTTTTACGCATTCATATTTTTTGGCACCTTTTGCAAGATTAATCATTTTTTAAATGAATGCAATTTTATTATGTTAATGATATTCTAATTTTCTCTACTAGGTTTATTGGTGATTGTTTTATTCATTGTTTAACTTTTCTTAGTAGCTTCACTTGATTCATTTCTAACCCTCCTTTTGATATTGACAAAGGGGAAGAAGGAATTTGAAGATATAAATTTGAATATAACTTTAAATTTTTTAATGGTAATTCCATCTTGGCATATATTGACTTTTTGAGGGGGAGTTACGTAATGCATGAACTAAGGGGAGTTAAACAATTATAATTGTTACACATATTGCAAACTTGTAATTTTTCATTTTATTTTTATTTTAAATTCAATTTAATTGTCAAAATCAAAAAGAGGAATATTGTTAACGTAAGTTATTTCACAACTTAGTCAATTTCTATTTGGATCTTGACAATCAAATTAAATGACTCTAACGTTTGCATCTAGTGTCTATTTTATAGGAAATATACTTAAATAGAGTTGAACATTCAAGATATTGAAAAATTCCTAAGTACAAGAAATGACCCTATAATTCACGCCCGCTATAGCAGATCACACCTGCAATCCTTGTTTTGCAACCACAACATCCTAGATCACGACCGTGATTAATTTCAGACAAAAGGACTTAAGTCACAGTAGAGTTGGTGAGGAGAATCACAATCGCGATATATGGCTGCAAAAGGTTGATTGTGACTGTGATATTCATAAAGTAAGGAAATCGTTCTAACGAATAGTTTAATGACCTATGAGAAAATTCCATGTGTCACTAGCCATTGGGAAATATGAATATCGCTACCGCAATTTTCCTTTGAATTGCATTTAATGCAAATTTTATAATGTTGCAAAAGATTTGGCCATGGCTGTTAATGTGACAGTTCTTTGGTCGGTATAAGCTATAAATACCCCATCCAAAAGCCCCAAGAAGTGTTGAACTACTTTGATTGTGGCTAAACTCTTGCAATTTGATTTCTTAATCTCAAAACTCATTAATTTCTAGTTTGTGTTCATTATAGAGCATTGATTGCTCAAAAGGGTTGTGAGTGAGCCATAAATCTTTGTTAAGTTGTGAGTTAGTCTTAGTAAAATTTTGTATAAGTTTGAGTGTAAGCCTTTTAGGAAAAATATTTGTAAGGGTTGAGTGTGAGTCTCAAAACACTTTGTAAGTTGAAAGTAAGTTTCAAAACTCCACTGTAATTCTATAGCAGTAGTGAAATATCCAATTGAGATTAGTGAGTAGATGTAATTAATACCCAAACCACTATAAATCATGTGTGTTTTATCTCTCTACTCTAATCTCTTCTCTCAAATTTTTAATTTTTCACCAATTTAACACCACCCCAAACCCCCAACACGAGGCCCTTCCCCCCACCCCACGCGCCCTCCCTCCCCCTCCCCTCGCCCCCCCCCCCCCCCCCCCCCCCCCCCCCCCCCCTCCTTTTCTTGGTGCATAAGGGGCAACATTCACAATTCTCATATAAGAACTTTAATAGATTTGTGATGTTTCCAGTCTTTCTTGTGCTTAGTTCATATAGGGAATTGATATGTTAAGAATATTATTCATATAAATGTTTTAACAATAATAGGTTATTTTAATGATATAAGAATCATCATGGAAACATAAAAAAAATGTAAAAATTCATATGGTTTTATCACATGCTTGGTTCACATATTTAATAATTGATAAGATAGAAACATGATTCTCATAAGGTAGTTTAATCAAGAATCATGTTTAATGGTTTACAAGAAGGTAAATATAAATATAATAATATATTCTTCACTCACCTTGCTAAAGATACTTCTATACTCTTACATTTCTACTTCACATCAAGCAACAAGAAAATCAATCTCCATATTCATCATCTTCTCCTTGATTTCTTCTACTCTCTATAAGCAATCATGCATAGAAGGAAGATTCATTCAATACTTAATCTCATACTTATATTCCAACAATAAACTCATCCATTATCAATCTTTAATCCAAATCAAATAAAGAATTCATCTAACCTTTAACTCTAACTTTAAACTATAGGATATTACCTAAAATAAACTCTAGATTATAATCAAATAAACAAGCTCCTTATAAAGATATACCTCTTAAAGAATGAAAAAAGCAATTCTTTAACCTTTAATCCTTAAAAATATTAGAAACTATATGCATTTCTAGGGTTAGTTACTTATTCTAGTGTTGACCTTGTCATAATTGTTCTACCATAAATTAAACTAGATACATCCAATAGATTCTTTCTCTCACTAATATTAGACATCAGAGGGTCTAATATATTCAAAAATTAGCTCAAATCTTACAATACATAATTTATGGTGAATTTTTAAATTCAACCTTGTTTCAATGGAAGGACAGATTGACATTTTTTCATTCTTTTGATTATATCTTATTCTATGAACATCCAATTGCAAATTTATTTTATAGGACTTTATACACAGACATATGATCATTTTTTTTTTTTTTTTTGCTTTATGCTAAGCTTAATTCTGTCCCTAAGGTACCTAATTCAGCCAATCAATCTCGGGTCACTCATTAATTCTACATCTAGAACTAGTTTTAGTACAAACAACATATCTTTGTACTTGTATTAAATTTGACAAAATCCTTTTATAGGTGTATAGTTAACAACTTATTAGTACAAATTTTATGTTTTGGTCTAGTCTAAATTCATATGTTAAGACGTTCTAGTAGTAGACTCAAGTTTCTACTCGTACTAGACTCTAGCTTGATTATATGAGTTCTTTCTAAACCTAACAAATCTTCATCATATTTAAACTTCCTAACTTTGATTTTAATTATAAACACCATCTAATTTAATTAGTCCTTTTTCCCTTAACCAAAATAAACACCAAGAAAAATAAGATAGAGAGAGTTTGAATATTTTTAAGATTTTTGCTTAAGGAAACATGAACTTAACTCTCCTTGCTTTGCATTAACCTCAAAGTCACACTTCCATGAAAGGCCACTTCTCTATAATATAAGCTCTTCTTTTTGTTCTTTGAAGTGAAAGAAGGAGAAAAGAAAAACAAAGAAGATGATAGAAATTCCTTGGAAGATGATAGAAATTTCTTGGATTTTTATAATAAAAGATAAATGAAGAGGGGAGAACATAAATCAAAATTTTGGGTTTAGTTAGAGGAGACACAAAATGATAGGAGCAGAGGGAGAAAAGGAGAAAGGAGAGAGAAAGAGGAATTTGCCAGACAGCCGCCCTGTGATCACCAGCAAGCAATATATGCATCGACCAAGAAGGAAGCCCTGCCACTGACCAATCAACCGCCAAAGTTTCACTATCGAACATCGCCACACTCATTGTCTGACTACACCTTTGATTTGGCTTTTCTAGAGTTGTTTCGACTAACGCAGACCTCCATTCATAGTATTTTTGCACGGTTAGAATATTTATTTCCTGATTTTTCATTTAGTACCTTATTTGCATATTTCGGATTGATTTGAAATTTGTACAAAATTCAATGAAGACTAAGGCTGTCATAGCATATTTTTTCTGGTCTCTGATGAGTGAGCGAAAAAGATTTTATATATATATATATATATATATATATATATATATATATATATATATATATATATATATATATATATATATATATATATATATATATATATATATATATATATATATATATATATATATATCATCAACAGCCACCAATGATAGTTTTTTGGTGATTTTCCAGTGACCCTTCAGTGATTGTCATTTGACAATTCAAAGATTAGTTTCAAATGCTTAATTTAGTTACTTTGTATGATTAAGTAAATATTAAACTAAAATAGTTACCGATGCTTAGAGATTAAGAGTTTGTGAATTTAGCTGAGGAATCAAGTTACATAATTAGAGTACCTGGAATTTCAATTGATAATTGAATATAGGGTTTCATGTAAAGGCTTAGATAAGCCGAAGATTAGACGAACTTCTTGCTATTAAGGTGATTGACACTAATTAAAAAATATTTAGTGATCAAGGTAAGTATGAAGTGCATATTCAATTCATATTCTTTATGTTATATTATTTATTTATGTATTGCAATGTTCATCAGGTCATTCAGCTGTGATTGTAAGCTGACCAGTATTATTGCCAAGTCATTTGGATTGAGGCCCCATTGTTTATACAAAGGCCATTTGGGCCAAAGACCTATTTCTTGCATTTATGGTTTCTTGCAGCCATTTGGGCTAACATGTTGATATTTATGATATAATTGAACCATGACCAAGCGAAAGAATATGAGTCACAAGACTCTTGTCAAATGGGGAAAAGCCATTAGACCTTGTACACGTGGTGATATCTTACCTAGAGAAGGTAGTACCCTAGGTGTGTATTCAAAAAATGCATGTTAAACAAAATCTTACCTAGAGATGGCAGCACTCTAAGCGTGTATTCACATGATGCACATTAAATATGATATCTTATGATATAAAAGTAATTGACAAATATAATATTATGTTTTGTTGTGATTTTTTATGTTTGGTGCCATTGATTCATGGCACACATGTATAATGTTTAGAGATGCGAGCTCGCTAGTGAGCTCTATGTGATAAGATATCAAGGTCAAGATGTGACAACCTACTACTTGAAAGTACTACAACTCAAATAATATACTAGCTATTGTATTAGCTTGTTGTCTTCTACAATGGTGGCAGTGATAACTAGAGGAAAGGGAAGTAGAGGTGGCAACTGAGTCAAGTCATGTTTGAATCCGAATCAAGTCATTTCAGGTGCTTTTTTTTTTTTTTTGGTGGTTTTGAGTTGAATCATTACAGATTATGTTTGAGTTTTGGATGAAACATCAGGTTGATTACTAAAAAGGATTTCGGGTCAAATTTGATTCACTTTCTAGTTTAATTTTAAAAATAAGTTTTTGGATTAATTTTAAAAATAAGTTTTTGGATTGAGTTGGTTATGATAATTTTTTTTTTTTATAAAAGTAAAATTTTCACGATTATAATTTTTTGAATTTTAATAATAAAAATGAATACTTACAATTTTAAAATATCTAATATAATTAAAGTAAATTAAAAAATAAAATATTTAAAATCTATTATCACATATATAATTTCTATAAAAATAAAATATTATAGCATAATATATAAGTACCTTTTAATGCTTATACATATAATAACATAATAATCAAATAATCAAATTGAATAATTTTAATATATTGTAATATCAATGCATGTATTTTTTTATTCTAGCAAATAATTTAGAAATTTTATCAAAATTTTAAATTTTAAAATGATAATGCTATGAAATAAAAATAGTTAAATTTTAAAACTATAATATATTTAATTATATTAACTAAAATATGATAAATTTGATATTATTGTGATAACATTTAAGTGATATGATAAGATTAGATGTCTATCCTATATCTATAGATAGATATTCTTATGTAAATATAACTCTATTTCTATTCCTATTTTTGTAACATTTTACACCTATAAATATATATTACAATCAATAAAGTGAGATACATAGAAATTATTCTCTGTTCTATTACCTCTATTCTCTATAATTGCTCTTTATTTTATAACACATTATCAGTATGATTCATTTTACAATATTGTTCATAATTTTAGATAGCTTGTAGTTTGTTACAACCTAGTTAAGGTAGAAAATTTGAAAAAACAATATTCAAGATTTATGATAAACAATTTTTATCTAATTAATTACTATTATTATTAATATTTATGTGTTCATTTATTTATCAAATACATTTTGAAAAAAAAAATCAAAACTACTGTAACTTAATATATAAATTAATAGCTAGACCATAAAATAAAATAAAAAATGGGATATATATACTAATGATTTTTTTTTTTTGAAGAGATTACCAAATCGTTTTTTTTTTTTTTTTTGAGCTTTATAAAGATTTGATATACTATTTGATGATTAATTAATTAAATTCTACTTCGTGAAGAACTAGCATTATATTTTAAATTCTAATTCCCAAAGAATTAGTATTATTTATAGTTACTGAAAAACTAATTAAATAAATAACTAAGGTATGAATTCCTAAAAAACTAATAATAATTATAGTTTCTGAAGAACTAGTATTCTCTACAATTCCTGAAAAACTAATATTCTCTATAGGTTCTGAAGAACTAATCAAAATAAATAAATATAAATTCTTGTAGAATTTGTATTTTATGTTCCTAAAAAACTAAATATTCTAAATCATTGAAAAACTAGTATCATAATTTGTTAAAGAACTAATATTCTACATTACTCAAGAACTAAATATATTGTTTGAGTCTTGAAAAGACTGATTTAATTATGATATCATTGAACATAATACTTATTTTTGTATAGTGTGAGACCTCACCCAAGCACCGACCTGATCCCCAAGAGGGAACTGGGATGCTCATTCAGGTTTAGACTCACGATGGAACTCTCAGGTTCAGATATGGTTGATTTTGAAAATGATTTTTAGGAGTCGCCACCTTAATTTTATTTAGTTGGGAAAATATTAAGGAAAAAAACCCAAATTGACTTCAATTTATTAATTTTTAAATTAATTTGCCCAAGGATAAAAATCACTAGCCTTCGAACCAGGTTGAGTTCGGAGATTAGATTTTTGGTTTTAAATAATCTAAATTTGGCTTTTAATTTTAATTTGACTTGAAAATTGAATTTCATGAATGACATTTATAAGATGATTTTAAAGAGCATGAATAAGGCAAACTATGAATGTATGGTGAAAATAAAATATTCACAAATTAATTAAAAAAAGGGAAAAGAGATTGATAGAGATTTGGATTTGAGATTTGGATTTAGATTTCAAATGTACTTACGTACCCCATTGAATGGGGATTAAAATCCACATAGTTTGTTTCACAATTAAGTGGAGGGGTTTAAGGGTTGATCAGATTGATTGATTTGATATGGGTTTGAGAGGAAAAGGCTGATACCTTGACTTTTGGTGGGTGGAGGATTTTACCGAACTGAAGTTCCATTTTATCGAGACCGGGTGATTGGATTGATTAGGAGATTAATTAATTAATTAAAAAGATTAATTAACTAATTAATATGATGAAAATGATAGAAGGATTAATTAATTAAAAAGATTAATTAATTAATTTGGGTGAAAAGTGAATTAAGAAAAATGATTAATTTTATTTTGAAAAAAGGTGATTAATTAATTAAAAGGATTAATTAATTAATTTGGATGAAAGATAGATTAAGAAAAATGATTAATTTGATTTTGGAAAAAAATGATTAATTAATTAATTAAAAAGATTAATTAATTAATTTTAATTTTAAAAAAAGAGTTTTAGTTAATTAAAAAGACTAATTAACTTGGTTAGGGTGAAATAATTAATTAATTAAAAAGATTAATTAATTAATTAGAGAGCGGTTGGAGGGAGAAGAAGACAGGAATTAGTAGCTAACCATCAATACTAATTCAAGAGATGTCTTGGAATGAGAAGTAAATGGGGGTATTTATAGGAAAAGTGAGTGAGGGTAATTTAGGTAATGAAAATGTGAAAAGACCATGAGGGGTAGGGCTAGAAATGGCTGAAAATTATACTAAAATGGGTAAAAGGGTCATTTTCTGCACAGATGGGGCCCACAGAGACCAAAAGCTCACAGAGCCTAGTATAGCGCCGCACCAAACCTATGCGGCGCTGTATTAGACATTTGCGGCATGCCACAAACAAGGCATGCGACACTGCACAGGTCTGACGTGGCGTCGTACTCCTGTTTTGCGGCAGCCATGTGGCGCTAACACGTTTTGCGAGGATTTTTTTTTTTTTTAAGAGATTGGTTATTGGTATGGATTTTGAAAATTTTGGATATCTGGTGATAATATAAATGAAGTCTAAAAAATTTTCTTTCGGAGGCAACCTCCGCCCGCTAACCGGTTAGCGAGACCACCGTGACAGTTCCACGTAACGTGTTAAATTCAGTAAGTGCTAAGACTATGGTTAGATGATAAGGGTGTAAAATTGAGAGTTCACATATAGACAATATCGAATTTAATGAAATTCAAATTTGTGGCCCTTGACATCATGGGCAAGAATTATTTATCATGGATACTAGATGTTGGAATTCTTGAATTGGGTCTTAACTAATTGGTTAAGTGGTTACCTGCTAGTTATCTTAGAGGCATTTTAATTGAAAAGTTTTTTTTTAATCATATATTACATTATTAATTCAAAGATTCTATTTGATTATTAAATTACTAAAATTTTCCATTTGATTATTAAATTGCTAAAAAAAAATTCACTACTGTTGCTTGGATTTATTGCTTTTCAATAATAATTTTGTTAAAAATGTTTAAAATTTAATTATTTTGTGATCTAATTACTTTATGCTAAAAGAATATTTAATACTTTATCATTGGATAAAATATATTTATTGGAATTATATGTCTCTAATTTTGTTAAGAAATTTAAATTGAGTTTTTAAATTTGATATTGCTCATGATTTGTGTGTATTTAGCATAATTATTAATGATTGATTTTGTATTGATATGATTTCATTACATTTATAAGATAGAAGTTATTATAGACCTTATCAAAGTTAAAAACAAAAAACAAAAAAACCAAAAAAAAACACATACTATATATAACTTGATCGACTTTAAAGTGTTGAACTGTTTGATTTGTGAATATTGTGGTTCAAGTTGAAAAAATATAATATCAAAATAAATTTATTTTTGTGATAAATTTTTATGGTGCCTTATTTTAATTTGTAATTAAAATTAAAATAAGATAAAAGTTATATATAATCATATTTAAACCTCATTTAAGTAAGGATTTAAATGTTGAATATCTCACTATTTAAGATTTTTATATTCTCTAGAAGAATTTTAAAAATAGATATGATCACTTGAAATATGTGGTCTTACCACAAGCTCAATATGACTGGCTAAATATGTGCTTAAAAGATTTTAAATTTGTTTCATAATACAATTTAATCATGATTAGAATCCCTTCACAATTGAAATTATGTGGTGATAAAATTGTGGAATATGATATGTTAACGAAGACATATACTACCCTTCATACCTCTAACATGCTCATGCAGAAACAATATAAAAAGTAAAAATTTACAAATACCATTTGTCTTCTAGTGGTTGCAAAAAATAATTGCTAAATGAGAAATCATCAAATAATACCTATTAGTACAGTTACATTTCCTGAAATGAATGCTATAAATTATTTGGTAGATCATAAGAATTCTGAAAGAGTAACCGCCCATATAGAGGACACAACTCAATTCAATATTGAAGATTTTATATAAACTTCTTGAAGGAGTAATTTGTAAGGATTTTACAAGTTGTGCATTATAATGAGTTAGTTCATTGTTATTTTATCTCCAGTATACATACACAATATATTGCATTGAACCTGCAGTTCAAGCATTGAACTTATAATTTAATAATTAAACCTTGAACTATAATGAAAGTTTGGCATGAATGTCATTATATATATCATACATACTTTCCTTTAAAACTTGTACAAGGACATAAGCCGCAAATTTTTAGTTGTGCCATGAATAGATTAGTATCACTATCTCAATATGCGAAAATGGATCCATAAAAGAGACTAAGAATTTATATTGATGAGACATATTTCTCGATATTAGGGGGAGGAAAAATACTTACAGTGCTAAAGAATGTCGAGAAATTTATTAGAAGGAAAACCCTTTAAATAATTTTGATCCACATACAAGTTAGAGTAAACCAGAAGTTCAGAAAATAACACAATTGCAATAAATTGCAACTTAACTACCAAATGCATTTATGGATGCTAAAAGAGTAATAAAATCTCATAGCACAGCTGCTAATACCCCAGTAAGGGGTTATGGTTCCAATTGCAAATAGAAAATCAATCAATCTCACTATATGTGAGAAGCGTGGATAGTCAATTGGAACTAAACATAAAAATCTACGAAAAAGAAAAATAGAGTCACTCATTAAATCTCCTGAAAATAAACCTCCTGAAGAGAAAGATCTCAGTTAAGGAGCCATAGCCAATTACGAGACTTAGACTAAGATAACGGAACAATTAGATTCTCCAAATATAGCTTCTGGAGTTGATGATCATATAATGAAAACTATAAGATCTCAATTATTTTTGTGATATAAGAGAAAGATTTGATAGAAATCTAATTATTGTCGACGATGAATTTGTCTCAACAGTAACTCTTGCTATTTCAAGAGAAAATATGAATCCTAAATCTGTAAGTATAATTGAATATTAGCATAAATATTATTGATCATCATGAAAAAAGGCAATTAAAATAGAGCTAGATTCGTTTTATCATTAACTATGAGAAAACTAATTCTCTTATTATGAAAATGATCACATTCCATTATTTGATTAATATGGCAGTTAAAGAAAGGTTTGATATACACCTTATCAAAGTGATATTTATATAAGAGTCCCAAAAGGACTAAAGATATTATAAATGAATGCACATTAAACATGTGACATATATTTCATCATATTGCAAAAATCCATGTATGGATTAAAGCAATATGGACATGTGGTATAATTATTTGAGTAAATTCTTATTGAAAGAAAGATATATGAATAATACACTATGTCCGTTTGTATTTATAAAAGACCATAGAATGGTAAATATTATTATTGCAGTATATATTAATGATTTAAATATCATTGTGACTCCTAACGAACTCAAAGAAACATATTTCTATTTGAAGAGTGAGTTCAAAATGAAAAATTTAAAGGAAATGAAATTTTATATCAGCCTGCAAACTGATTATCAAGAAATCCTAATACACCAGTTTACTTATATGGAAAAGGTATTTAAGTAATTTTGTGTGAATATATATTGTTTCTTAAATATACCAGCGATGGTCCTCTCACTGAAAGTGAAGAGATACCCTTTTAGACCTAAAGAAGATAACAAAGTGCTATTAATTTGATCTTGAAATACTATATATAAGTGCTATAAAGGCACTCATATACCTTACAAATTGCATCAGGCCTAAAATTACATTTGTAAGAAAAATTCCTAACTAGATATAGCTTTACACCTACTAAGAGATATTAGAGTAGTGTAAAATGTTATCTTTAATGTACTATTAATATTATGATCATATTTTGATTCAGATTTGAATTTGATCTATATGCGAATATTGTTTATTTGCTTGATCTCTATAATGGTAGATTTAGACTGGCTATATATTTACTTATGGTAGTACTGTAATTTTATAAAGTTTTTTATAGTCCTAAAATACCTCACTGAAGATACTCCCATTGTGTTTTGAGAATAATATAATTTGTATTGCACAAATTAAAGGTGGTTTTATCAAGAGTGATGAAGTAAACATATAAACTTCACCCAAATTTTTATATATATATGAGCTTCAGAAGAGATATCCACTAAATTCGCTTAAGTGACAATCTAACAGACTTATGTACTAAATATTTAACTAATGTGGCATTTAAACGGCATTATTTCATCGATTAGTATATGCCGTGTTAAAATCTGTCTTCATCAAGGGGAGCAAATTAGTATATGATTGTACTCTTTTTCCTTAGTAAAATTTTTGTCTCGCAGGGTTTTCTTAGACAAAAGTTTTAATGAGGTAATCTGTGCAATGACAAAATAGTGCATAAAATATATTCTTTTCCCTAGCTATATTTTTTTTTACTGGGTTTTCTAGCAAGATTTTTAACAAGACATATTTATGGCACAAGTAATATTCTAAGGGAGTACTATAAATAAATTATTATATGTAGATATTACTTAAATGTCATTAAGTATAGAGTTTGATAACTTAGCATATTTGTTTACAAAAGTTTTTAATGAGACAGGATTATAGTGCAAGTTTTACAAGAATAATGTACTTTTTAACTTTCATTAAGATTTTTTTTCCACAGGGTTTTTTCTTAGTAAGATTTTAACGATGCATATTTTTTGTAATAGACATTGAAGGAGGAGTTTTGTGATAATATATAAATGATGTAATAAGTTTATATGTCTATCCTATCTCTATATATAGATATTTTTATGTAAATAGAACTCTATTTTTATTACTATCTCTGTAATATTTTATTCTTATAAATAGGTGTTATAATTAATAAAGTAAGACACACAGAAATTATTCTCTCATCTATGATCTCTATTCTTTATAATTGTTGTTTATTTTATAATAAATATCTTATAAAAAAATTTTATTTTTTATTTTTATAAGAATTACAATTGATAATAATTAAGTTTATTTTTATATTAATAAATATATACATTATGTAGAACAAATTACATAAAGTTAATTCTTATATATATATTTGATATTAATATGTTTCACTTGTTCAGGTTAATTTTGAATCGAATCACAAATTAATCGATTCAAATCAAAAAATAACTTAATCCATTTGGTTAATTATAACCTTACTCAGATTGGCCTTCAAATTTTTTGAGTCGGATCGGATCACTTCAAATTTTAATCGTATTTGAATCATATTTAAAAAATTGCCACATCTACAAGGAAGATGTTTACGAAAAACGAGAGGAGAGTGTAGCTTGATCTAAAATTTTCGCGCAGGAAAGTTACCGCAGTTTGTCTTCAAAACACAAGATTCAGAATTCAATAGAGTCACTCGACCACATTCAATGCTCAAGATCAAAGAGTACGAGTCCGTTTGGTTTATATAAACAAAAAATATAAAACTTACATATAAATGAATTCCTTGTAGAATTTATTCACAAAGGAATTATCATATTTAGTAAGTTCTACGAAATTCATTTGAAAATCCTATCAAATTTTATGTTTAATTTCATAAAATTGAATTCTACAAAATGAAATGAATTATTTTTTTTTTATTTTTATTTTTTTTTTTTGCAAACCAAACTAAATTAGAAATGCAAATAAATTCCACAAAATTTTGTGGAATTAAATTGAACCAAGCGGAGTGTACGTAAGAAGGAATGAAACTCCAATCATCAACGTTAAAATGCTAGAAAACACAATGTTAGACACTAAACATTAGTAGTTCGATTAGTTACAATGACAAGGCACAGAGGCATACATGGAGATTTCAAAATTAAAATATTCAAATCCATGCAGGACACATATTTCATAAAACAGCAAATGTGATCCAGCCTCTCCCACCATTTGTGAAAACTGAGGGGAAATTTTATAAAGAAAGAAACAGGAGAGCCTGCAATATGCATGTGAAAAACATTTGAGATATGCTGCTTATTACTCTCGCTAACTGCCAACTGCAGCCAGGAATTTCCTCTTGCTTACCTGTTCTTCGTGTAAGACAACAACATCGCTCACCTTATTAAAGAGCTCCTCTAATTGATCCACACCAAACCTTTGATAGTCTAACGGTTTCTTGTATCGTTGTTGATATATCGCCTCAAAACAACCCAGGAAAATTCGACAGGAATAGCTCACTAGAATCTCCTGCAACTCATGCTTGAATTGTTCAAGATTTTGGTCAATAACTTCACATCTTGCAGTTGCAGTTGCAACTGTGCTAGCCTTACCTTGGTTCCTCCTCTCCTCGTGTTCCTCAACTACCACCCTTTCCTCATCTGAGAACTCATCTGAAGAGCCGCCTCCCGTCATAACACCCAAACTCTCTTCCTGAGTTCCCTTTCCTTTCCCATCCTTCTTTGCTAGAACTAAAGGAGGTGCACTTGGGCTTGCTTTCCAGTTTCGAAGGTAGACAAACTTCCTTTGTCCTTTGCCATCTATTGCCAAAGCATCACTCATTTTCTTGAAAAGATTAACCAGCTTGAACGTGCCATATTCTGAGACATAAAGAGGCCGTCCATAGAGCTTCTGATATTCGGCAGGAACACGGGTCAGAGGCAAGCATCCCCCCGAAAGTTCAAGCAATTTCATCAGCTGTACCTTCAGACCATTTATGTCCCCAGGCTGTACCCACATAGTCGAATGGTATTGGTCATCATAGAAAACAGGACCAGCTGAAACTTCATTCAAACCAGATGGGAGACTCTGGGACCTCATACTTGTGGGAAAACAAGGCATGGTTACTGAAGAACTACAGTTGTATTCAGACAAAGATTGTGACATTAGTGAGAAATCTCTCGAGTTGTAATAGCTTTGTGAGAGTCCTCTATATACAATTGCCTCTTCTTCATTTTGGCCCTCAAGATTGTCATTTATATGGCACCCCATGAGATACCCAGCAATGTCAGGTGGACCTACATAAGGAGGCATTAAACCCTTTGAGGGGGGTACAAAACCTTCCCCACGAGCCACACTAGGCCAGTCCCAAACAAATTTACCAGCATTGCTCAAAGCAGAAGAGACACCCACCCCAGCAGGGATAACAAGGATCACAGTATATCCACGTTGACCAAGTATGTGGAGTGCTGGAGCAAAATCAACATCTCCTGATATAAGCATGATGGAAGAAGGAGGCGGGTTGTCAAGGGCAAAAAGAAACATGTCAACTAAAATAGCCTTGTCAGCAGCATCCTTTCTACCATTAGGAACATCAATGAGTTTAACACCAGTTCTCTGGCAGCCCTCTCTGAGTCGCCTAGGAAAGGAATTAAAATCCCCATATGCAGAAAACAACATAACTGCACCTTTAATTACTGGATGCACCCGTAAAGCCATTCTGATATTACCAGCTACATCTTCAGGGCGGACATCACTGGGGACAGGGCAGTTCTCAATGTCCCAGAGGATAGCCACAGGACCATCTAGAGAGTTCCGGTTTTGCTGGCTTGAAGGAGGTTGAGTTGTGTGTGTGTTTGATTCTACTGAATTGATTCCCCTCTGCTCAGATGAATCAGTGGGTACAACTGTTGATGTCGATGTATTTGCACTAGCCATCACTTCTTTATTATTATTATTTTTTAAAAGCTCAAGATTCACATAGATGTCCAAAGAGAAGAAAATATAATTCACTAAACAATACAAAGATGCTCCTCGTTTAACTTGAGATAAAAATGAGCAAGCTGCGTAAATGAGAAACTATGGATGACATTGGCATCCTGATATCCTCAAATGCCTTGTTCCTGAACATGTCAATTTATTTATGTTAGCAAGTAGCAACTAACTGGTAACCAAAGTTAAATCTACAAGCTAACATGGGAAAAATTAGATACATAATATTTTGCACTTCATTACAAAGCCCTACAAATACAGAGATGGCAACTATATTCAGCAAATATCATTTCCTGGCTCATAATTTAGTTGAATGTTAGCATTCCAAGTTGCACAATCTAAAAACTAATAGAATTGTATCAAAGCATCATTCCAAATCAATCTCTAAAACCCTGCCTACTACAAAGAGCACAGAACCAAACACACACTCCTATTAGTCTAGAACATTAGATCATCCAATAAGTTCTTTCTCATTTCCTTCTTCATTCAAAATTTGTATCAGGCTGGCTCATTTAGACACAGCTAAAGTATTTTTATGGAGATAGGCTGCCTCACTCATCTATGCCATTCAGTACAACAGCTTTAGAGCAACAAAAACCTTCCATAAGAAAACAATACTATTCCTCAAGAAAAGAATTAGGGACGAAGGAATATAGCTTGTGAAAGCCAAGGCATATTTGACACACTTAAGCATGTTTGGCAACCATATTGAGCATAATGGAATTTGATCAAGTCAACATGAAATTACAGGATATATAGGAAATTTGACATTACATTATATCAAACATACTATTTATTGCTCTTACAAGGCTTGATTTTTCAGCTACATATTTGCAGTAGCCTCTGAAAGATAGTGTTTCCTTCAATAAAATGTGTACTATTGCCACAATAACTAGCAAAATCACGTTCTAGTGTGACTAATATTATTCGTTCCTTTTAATTCCATTATTATGGCTGTAATAACTGAAAAATCACAATTTAATGTGTGAATTAGGTTAGTTCATTCGTTTTAATTCCATTACCATGCCTTCTATAGGGCCTGGCTTATTGCATTCCAAATGCCATCACAAGAATCCAGTACGCCACAAATACAGGTATAGTTTCCATAGTCACACCAATTAATAGCTCATGACCATCAGATGGTTCAAGATTGAAGTGAATTAAAAGAGAAAAAACATGTTTGTTGAATATTGAATTCCAACCAATAAGACGTAAAATCAAGCTATATCGACCTGTTACAACCTAATGTTTCTCATTATCCAAAATATGAGAATCATTGCATAATATATTTTAGTCGGGACCTTCCACACATCAAAGTATCCAATAGAAAACAATTTCACTTAATGCTACCATTATGCAGCTTCAACTGGTATAACTGTCCGCTAACAGCTACAACAATTCACTAAATTATTGAAATATTCATATTCCACCAAATTTGCATTAACTCCCTTTGGACTATATTGATTCACTATTCATATTCTCTCAAGTCCTATGCACTTGAAAACTAATTTAAAACATAAAGATTTAGTAGAAAGCAGGAAACCATGAGGAAATAATCAGTAAAAAAGGAAACCCCATCATCATCATCATCTATGTATGAAGTGTAGCGTCCTACATGTGCGTGTGTCCGTATTTCTATAGCATATCTATGCATTGGTCAGATACATCATTAGGCCTTTCGATGCAGGATGGCTGGCGTGATATTGACCAGTATGTTACCATATAACGACAATAATAGCTTGATAATAATTGGCTGTCTGAAAGCAAATTGTTATTCGAAACAATAATAGAATAGTATAAGGATTGCTTGAATGAAAGCAAAACATTAAATTCAATAAGCACAAGAATCTCACAATGGAACATTTATCAAAGTTATTTATCAGCAACAAATATTGAAATCCCAAGCACACGAGTAAAAGCTAATAGAACTATCAATTAAGGGTCAATTAATATTATTTACACATACAAATGGAAAAACAAAAACAAATAAAAAAAAACTCAACAGAGCAAATACAAAAATCTCCAAAATCTAAACACTAAACTGCCAAATTATTCACTTATGCTGCGTTTTCACAGCCAAAAAACAAAACCTACTAAAGAATAAATTTTCCCATTTCGATTAACACAATTTAACATCAAAACAAGCATAAGTATAAAAGAACAGCAAAAGGGTACCTTAAAGAAAAATCACCGCTCCTCTCAGCGATTTAAAAAGCTTCTTGTCCAGCCAGAAACCAATACGCTCAGATCCTGAAGAACAACCACAAGTTTTAGAAATCGAATAAGCAACCGACCCAAGAAAGATCGAAATACAAAACCCAGAAGATCACTTATGGATAATCAGAAGAGCAAAGACCTGGGCAAGAAGAAAGGAATTTTGGTCTTCGGCTTTTCTCTCTCTCTCTTTTTTTTTTTTTTTTCCCCTAATTTAATGAATTTTATGATTATTTAAAAAAACTCGGATTTTGAGCGAACTTAGTTTATAGTGTAAGTATGTAAAACGACTTTGTTTACAAATTTGGACTCTGTCTAATTATTCAGCCCATAAATTAACCGACCAAACACTGTTCTTTAGTTCCTAAAACTCTATAGGACAAATCACTCTTTACTCGATGATATTTAGGGCTATTTAGCTTAGCGGCGCGGTTAGCTGATAGTTGATTTAAATATAGATCATATTATATCATATTATATATTTATAAAATAATTATTACTAATAAATTTTTTTAAATTAATTTTTATATAATTATAATAATAATAAATAATTATTAATATATTATGAATAATGATCAGTCTCAAATTAAAAAGATAAACATGGACTGAATTTCTTCACATGGACTTGAATAAATAAGTCTGCAAGATAAACAAACAAAGTAAAAAGGGTAGGCTTTGTACACAGTGAAAACCCTTCAACACTCAAGTTAATTCTGAGATACAATGTTAGTCAAAAAGAAAGAGTTTTTTTATCCACAATGGCCTATATCTTTTCTAGCGAGAGAAAATAAGTAAAAAAGTGTATAGTTCAATATATCTAGATTAGGTTTAGATTTCTCCCTTTTATACGCCTTTATTGTTGGATATAGCAGCTAGTGGTTCTACGGGTGAGGAGGCATATTCTGCCATTGTCTTGCCACAAATTGGTGCAGGTTTACTATCAATTTTGAGGCCCAATTATTTTTAAAACCATATTGTATGAGTTGATCCAGTAATTATTTTAATTTAATTTAATTAAGGGATTTTTGAACAAAATAATCTAAACGTTGAGAAAATCAACTTTTATAAGGCACAAAATTTCAGTTAATCAACTTTTATAAGGCACGAAATTTCAATTTACTAAAATACACAAATTTCACTGTTTGTTTACAAATTTACAATTTCCAATGGTAAAAGTGTGCAAACGGTTGAACCGAACCAAAAAAATAAATAACTGAATAACATATTTTTATAAACCGAACCAAACCAAACTTCATCGAACTAAACAAAAAATTTGATTCGGTTCGATTGGTCGGTTTGTCTTCCATTGGGCTTCCTTTTCTTTCTATATTTATAACAAAATTTCATTAATTATATATATTTAATACCTTAAAAAATTTGAGTATTATATATATTTAATAATATATATATTATTATATTTAATACCTAAATAATTTCATAGTTAAAGGGGTCAAGCCTTGTGCTCAGCGAAAATCCTCCGACATTCCAGTCAATTCTAAGATGGAATGTTAGATGAAGAGAAAGAGATTTATATCCGCAATAGCTTGTATCTTTTCTAGTGAGAGAAAAGATGTGAAAGAGTGTTGAGTTTAATCTATCTGAATTAGTTGTAGGTTTCTCCCTTTTATATGCCTTTATGTTTGGATATAGGTGCTAGTGGTTTTATGGGTGAAGAGGCATATTTGGCCATTGTCGTGCCATAGATTAGTGCAAGTTTGTTATCAATTTTGAGGCCAATTATTTTTAGAACCATATTATATAGGTTGATCCAATAATTATTTTAATTTAATTTAATTAGGAGATTTTTACCCAAAATAATTTAAATGCCAATTGAGAATTTATCAATTTAACCCAACCCATAAAAAATAAAAAAGTAAACCCAATCCAATCCACAAATGCATATCAGATTGTGCGGATTTATTTAAAACTATTTACTTTTTAATTAACAAATATTTCTTTCGATATTAAAAAAAATAAAAACATAGTCTTTTAAATTCTAATAAAATAATTTATATAGCAAATAAATTAAATAAAGAAATCAATCCGAAAAACTACATTATATGTAATAACCAAGGTTTTCATAACTCATCAGAGTTATAATAATACCATAAAATATAAATTTTATGAGTATAGTATCAATGACATAGTGATAGGACGAAAAAAACTCTTTTTGGTGCTAAGTGCATGATTATATATTTTTATGAAGTATGAATGTTTATTGTATATTTTATTGAATTAATTTTAGGCAATATGTCTTAGTTTAAGTTTATTATGATATGGGAAGGTAAGAGTTAAAATGCCAAGTGAAAGGGAAGGGAAAAAGTTATGAAAAATTTTTAAGTTCAGGAATCGGGTGGGCTTGTTGATGGGCTTTTGGACTCAAAATCCAAGCCCATGGAGTGGCCGGCCCATTAAGGCCTCTAAATTGGTGGAGCTTGATCAAACTAGGGTTAGGACAAGTTAACCAAGGGTTAGGGTAAGAATGAGTTAGATTAGTCACCTTTGTTGACTTATGTCAACTTTGACACCTAAGCTTTTCACTTTCCCATCACCATGTCTATATACATTTTGATGATTATGGGATTCATTATTGTAATGCTAAGTCACCATACACCCAAGGGCCATCTCCACCATCCACCTTGATCAATCTTAGCCCTCCATCTTAAGTAAAAATGTGACCATTGATTTTATAGGATTAAATCACCACCATTGATTCTATTTATATATAAAGTGAAAATATGTTAACCTATTTCATTTGTAACCTACACCAAAAATTACACACTCACCAAAGACTAAAAACCTCTCAACTTGTTCTTCAACCTAGAGCTAAATTTGGACCGTTTTAAGGTGAGATTTTATGCTTAAGTAATTCCTTTCTTGTTTTGGCATAAGTGTGATAGATTGATAGCGACTACTTCCTTTCTTTTAATTTCTATGGTTGGGTTTTGGTGGAGTGATTTAAAGAAGAGTTAGTTTGGCAGGTTAATTGATGAAATATGAGGATGGGGGTTAAGGATTTGGGGTTTAATAGGTAAATAATAACAAAGGGAGCATGAAAAATCAATGAGGAAGAAATTCTAGGGGGTTCGGTCAAAGGGGGACTTTTAGGGGAAGTGTCCAAAATTTTTTTTTAACACTATCTAAGGTTATTTAGGATGTTGAAAAGTGATTTAAAAATGTAAAATTTAAATTTAGAGATTTTATTCAAAAATTGAAATTATTAAAAGCATAATGCATAATATAAGGAAAGTGTATAATGTGAGGTGTATTTTGATGTTTGATTATTGCTGTAGACTTTGCATGACATCAATTTTATCTTTGAAAGATCAATTTAAGATTTGATTGAGAAATTTTGGGTTTGCCCCAAATCATCCCAATTTGGTAAAGTTAGGGTTTATGGGAATTGAAAGAAATTAATTTCAATTGGTGGATGAATGTTGATTGTTTGAGTGTTAATTTAATAAATCCATGTCCAATTTAAAGTTTGAAAATGAGTTTCATAATTTTTCCCAAATCTTGGAGTTTTGAGTCACATTGGAAATTCCAAGATTTGAACTTGAATTTTTAAGATTAATTGGTTAAATAAGCTTGTAATTGATTCAATTTGATGTTTATAAAGTCAATTTGAAATGTGGTTGATGAAAATATTTTTTTTCAAATCTAATTGGAATATACCAAATTAGGGATTTTGATTTTTGAATTTTGTTAATTCCACTAAATGTTAGAAAATTTATTGCATTGATTCTCATTGATGAATATAAGATTTAATTAATGGATTAGAAAAGAAAAGGAACTTAATTGTTTTGATGAAAGGATTTGGACAACATGGGATTTTGGAATAAAGTGATTAAATAATTAATGTGTTTAAGTATGCTATTGTTTAATGTGTTAGAATGTGTTTTGGTGATTAATAGAGGAAGTTGATGTTAAGTTTAAGTTTAGAATTAGATTAGAAAGTTAAAGGAGTAGCAATTAATGTACAATTGTTTGGGTGTATTTGTAGAATCGAAAGGCAAAGGCATTACTTGGGATACCAAGGAACCTCATTATAACCTACGTTAGGACTATTGGTATAGGAGCTAAGGAGCAAGAGGTGAGTACTTAATAATATTATGTCACTTGTGCTTTAAATATAAGCAAGAATGTTGAATCCTTTTTCTAACTGTAATGCATTGCAATTCTTTGGCATGCATGATCTGCTTTACCGATTATTGAGTTGAATTGAATCAAATATTTTTTTATGGCACTTGGCCAAATGAGCCTTATTGCTTAATCTCATAATATGATTAATGATGGGAACTTGATTATTTATTGATCTATCATCCATTGAATCATTTCATGGATAGAAAAAGTAAAATGTTATAATGATGTCATGATAAGCAGAATACTCTTCTGATGTGGGGCAATACATCAGACCTCGTGCATAATAGTAATGGACCCGCAGATAGGGTAAAGATTATCCAAACCTTAGCTGGGAAGGGTTTAAGGTCCCCAGTACGTATTGCTTGATCAGTTGTACATGTGACTAGGAATGTCGGAGTGAGCAAGGCGTATGCCGCCACTCGATTGATTATAAGGGAAACACACCATTTCCAATAAAGGAAATTTTCTGCTAAAAATACAATATTTATTATACATGAAAAATTATTCCATAAGAATAACTCTTGATCTATTTTATTTTATTGCTATAAGGAATCATCATTAAATCACACATCATTTGTTTATTCTATATAGTATTATTTTGTACTCACTAAATTTTTTCTCACCCTCTAGTTGTTATTTATTTTTCAAGACTAGTTGATAGATCGGCAAAATAAATTCCAAGTTCTACGTCTTCGCTTGGAAATTGCATTGCTAGTTTTGGTATCATAATGTACATATTACGTTGTATTTTGGAGGTTTCACGCTAGAGCTCCATGGATTTGTCAAAGTCTGTAATAATGGTATAACTTATAATATTATTAGTTATGTATGGTTGGATACTACATTAATACAATTCAGATACATAAGTAATATTCAGTTGAGTTGCAATTAAAATACTGGAAAATGGAGTTTAAAAGTGATAAGCATGAAAATGAATTTAAATGATAAATGACTATCACATAGGTAATTAACATGGTAATCGGTAATAAGGAATAGAAAGTATGGTTTCGATCTTGGGTTAAGGATAACATGATATTAACGGCTTATAAGTTATAAGTTGTTCTACGAGTTTAGGTGATCTTATGTCTCCCTATATCCTAGGACAGTCACAGCTCAAAGATGGGTCATGACATTATAAGTCCCAACAATTAAAAAAAAAAATTCCAAAACTACTAAAAAGGAATTTTAGCAAAAAAGAGCAGTAGGTTCCTTATAGCACAAAGAAAAATAATAAAATTGCATATTACAAAACATAAATTATTAACTAACATAATAACCAATTAATCATTATACATTTGAAAAAAATTTCTTGCCCTTAGTACTGTATTTTCTAGCTAAAATAGACAGATTAAGCCTAAAATGATAAGAATTATGGATTGTGTTGATTGCAAGTTGGTTTGCGGATTAAAAAATAAAAAATCCAATCCAATCCAAAAAGTGTAGTTTGAAAAAAAAATATAAATCGACCAAATTTACGATATTTATCAAACCATAGTTTGGTTGCAAAGTAGTTCGGGTTTGACGAATTGGGTGATTTATGAACACCTCTAATGTATATAATATCCAATGGTAGGTTAAAAAGTGCGAAACATCGAGCGGCGGTGAATAACATTATCTAATATAAATTATATAATTTAAATAATAAAATAAAAGTAACTATAAATAATAACATAATCATGCATATGCTTTTACCCAATATACTTCTAATAAATTTTTAATAAATTGAATAAAATAAAAATTAATTAATTAATTTTATCAAAATTAGATTATATATCAATCGCTTATTTCTATGGCCCATCAAGGGATGTGAAGGTATCACCATTGATAAAAATATTTGACTTCGATCATTTGATATTATACAGGTCTGTGACATGAAAAGAGTATCTTGGTACCAACGCAACACACTTTGATAAGACATTAGAGTTTATTAAATGTGATGCATTTATGAGCAATAGATGTAACCAATTGTAGTACTCTAGTTTTGTAAATTTTAGAATAGAGTTTAAATTTAACATTTTAAAATTATATATAGCTCTTTACCTATTTATTAATTTATGGAATACATTTAATTTATGGAATAGATTAAATAAAAAAATTAGTATACTTAATATCTATTGTTATTTGTATTATTGTTTGTACAATCTATGAATTTCGAATAAAATAAAAAGTCAATACAAATAGTATAATAAGTGGTATCAGAGCTAGTTGTAAATGGTTACACAGATGCCAGCTTCCAGTCTGACAAGGATGATTATCAATTGCAACTAGGTTATGTGTTCTATTTGAATGGAAGTCCAGTGAGTTGGAGAAGTTCAAAATAAGCGACCATGGCCGATTCTACTACAAAGGCTGAGTACATAGTTGCCTCAGAAGCAGCTAAGAAAGCTGTCTATATCAAAAAGTTCATTACTGGTCTAAGAGTTGTGTCTAGTATTTCAAATCTAGTGAACCTATATTGTCACAACAATGGGGCTATAGCATAAGCTAAGGAACCTAGATCACATCAATGATCAAAACACGTACTCAGATGTTTTCATCTCATTCAAGAGATCATTGAGAAAAGGGACGTCAAGATATGCAGAGTACCTACTAATGACAATATTGCTAATCCATTGACTAAGTCACTTCCATAGCCAAAGCATGAGAGTCATACTAGGTCAATGGGTATTCAATACATGTCTGATTAGGCCTAGTGTAAGTGGGAGACTGTTAATGATATGCCCTAGGCCAATAGTATGAATATTATCATTATTATTATTTTTTTTATTAATAAAGAGGCAATCCATTTTCATGTTATTAATTGTAATTAATATTCTATGACTTGATAATAAATTCCATGAATAGTTGATTCCACCTAAAGTCGATTCCACCTAAAGTCATCAAGTGCATGACTTGATAGTAAAATTTTGAGGTAAATGAGATACTATTCTATGTTGTCTCTAGTCACTTATTATTGGTAGAACAATAATGAATTAAGACTAGTATGTAGTTTGACTGATGATCATGTTTTACTGGTTATGTATATGAGATATCAAGTTAGCTCATAAGTAAATATTAGAAAATAGTGTATTGGACGTATCCACTGTGAGAATACTACATGGTTAATGTCATATATAATTCTCATTATAGTATTGCTATTCAGTCATTTGACTTGAAATTACCATAGATTCTTACATGAGGAAGTCTATATTTTGATATAGTCCAACATAATCTATAACAAGATGATAATATAGTCTGTTGTTGGATATAGAGTGAATCATGCAGAGGAATGTGAGTGATTGAGCAGCAATTTGTCCCTTTTATTTTGAGAGAGATATCTCTAGGCCCCTCTATAAGTGATACTGAGAAAATGCATAGCCGTGCTCAAATGAATTGATAAGAGATATCAATATAATTTGTTTAGTCAGTCTACTTGGAGATTGAAAAATAGTCTAATTGAATAATATGAGGGTGATTTAATCCATGCCTCATGTTCAATTATGATATCGAGTGACAAAAGAACTATAATATTGACTGTGAAAAGTTATGTCGGATTACTAATTTTCACTTAACTTGAGTAGTCATAATGTCTTACTAGAGGCTACTTATAACTTATGAGCCAAAAAATGAAATTTCATACCCGCTGCCAATGTTCAGTGTATCTATAAAGTCACACACTTAGAACAAATTTAAAATGGACTATAGGTTAATGTTTGTCTAGGTTCATTGAATATGAAAATTGTCTAGGTTCATTAAACTCGAAATTGTCTAGGTTCATTGAATTAGATGTTGTTTAAATTCAATGAACTAGAAGACAATTAAAAGTTAACCTAATACTAATTTACTCTTACTTTGTACATTTACTTTATTAAGATAAAGTAAACTTAATATTTAAAATTTATATTTATATATAGATAAAAATTTTAAATATTAAAAAAAATAACAAAATATATCCTTAACAATTAAAAATATCTTTTGAGATCTTCTGATCATATCATAAAACAAACTAATTAAGATGATTTTTTAGGTTTTGGTATTAAAAGATATGTTTTCTAATGTGAGGGAGAGATACACAGAGAGTAAATTTTTATTTTCGCAAAAAAAAAGGTTTATTGAAAAAAGTTTTCAAGGCTAGTGCTAGCACACTGAAGTCCGGTTTCTTGCTTTGTTTGTGTGGATACCAGTAGAGAGTGTTCTTTCAAGTAGCAACATTTGTGATCCAAATCCAGAGACTGTTCGTTTTGATATGTGAAGCCCAGGTACGCAACTATGCTAAGAGTTTCTGCTTGCTACAAAAGATAAACTATCTAAACGTTCATTAATTTAATTAAAACGCATGGATTCAGGAAGATTTTGGGAATTAAAATTTTAATTTTTCATTGCATATGATATTTGTTTGATACTCAAAATCCATCAATTAGAGTTTATTAAATTTGATGTATTTATGAGCAATAGATGTCACCAATTGTAGTACTCTAGTTTTGTAAATTTTAGAGTAGAGTTTAAATTTAACATTCTAAAATTATATGTATCTCTTTATCTATTTATTAATTTATGGAATACATTTAATTTATGAAATATATTAAATAAAAAATTTAGTAAATAAAAAATTTAGTATACTTAATATCTACTATTGTTTGTACTATTGTTTATATAATCTATGGATTTCAAACAAAATAAAAAATCAGTATAAATAGTATAATAAAAAAAAATACACTTTTAGCAAATAATTAATATCTAATACATATTCAGTATATTTTCACAATGTAATTAGTAGCTACTACTATTTATACAAATTATGGATTTTAAACAAAATAAAAAGTTACAGCAAATAATTTACATTAAACAAAAAAAAAAGTATACTTCTAGCAAATAATTAGTATCTAATATAAATTCAATATACTTCTACAATGGAATTAGTATTCACTACTATTTATATAAGTCATAGATTTTGAATAAAAAAAAATTCACAGCAAATAGTATATATTAAATAAAAAATACTTTTAGTAAATAATTAATATCTAATATTGTTTAACATTTAATTTCATTTTTTAAGAAAATTGAATAAAAAATAAAATGTTAAAATGAGATAATTTTTCAAAAGAAAAATCATAAAACATAATTTTCAATTTGGGTGGATGTAATTTTTGAACTTTTACTCATCCAACCTAAACAAATATATATGATATATGACTTATAGTAAAACAAAATCTATTCTTTTCTATCAAAGCAAACAATTGTATGTTACATAGAGATTATCAACAAATGGTGTCTCAAAAAATGTTTATTCATTTTTATACATTTTATTTCATTGACTCAAATTTACCAAGTACTAATTTTGTTCATTTTTATACATTTTAATTGATTGATTTAGTCAATATTTTTGCTGTCTTCAAATATTTTAATAAATTAAAAAGAATGTCAAGAAATGCATTTTCACAATTGAAAAAACTAACAAGTAAATGGTATAAATTATATATATTGAAAATATATAAAATTGAAAAATAATAATAAATATTTTCTTAAATTCTTAAAACGATAATTAATTTAAAAAAAAATTATAAAATGATAGTTATTGTTGAATAAATACAGTAAATTATAAAAAGATTTCATCATATAATAACTTTTTTTTTTTTTGGCTTCCCGAAAATTAGTTTGTTAACAGTCAATGCCTAAGAGCCAATCAATGATCATGTTTATCAACTTGATAAATTTTTAAAAAACAAAAATAAATTAATTAATAGCAAAAATATACTCTATAAGCCTAAAATGTGTCACGTGTTAAATGATAGACTAGCCACTTATTTACTGGATTAATTCAAAACTATTACAGGATTTATTAAACAAATGATGCATTCAAAATAAACCCAACAAGTTAAAAAAATAATTAGTAAAGTATAAGTATGAAAAAAGAAAACCATGGTGATATAAATGTTAAAAATATGAAAAAAAAAAAAAAGCATAAAGTATATCGTGTAAATTCCTCTTTAATTAATGATTTGGGCACACATTAAATGAGAGGCTTGTGAACTGGTTGGAAGTTCTTTTTTTTTTTCGCCGCCAAATGAACTCGTTAGAAGTCCGGTAACACTATTTTCACATGTACACGAGAGGAAGTATCTGGAAGACTTCACAACATTTACTAGTAACAGAGGAAATATGAGTATCAACAAAGGAACGCATGAGAAGTAGGAATGAGAATGGATATGGTACGAGTATGATAGTATATTATCTTTATCTATATTTAAAAAGGTACATATCTATCTATATTCATATTTATATCTATTTGGATAATAAATTTTAAATCTGATCTCATATCTATAAAATTTTGGATAATCTGTGAGGTAACTCATTATCCAAATAATTTCTAAATTATTTTTAAATATATGCGTAAATTTAGAATATTTGATTTAAAAAATAAAATGAATTTATATAATAAAAAATATAGTGATTTAGGATAATTGATTACTTGATATTTAGGATATTTAATTTGATTACTTGGCATGAAATTATAAATATTAAAATTTCAAAGAGTATAGTGTTCTAATGAGTTATTAAATTTAATGAGATAATATTAAAATGTGTATTTAAATAATGATTTTATGTAAAAATAAGTAAAGATAAAATGGAGTGAATTAATATTAATAAAGAAAAGAAATAATTGTCACAAATAATATTAACTTCAAATATAGTAAGTATGAAATATATAAATAGTAGATTCATCTCAAATACATAAAAATAACTTTTTACTTTGCCATTTTTATACTCCAAATTATAAGAAGCAAAAAGAAAAACCATAGAATAGTATTAATTTAATGAAAGATTATTTAATTATAGGACTAAAGAGAGAAGAATATCCAGAAAAAAGAAAAGAAAATTCAGAGAAAAAAAGAAAATCTAAAGAGAAAATAGAATGAGATTTAGAAAGTTTGAAAATAAAAAATTTGTAGATAATTTGAAGAGAGTTATTTTAAGGAAAAAATAAATGGAGATCCAAAAAAGAGAAAACTAATGAAACATAATGAGATGAGCAAAATAAGAAAATAAGAAAATAAGAGAAATTTAGGGTTAGGTTTAACATTATATATTAAGGATACAAAATGACTTTTTTGTCCTCAATAAAATGATAAGGATAATAAATTATTTAACTAAATTAAATGACATTTTGGTAATCTAAATGAAATTATTAAATTACTAAAAATCTATTATTAAAACGACATAGTTTTAATGACTGAAATATAAATTATTTAAGGAGATTTATATCAATTCGAATATATTTTTATGTTTAAGAAAATATATGAATTATTTTAGATATTAAGCTACTAAAAACTTTATATAAAATAATAAAATATATAAAATTTTATATAAAATATATAATCTTGGTAGTTCGGGTAGGGTATGAGTACGAATAGTATAATACCCTACCCATACCTGTATCTTATCTAAATCCAATACTATTTTTTCAAGTATAAGTCTATCCATACCTATTACTCAGTCAACTCGAGTATTACCAACTTTGACCAAATAAGATTCGGGTGGATACTCATAAATAGGGTACAAATTGCCATCCCTAGTAGGAAACAGGTAAAAGGAGTTAGGGCTTTAAAATCCAACTCACCACAAACTACAAAAACATAAGATATCTACAAAATTAAACCCCAACCAATCATCCAATCAACTCAAACAATCAAATCAAAACCTCTCAATAAGCAAATCGGCTAAAGCCTCCCAATGAGCAAATTTTCAATTAGCAAACAACCTTCCTCTCGTAATCAATTCCTCTCAAGAAGCGATCCATTCCTGTCAACAAGCAAGCAAATCTTCTTTCAACAAGCGATCAATTTTACTATAAGTGTATTATAATTTCAACGGCTTAGTATCTCAATTTTCTATACTCACAAGTATTTATTACAATTCCTCTATAATTATTACCATTTTTATCGCAATATGATTGTCTCTTACTTGCAAATTATCCTACTGTTAGAAATCTATCAAAATTTTTGGATAGAATTAATAGACCCAAGAATTAGGAATGGAGCTAGAAATTGAATGTAAGGATCTAATTTAATCCTTACCGACTGACAAGAAAAAAAAATGATCATTTGCTGACTCATTTATCCAGAATTTGATATCTGATTTTACAAGGAATTGAGCAAATTAAATTTTGATTTTTCATTCAACCAATTAGGCAGTTAAACCACTGAAATTTTAACAATCAATATCTAGATCTTTCATATCATTTTATAGTATTAGATTTAACTAAATATATGAGTAGGATTTGATAGTTTTGTAGATTCAGCTGAACCATCGCAATTTTAATAACCAACATCTAAATCTTTCATCTCATTTTATAGTATTAGATTTAACTAAATATAACAGTAAGATTTAATAGTTCTGTAGATTTTCTTGATTGTTTTGAATTGTTGCACAAAAATTATATTATAAATAATTTTTTAGAATATTTCTGCAATTAATTAACTAAAAAATTATATATATATATATATATATATATATATATATATATATATATATATATATATTAAAAATTGAAAAAAAAAAAAAGCTTATGTGTAAATGATCATGCATGATAACCAATTGCACTACCCAACCATATTTGTATGATAGCTGCATACTAAATACAAGTATTAAAAATTTCA
The DNA here is from genome assembly GCA_947687605.1 of Reutealis trisperma. Taxonomy (NCBI): domain Eukaryota; kingdom Viridiplantae; phylum Streptophyta; class Magnoliopsida; order Malpighiales; family Euphorbiaceae; genus Reutealis; species Reutealis trisperma. The sequence goes on along the minus strand of CANTUT010000177.1, from coordinate 954,410 downwards.
GGAGGGCATTAGCCACAATGTGGTTCTATCACTGTGTACAATCTTCTGGTTAAAAGTCAAACAAGCACACTCATTCAAACAATCAGTTCACACGCTGTAATTTTTTCACACACTTAAAGAGCCAAAAATTATAGCAAACAATGACCAAAAAAAAAAAAAAAAAATTTCTTGGACTGTAACTTTTGTATTTTTGGTAATCCTATCGTATAATTTAAAACTTGACAGTTTTTAGGCTAACTTATTAATTTGTTACAATCTTATCATTAGTTAAAATTCAGGTAATAATTGACCTATTTACTTGCATTTAAGACAAGTAATATTACAAATATGTACCATGTACATGAAAAAGAAAAAGAAAAAATCTACATAAACTTTCTTTACGAAGTGTTATTTGCTTCATCATCTCCACCAACTTTTTTCATATGGCGGGCATTGAGATTTTTGTAAGTGGATGAATTTCGAAATGAGTAATGGCACTAGCTGGTTGCAATGAGATCAGCTGATGAAAGAAAAATTTTACCTACTATGAAAGTCACTAATCAAGGGCTTGAGGAGGACCCAAAAAAAAAAAAAAAAAAAAGATAAGATTTTTTTATTTTTTTATATATATAATATTAGTTAGATTTGTTTGCAGATTGCAATTAGATTTTTTTTTTTTCAGTTGAGAAGAGACTGACGAGATACTATAATAGAATTAAATTTTCCAATAAGTATTTAGAAAAATTTATATATATAATATGAAAAAATTTTCATTTTAATTTTTATTGTACTAATTAAAATCTCTAAATTTAAGGGTAAAACAATTTTTTTTTAAATGTTTAACAATTGCAATTTTTTTAAAATGTTCGTGTCGAGTTAAGTGAAATTCCCATCCCTAACATCACGCAAATGCCAATATGTGATGGCACCAATGCTATGATACAAAATCTCTGGTAAAGATGAACCTCATTTATTATGTTCTTTATTATATGAATTTTATTAAAGAAGCAACTAGTCATGTTCATGTATCGCCCATGCAAAGGGAAGCACAATAAAGGGCGAAGACCATGTTTTAATTAAAAGCCTCATCCATTAGTACAACAACAAGCCAGTTCTGAACCACGAAATCCAACACAAAAACCACCCTTAGGAAATCCTTTAGCTTGGCAAGCATTTTGGCAATTTGGGAACTCTGAACATGGCCCTATGCAAGAAACCGGTGGATTTATTGCAGCTTGTGCCCCTGACACTAAATCATTAAAAGAAAAATGAATTATTCTATTAGATATAAGAATTATTTAATGTTTCATTCCTCAAATTTAATCTAATCCATAAGTCAGAATTTTTATTTTCAAAGTTTAATTAATCAATTCTTATAGTTTCATTTCGTCCACCAATTGATTATATATATATATATATATATATATATATATATATATATATATATATATATATCCACTAATTGATTGTTTTATTAAATTTTTCATTAGTAACAGATAATAAGTCCAATATATAAAATTTTTATAGTAAATTACTATTTAATCCTTAAAATTAGAGAAAATTCACTAAATATTGTATGTATTTTAACAAATTTTGAGATCTAAATTTTATTTAAAATATATTTAGTAAGTCGTAATATAATCAAATACATCTTTAATATAAACATTATACTAAAAATACATTTGATTATATTATATTACATTATATTACAATTTACCAAATATATCTTATTATTTAAGTTAAAAGATTAAATAATTTACTAAATGAAATATTAGTTTTTTTTAATTCAATTTTCAAAAAAGTTCTTAACTTATAAATTAAATCAAAACTTAAAAGAATATGAACTATCTTACTTTATTTTTGATTGATTTTCAAAAATAAATAGATAAATAAATCAACTAATCTAAAATCATCAATCTAAACTACTATTTTTATATCCTAACCGACCTACGTGATTTAGAGGGCAACCGAACGGAGATGAGTCAAAATAATATTGAGTTGGATCTCAACTTTATTATAAAATTTGAGGCTTGTAAATTGACTTAAATTTGATCAATTTTTTTTTTTATATTTTGAATTATGAGTTTGATTGGATTAGATATTTTTGAAATATTCAAATTTGATTTGATTAAATTATATTGTCATTAAAAAATAATTTAGCTTATTTATTAATATCATAATAAGATTCAAATAACTTTGTGATAGAATTAGTAAATTATTATAATATATCTAAAATTACATAAAATTTCAATATTCAATTAAGCTCATGAATCACTTGAATAGACTATAATATTCAACAATTTCAATATTACGATAATCTTTTTTTTTTTTAAATTATATATAACAAAGAAAGGGACACAGATTATCAATTTTGATGTTTTGGAGAGGAATATTGAATGCCAATAAAATTTTACCTGAAAAAAGAAAAAGGAGTAAGAGAAATTTTACCTGAAATTAATAAGATAAGAAAGCATAAAATCCCAATCCCCATGTATGGGCGTTGAGTAACAGGGGAAGCTTCAGGCATTGTCATTGATGTTTCTTGTGTTGTGCTCTTTATCTATTGATAACGATTGTAATTCATATCGTACGAAGAAATTACCAATGCTATGTCAATTTAATATATAATAACATTTCCATTATCTATTTCAAAAAAAAAAAATAAAAATTTCCATTATCATTAATTTTTATTTATAGTAATTTTCCAACTTCAAAAGGAAGAAATAAATCCATACATTAAATAACTAATAAAGAGTATATCCTATTTTAGCCTAAAAAGTTTGATTTTTCATAACAGACTTAGATTTACGAATCCAATAAGATTATAAACCAAAAATGGACTAATATTTCAAAAATTATGATTTAAAATAGTTTTTTTTTTTTTTTTTTATAATATGATTTAAAATAGTTAATGCGTATCAATGAGAAAAAAAAATAACAAAATTCAATTAATGATAGAATTCATGTGTTTGAAATAAATTTTAAAGTGATAAAATCATTTGAATTTTATTGTTTGGAATAATTAAGAAATAAAAAAATTATTTTCTTATTTTATCTTTATATAGAGAAAATTATGCATAATTTAAATGGGGATATATATTTTTTTTATTTTTATTATAATTTACCTCATTAAATGAATTAAATTATTGCAAAATCTACTATTTTTGTATGATTTTATTTCTTTGAAATAAAAAAATAAAATCCTCTTAATGGTGATGTTATTGTCATGGCGCAAATGTTATGGTAATAGCAAATTTTTTTATTTAATAAGATTATCCTTATAATTAAAAAATTACCTTTTAAAAATTTTTCTTTTTCGTAACTTATTTTCCACATTAATTTTTTTCTTTTTTCTCAAAGTAGATAATCAATGACGGCACATTAATTTTGTAGTAATATAAACTAAATAAACATTTCAATCATTTGGTAATAAATTACTATAAATATTTATCAATAAAATAAATATTGTAAAATTTATTTCATAAATCATGCTGAAAATTTATATAATATATTATTTAATTTTAAAAATTTATAATTAGGTAAATATTAAAATATATAATTTTTTTAAAAAAATCTATTTATTTTTATAAAATATTAATATAAATTAAAAAAGCTTTTCTAAAAACTGGGTAATAAAATATACGATATTGTTTTTTTTACTTTTCTTAACAAGAGGAATAAAACAAAATGGAGCAGTAAAAGAAAAAATAAATTTTTTTTAATTCAATGTTTTCTTAACATGGCCCTTCTTTATTTGTTTTTATGTACTTTCAAAATATCTTTTTCGTATATCTTTTTATTATTAATTGATAAGATTTTTTTCCCCAAATAATTAATAAGATGAGACAAGCAGTCTGTGTTATATTAAAAAGGACACTAATATTTATCATAGTTGATAAGAATATTTATAAAAATGAAGGTAATATTAACACACTAATTTGTCAAATTAATAAGCAAATAAATAAGTTAATTAAGCATCATCTTATTGGTATTATTATCTCTTTTAAAAAAATAAAAAGTGAAAAGTCTCGTATTTAAATTTATCAAATTATAAATAATTATCATTAATTTAGTGTGAAATATTAAAGAATTGTGTAACTTATTTTGTTTTTTGTGGGATATTTTCCCATCCTACTATGCCCCTTAATAAAGTAACAAATCCTACCATGCCCCTTAATAGAGTAATAATTTGTACTGTGGTAATAACATCCTTCTATTAATTATGAAAATTGACAAACTTTTAAGTAGGTCACAGACTTTTTGTTTGTAACAAAAATAAATTAGACGTGATACGCAATTATTTTAGAGGTCCATTTATTTTTAAATCAATTTTATATGGGTTTGGCCATTTTATATGTTTTAGTTTAATTAATTAATTTAAATCATGATATGGACTCACTTTAGTTAAAGCCCATCTGCTAATAAAAACTTATTAGTTTATTTTATTTCACGTACGGTAAAAAAGTACTCAAAAGTATATGTCATGTCTCTAGTGATTAAGAACAAAGTGAGAATAAAGACGTGAACTCACATTAATTAAAGCCCATCTACTCCATTAGTTTGTTTTATTTCACATGCAGCAAAAAAGTATCCAAAAGTATCTTTTATGTTCTCTATTAATTAAGAACGACATGAGGATAAAGAGGGACGTGAAGAAACAGAAAGAAGTGTAGCATGCCGAGCAAGTGCCTACAAGTGGTTACTCCTCAGAGGGTATAAAAGCAGAAAGAGAAAACGTAGGCAAATTCCAACCAATCATCCAATCAAGCACAACAAATTAAGAACAATAATATGTCAAATCTCGCAACGAGCAAATCAATCAAAAGCCTTTCAATGAGCAAATTAATCAAAGTTTCTTGGCAAGCAAATTTCCGAACACTCTTTAGTAGTGCAAATCTCAACAAGCAATCATTCCTACAACTAAAGGTTATATGTTATTGTTCTCCAATGCTCAGTACCTCAATTTATTGTTTTCACATCGACCGTAGTCAAACAATTATTTGTAATTCCATTGTAATTACATCTTTTCAAACAATAAGATTCCTCTCTTAGTTGCAAATCAATCTACCGTTAGAATGTAGCAAAATTTTTGGATGAAACTAGAGAACACAAGGGTTAGGTTCAGGTCTCTTTAGACTATACAATCTTCTACTTATCAGTCAAAACACAAGTACACTTAGTCAAATAAACGGTTCAAGAACCTCATATTTCTAGCATGCTTGAAAATTTTTTCACCCGATTAAAAGTCTAAAAACATATCAACACCATTATTTTTCCATGTTGAAGTTTCTTTTTTTCTTTTTTTATTTTTAATCAATGATAAAAGTAAAATTGATGAGAAATTAATGCATATATGTGAGAAAAAAAATATTTTTGTACCATTAATGTATGGTATTTTGTCTATTATGATTTCAGGCTTTTGAAATAAATAATATACAATTACACAATTCAATTAATGAAAGAATTTGAAATAAATTATAAAGTGATAAAATTATTTAAATTTTATTGTTTGGAATAATTAAAAAATTAAAAAAAAATTATTTTTTCATTTTATTTTTATATAGAGAAAATTATGCATAATTTAAATGGGGATTTTTTTTTATTTTTAATATAGTTTACCTCATTAAATGAATTAAATTATTGCAAAATCCTACTATTTTTGTATGATTTTATTTCTTTGAAAATGATTTTTTTTAATTCATAAAAAAAAAAAATCCTATTAATGGTGATGTTATCGTCACAGCGCAAATGTCATGGTAATAGCGAAACTTTTTATTTGATAAGATTATCCATATAATCAAAAAATTACCTTTTAAAAATTTTTCTTTTTCTTAACTTATTTTCCACATTAATTTTTTCTTTTTGTTATTTTTCTCAAAGTAGATAATCAACGAAGGCACATTAATTTTGTAGTAATATTAACTAAATAAACATTTCAATCATTCGGTAATAAATTACTATAAATATTTATAAATAAAATAAATATTGTAAAATTTATTTCATAAATCATGCTGAAAATTTATATCATATATTATTTATATTTTAAGAAATTTATAATTAGGTAAATATATACTTTTTTTAAAAAAATCTATTTAGCTTGATAAAAAAATTAATATAAATTAAAGATGCCTTTCTAAAAACTGAGTAATAAAATATATGATATTTTTTTTTTACTTTTTTAACAGGAGGAATAAAACAAAACGGAACAATAAAAGAAAAAATAAAATTTTTTTAATTCAATATTTTCTTAATATGACTCGTCTTTATGGGTTGTTATATCATGTTGCATTATAAATTCAGAATCCAAAATATTAATTATTATATACGTTGTGAAAAGTTCAAAAATGTTAAATGGTTTAGCTGGTTAACATATTAATTTCATATGCTTGAGATGGTGAGTTTGAATCCCTACCAGCAATTTTCTTTTTTTTTTTTTTTTTACGTATTCTTTATTTTTTTCCTTTTTAAGTTATTATTTATTTTTTTATTTTTTTGCTTATTTTATTTGTAATATTTCTAATCAAAATTACATTAATGGTTGAATTTTTTTAATTTGTTTAATTGTTTTAATAAAATTTATATTAATTTCTATAAAAAATTACATTAATGATTGAATTTTTTTATAAATATTTATTTATTTATTTCTATGAAATTGTTAGTTTGATTTTTTATTTATGTTGAATTTGATAAAAATTAATAGAGTTATTAAATATTATTTTATATTTATTTAGATAAATTATTTGATGCATTAAATAAAATTCACTTTCTATAAATTTATATAAAATTAATAATATATATTATTATTTAAATTAATTATAAATTAATATTTTTATTTTTTATGATATTAAAATTTGCTTGTAATATTTATATTATTAAAATAATATCTAAAATTTTTTACTGTTAGAAACTAATTTATCAAAATTCATAAATTATAAAGGATAAGTTCATCAATTATAAAGTAAAAATTCATAAGATATAAAACATAAATTCATCACTTTTAGAGAATATATTTTATTTTTTTACTAGTATAACTGATGATTTTACAGTTTACAAATAATGAACTATATCATATATTTGATGAATCTATAAGCACTATTTAATGAACATGTTGCTTATAAATGATGAACATGATCATTATACGAACTATATTTGATGGTTTATTTTTAATAAATCTATACTATACTACTGATGAATTTATAGTTTACAAATGATAAATCTACACCATATATTTAATAAATCTATAAGTAGAAATTTTTTTATGGTTAGAAACTAATATATCAAAATTCATGAATCATAAATGATAAGTTCATCAGTTATAAAATCATCACTTGTAAATAATATATTTTATTCTCTTACTAGTATAATTGATAGATTTATAGTTTATAAATAATATATAAATGATTTATAGTTTATAAGTTCACCCTAAACACTCTTACCTCCATCCAATCACCTTCACTCTTAAACCTTAAACACACTCACTCTACCCCAATCACCTTTGTCCCCAAAAACTTTAAACTATCACCCTAACCTTTAATTTTAAACACCTCACCCTAGCCTTACCTTAAACACCAACCATTCAAACCTCACACCTCAAATGTAAACCTAAATCACCTTCAGCCTTTGAACTTTAAGCTATAAACTTGCAACCCTAAAACCCATATCTAACCCTAAAAACCCTAGTACCTACTAGTTGATCATAAGCCTAATCTATAGCCCTATCTTTATCCAAAAAAAAAAAAAAACACTTTAGGTTCTCCATACCAAAACCATTGTCTTGGCCCTTCCCCTTGTTTAAAATCAAACCCACTCTTCTTAAGCCTAATACCCATGGCCCATTACCTTCAAAATCAGTCTATTACCTTTAAACCTAACAACTTTGGCCCAACACGCTACCTTAAATCCAATACCTTTAGTCTGGTCTATTACCCTAAGCCCAAAATATTTGCCCTATCATAACTAAAGCATAAAAAATGGTTGGTCTATGACACAATAGGGAAGCCTTTTCCCTTAGGATTTGTATGCCTATAGCTTTATCACCTTTTTTGTTCCATACTCGTCACTTTGCTTATTTGCTTTGATTTGAAGGTACCAATGGACAACCCCCTTGACATGGCTTCCCTTACTACACTTGTGACCACACTCCTTAAGAAGCAAGAAGAGCATTTCCAAGCTATTCTAGCTGCTTAACTAGCCCAATTCGAGGAATAAAGGCAATTTATCATTGAGGATTCGAGCTGTGATTAGCCAAGCCAGCCTTAACCATCATAATCCAAGCCTTATCTTGAACTAGAGCAATCCTAGCCTAAACTCGAGCCAAACCAACCCATATCTAAACTAAGGTGGGGAAGTTTTCTCTTATCCAGACACTAGATTGCTCATGGAGAAACTTGAAGCCATAGAGAGAACCATTAAATCCCTAAATTATCACAGTGATCTAATTGATGTGGATGATTTAACCTTATTCCCTAATGCTAAGCTTCCTCCTTGTTTGCCCTTATGCATTAAGAAGGAGGGGTTGAATTGATGGAAAATTAAAAAATAGATAGAAAGAGATAGGGAAGAAGAATCAACACAATCAATTTTATAGTGGTTCGGGTATTAACGAACCCTACATCCACTCCCCAATCTCAATTGGGTATTTTACTGCTAGATGATACTTACAAGGAGTTTCAATCTCACTTCAAACTTATAATGTGTTTTCAATGGCTCACACACAACCCTTACAAATGTTTCCCTTAGGCTCACACTTAAACCTATACAAGTGTTTTCTAATGGCTCACTCTCAACCCAACAATATGTGTTTTCAAGGCTAACACTCAACCTTTTGAGCTATTAATGCTCTTACAACAACCAAATGATAACAATTAAGAGGTAAGGCTTTGCAAATTAAAATTGCAAGAGTTTAGCTTAAATGAAAGTTGTTGGATACATAATGAGGGTCTTTGGAGGGGGTATTTATAGCTTCTTCCCTCTAAATTCATGTTACAAAGAGATACTAAGAAGAATCCTCACAACAGCCATAATATCTTACATTAAATGCACTGTCAGAGCTGGGTCGCGGTCACTAAGCCTTTTTCGCTATCGCGATCTTCATAATTCACAATGGCTAGATCACATGTGGCATATTCTCATTGGTTTTTCAACTATTCGTTGCAAGCTTTGAATGCTGTATGAATTTTGTGGTTGCGACTTATAATCCATAGTCGCGAATCAAGTATCGTGCCCTTGGTCGCGGTCACGACGGAGGTCTTGATTCTCTCTGAGTCTCAAAGCTAAAAAATGAACAATTTGCCTTCTAATTGTCTTGGTCGTGAAATCATGGTCGCGGTCGCAATTTAGTGGTCACGGTCGCGACTTTGCTGTTTTGGGCGCGATTCAGAAGTCAACTTATATACTTTGGGAGATTTTGATTTCCTTTCAATTTCAATAAATAAATATGATATATTCTATAAAACAAACACTTGAACAAACATTAGATAATCTTCAATTTAATTGACAAGATCAAAATAGAGATTGACTAAGTTTTGAAATAATTTAAGTCAATAATCTCCCCCTTTTTGATTTTGACAATCAAATTGAACTTAAATATAAAATAGAAGTTAAATGTAAAATAACATTCAATTCATCAAGAGTTCTCCCTCTCAATTTATGCAACAAATGAAAAGAAATATAATTAAGTGATGTTTATTTGAGTTTATTTAAGTTCTATGTTTCTCCCCCATTGGCAATATCAAAAAGAAACATAAAAAAATATATTGTAAAGGGAACAAAACAAAGAATAAACAAGATAAAAATAGAGAAAATAGATAATTATATTAATTTGAAATTGATTGATGCCACATTACAATGCATGAAAAATAGAAGGAAGAAAATTTGAAACAAAGCAAAAGAGACAAAAGAAATAAGAAATTTTAAGAGAAAATCTAGGAATCTCCTCCATCTCCTCCATCTTTGGGTTCCTCTTCTTCTTGATAAGGGACCTCTTCCTGTGTCTCCTCCTTTTCTTCTTTACGAAATTGCCAATCTTGGAGGTTGTATTGAGGAAGACCCATGTGACCTTGCATATCAAAAATGTCTTGATGAATGTGGTATAAAAGAGAGAGTCTCCTTAAAACTTTTTGAAGAAGGTGATTGGTCTCATCTTAAGGTTGAGATGGAGGGGCAATAGGTGCTACTTGGGGTGCTTCCTCTTGTGTTTGACTAGGTTCAGCTACCACCACCCTTGATCTTTTCCTAGTCCTCGTTTGGATGCCAACATCTCCAAAAAGATAATCATATTTCCTTCCTTTTCTTTCAATGCCTTGGCATTGATCATGTATTGAAAGTCAGGGACGGATTTTTTGATTGGTTTTTGGAGAATGGCTATGTTGGATAGAGTAAGAGCCCCAACATGTTTGGCTATGGTAGAAATATGGGAAGAGAGGAGAATGGTGCCTTTTTTTGTTGAAGAAAGGTGAAGGAATTGGTCTATAAGAAACCTAGTAGATTGAATTGGTTTTCCCTTGACAAGACCATATAGAAAGAAGAGATCTCTTTGGGAAACCTTTTCATTTCCATCCCCTCTAGCATTGATGGTGAGGGTGACAATCCTATGGAGAAGCCAAAGAGAAAGTGTCTTGATGTGTTTGGCTAGGGAGGATTTTGGATCGAATTTTGGCTCAATGGAAATTTCAGTCCAAAAAGAGTTGAGGTGAAGGGAGAAATCATTGATAGTGTAGGCACCCTCAATTTGGAAACCAAAGATGTTAGCAAGATCACTAAGGGAAATCTCATAAAGGTGACCAAAAAATCAGAAATCTATGGTGTAATGGCCATGGGTAGGATGAAGTTTTTTGTGGATAACTAGGGTGGCAAGGAATTCCCTAGTTAGCTCATCATACCCATCTTCATCTACAAAAACAAATTGCCCCTATTCTAAATTTTTGAGGTAGCCAATGATGCTATCCTTAATTCGTTAAGTTTTGAGACACACTAAGGAAGGAATTTTAGAGGGTAAGATAGTTTTCTCTTGAATCCTAAGAAAATTTTGTTTTTCCTCTTGTGTAATACCCCTCATGAGTTCAAGAGGAGAGAGTTGGAGGTTTGGACTTCTTTCCCTTTTCTAGAGGGTCTCCTTGAAGCCATAGATGGAGAAGTAGATGGAGAATGAGAAGAAAATTGAAAGTAAAATGAGAGGAGAGTTGGAGAGAGTAACATTTTAGCTTAGAAAAGGGTTTGGAGATGTTTGAGAATAGTTAAACTTGAAATAGGAGGGTATTTTTAGGCAAAAATAGGCTAAAAATGGTAAAAAACTGCTAGTTTTTGCATTAAATTGATTTTTGCCCATTGAAAAACGGCTAGTTTTAAATGCTGCTAAAACTCTGTTTCGCAATCGCGACTACCTAGTAGTGACCGCGAATTTTGAAAAAATAAAAAATCGAGTCTGCGATTTTATTATCACGAGAAGGATTTTGGAACTCAAAGATAATGGTTATAAATTTTAAATTTTGCGACCGCTAATTTTATGTTGCGACTATGAATTTTAAAAAGACATAAATACTTGGAAATTTTTGAAAGAATTTGAGTGCAATGCAATTAGCATTATAGTTCAAGATTAAAATGAATATAATTATATATTCAACAAACTATGATAAAAATAAAGTAATGAAAATTAATTTCAAGCAATTTGGATCAAATATACCAAAAATAACCAGAAATATACCAAAATATAGTAAGTCAAGTAATTGAGGTTAAATATACCAAAAATCAACCATAAAGCAACCAATATGCAACCAAAATGCAGAAGGAAAAAGAATTTAAATTTAAATGACTTAAGGATCACCTTAATTAAAAAATGAAAGATAAATATCATAACATGCATAAAATTTTAATGCAAATGAAAAACTTTATATAATTTTGAAAATCTAAGGCAATGAGCTCCCATCAAGCATCCCAATTTCCCTTTTTATGAAATTTAATCTTTCTTCATTTAGGAGTTTTGTGAAAATATCAGCAAGTTGGTTAGTTGTATCAATAAATTCTAACACAACATCACCATTTTGCACATGATCTCTCAAGAAATGATGCCTAATATCTATATGCTTACTTCTAGAATGTTGAATGGGATTTTTGGAAAGATTTATGGAACTTGTGTTATCACATTTGATGGGAATGTGATCAATCACTTGACCATAGTCCTTGAGTTGTTGTTTCATCCAAAGAACTTGAGTGCAACAACAACTCGCCGCCATATATTCCGCTTCGACAGTGGACAAGGCAATCAAAACTTGTTTTTTGCTAAACCATGAAACTAAACATTCACAAAAAAAATGACAAGTTCTGGAAATGCTTTTTCTATCAAGTAAGTTACCGGCATACTCCGAATCTGAAAAACCGATTATTGTAAAAGATAAATTTCTAGGATACCAAAGTCCTAAATGCAATGTGCCACGTAAATACTTTAAAATTCTTTTAACCCCATGCAAATGAGATTCTTTAGGACAAGATTGAAAATGTGCACACAAATAAACACTATACATTATATCGGGTCTAGATGTCGTAAGGTAGAGAAGAGAACTAATCATACCTCGATATTTCTTCTCATCTATAGGCTTACCTTTTTCATCTTTGTCAAGCTTAGTTGATGTGCTCATTGGAGTCTTGCTACCTTTGCAACCATCCATATGTGAGGCCTCGGCTGAGCACCCGGTCCGATTCGCTAAAGGGGAATCGAAAATGCCCATTTAGGAGAAACATCACAATTGGAACCCGTTATGAGTTCAGAAAAATTATATTTTGTAAGTTGTAATTTGCAAAGGGAGTCACCACTTTAATTTTGTTTATCTTAGTTGGAAAAATTAAAGGAAAAACCCAATTTAATTGACTCCAAAACTATACCATTTATCCCAAGGAAAAACACTAGTCCTCGAATGACCAAAGAGGGTTCGGAGACTAGTTTTTGGTTAAAACAATATAAAAAATTTAGTTTAGCTTAAATATGAAATAGCTCTTCCAAAAAAGAAGTTTTTATATATGCATGAACAGATATAATATGATGTATGAAACAAATATTACTCGTTCAATACATGACAAATATGAGATAATGATAATCACAAGATGCAAAAAGATAAGGGAGAAACTACTTAAAACTATTACAAGTCAAAATATCAAAATCAAGGAATCTTTCCTCCAGCCCTTATGGGTTCTAAGAAAAGCACACATTTCCTAAATATAATCTAAACAAATAAAAAATAAAAAGAAGTAAAGTTTCAACTTTTATTTAAGAAAAACAATTTTGATCCTAGACTATGTGAAGAAGGTGATAGAGAGAAGAAGTTGTTAATTTTAGCAGAGTTGAATGCCTTAGAGATGACAAACTTGCATATCCCTTTGAATAGGAATCAAACCCCACGTAGTTATCCATTCTTGAGAAGGAGGGGTTTTTAAGTTATTACCTTTGTTATCATGTTTTGATTGATTTTAAAGGGCTTAAGGGATTTTGTTAATGAGGTCAGATTTTAATTAGCAAAAATTAGATCTTTTTAGATTTAGATCTTGAAATTGAATTTGAAAGAGGAAAAGGAAAGAACTTTTACCTTTGGTTTCCGATGACGAGGAACGTAGGGAGCGAGTTTAGCACCGGATCTAAGGTCCACCTTGACCTGGTAATATCATGAGCACTCCTTTTGGAAGGACTCTTGAATAGCACGAACTCTTTTTTTGAAGGAAAGACTTGGGATCACCTTTGCTTGAATACCACGAATTCCCTTTTGAAAGAAATAACTTGAGTTGCACCTTTTCTTGATTAAGAAGCTTAGAGATAAGATTTGGGGTGATTGGGAAGCTTATGAATGGGGTTTTGAGATGATTAGAAAGCTTATGAATAAGATTTTATGTGATGGAGGAGGTTTTTGGAATAAAGTTTTGGAGATTTGAAGGGTTAGTGTAATACCTAGGGTTTCTTTAGCCAACTATAAACAGTAATGATGACATGATAACGTCCATATACTATATCATTTAAGGTCTCCTTAGTATACTAAGAACCTTAAGAACATCACAAGAAGTGAATTTAATAAATAATGTGGCAATAAGTAAAGAATGTAATCAATTTCGATAACCACCCTTATGATAGAGTGCAAGTCAAACTGAGTTTGACTTAATGTGACTATGTTAATAAGTTATTTGAAATGTGAATCTAAAGTGCTAGTGAATGGATATTCACAGCTCCTAAGACATTGGAAGATGATGATAGTGAAATGGGAAATTGAATTCAATCAAGTTTACAATGTATAATGGAAGTCAAACTTAGTTTGACCTAATGAGCTTATGTGATATACATACTTGATCAATGCTAATAAAGAGTTAGTAAATGGGCACTATAATATGTATGAGATTTATCTAATAATGTTTAGAGTATGTAGTGATATTAGAATGTAGAAGTATGCATACTACCGTGAAAGAAATAAAATGAAAAATGCATGAAGTCACCAAGTTGAAATGTGTATATATGGGTTTATTATTTGGGCTCTTGAACCCCAAGGCCCAAGCCCATTGAATGGCAGGCCCATTAAGCCCATAAGTGGATGAACCTAAGTTCTAACTAGAGTTAAGGATGGTTAACCAAGGTTGAGTTAGTTGTTGGAAAAGCTAACTAAGTACTTGTGACTTGAAAGCCATCACTTTTGACCAAGTCAATTCCTTTTCCAACTTGAATTCTCCCTTCACCCATATATAAGCCTACATTCATCCTTGCTATTTCCAAACCATGTGATGAATATCACCATTATAGAGAAATTCATGGCCATCCACTTGATTAAATCCTAGCCATCCACCTAGATTAAATCTTGGCCATTGATTTGAGCTTGATCAAATCTCCACCATCCACCTTATTATATATTTATATATATACAAAATTTGTGTTATAGTTATCATTTTCTATCTCTACACCAAAGTTCTGCCATGACAAGAGAAAGAGTTTCTCTCTACACCAAATCAATAAGAGCTTTAATAAATCAAAGGAAACCAAGGTGAGAGATCTTGTCTATCTTCTCCTATCTATGTTCTAAGGTTGATGTTGGTATCTTGATTGCATAAAAATTCTTCCTACACCATAAGATAAATTTGGCCAACACTAAGAAATGATAAGGAAGTGTTCTAAGTTCTAATTGATTACAACCATAGGTGTTTTAGATGAAGAATAATGAATTAGAAGTGTTAAAGTGAACTTTAAAAGGTTGGGTTAAGATTTGAATATCTTAAGGAAACTTGAACTTTTTGTGCTAGATATTGATAATTGAATGATTATATGAGTTTTATTTTATGCTAATTTCATAGTTCTATGATGAATTTGATGATTTGATGATTTGGTGGAGAATTAATAGTTTTTCCCAAATTCCAGGGTTTATGGGAAAATTAAAAATTTAAGTATTGAATTTGAATTCATAAAAATTAAAGGGAAAATCAAGCTAAGAATGGAACTAGATAATTTGTATAATGTTAGTTTTTAAATCCAATTGATAAAAGTGACTTTCCCCAAAATTAATGAACTAGACTTATTTATGGGAATTAATGGTAGAAGTAGAATTGGTTTTATTGAACATTAGAATGGGTTTATATTATTTGTACTCAAAGTTGGAATGTGAGGTTTAGAGGAAAGGAATTATCCTCTCTATAATGTATAGCCTTGTCCATTTAAAGAATGACTAAGGAAAATGATAAGATTAGTAATGGGTATATGTGTAGTATATTTGGCTTTAATAGTGATTGATGTGCAATTGAATTGCAAATGTATAGAATCTAAAGGCAATGGGTAAGGATGTTGTCATAAGAGCGGAGAGCACTACTAGTCTCAAAAGTCAAGTGTAATAGGAGCAAAGGTGTCCAAGGTGAGTACTTAATAATATAATATGCATGTGTTATTGCTTAGCCCTTATTGTTCAAACCGTGATTGCTAAAAGCATTCCAAATTTTGGATAATTTGAATTGCTCATTGATATGGAATATTCTTGATTCACTGATACCTTGAGTTGCTTATCGAATGTTGAACCATTGACATGATGATTCTTGATAATCATTAGATATCAAAATCATATTGTAATCATTGAACTCCTTGGCATGAGCCTTACATGAATATCCTATTGAATACCTATTGATAAGCAGAAATCCCCCTTTTGGTGTAGGGAAAGATACCAAACCTTATGCACTTGGTATATGCCTGCGGGTAGGGCGAGAGTACCCAACCTCTGTTAGGGGGGAACGCCTAACCGTAAGACCTGATCAGTCTTATGTAATGTGATACTTATGAGTGAGCAAGGCTTAGGTCACCACTCTTGAATTAATATATGTGGGAAGCATCCTGCTCCCAAGAAAATGATATTTCTGCTAAGATACTGTTTCCAATTGAACTGAGCCATTGAACTAATTTGACAACACTGATTGAAAATGTTTCCTTACTATAAGTACCATCTTAAGAATAATCATTATGCTTACCTTATGTATTGTATTATTTTGTACTCACTAAGCTATGTCTCATATTATAGTGGTTTAAACTTTTTAGGTAAAAATCAATGAATTAGCGACTTAAGACTCCAAGCCTCATTTTCCGCTTGGAGGTTGCTTTGTCAAGTTTCAATGGTATAACTCTTAGTTATGAAGGTTATGGTTAGAGCTCCATGGTTATTGAAAGTTATCGAGTCCATATGTAACATGGATGAATATTGAAAAGTTAGTACTAATATATGAAAAGATGTACATGTAAATTGAGTGACATTGTAATTGCTATTGTAACAATGTACAATCTAATGTACATGTGACTATTGATATGAAATAAAGTTTTCTGCAAATCGTGTTTACAATGATGTTATAAGTTGACAAGGAAATGATAATCAGGTAATGGGTAACAAGGAAAGGGTAATAGGTTATGATCTTGGGATAAGTTTTACATGATGTATGGTAAAGGGAGTATAAGTGAATTGGGTTTTACGGGTTTAGGTGACTTTATGTCTCCCTGAATCCTAGGACCATCGCGGCTAAAAAAGGCGGGCTGTGACAGTTAAAAAGAGGGCTTTGATGATTGGAAAGCTTAGAAATAGGGTTTAGAAAGCTTTAGAGAGAGTATAGAAGCATATAATTGTGTGTTTTTAGCTGTTATGAGGTGCAAGGTATTTATAGGAGGAGTTTGGGGCTAAAAATTCACAGTTTTCGAGTAGGATTCTGAAATGGGCCTAGTGCAGTAACTGAGGTGTCGACTACAATAACCACAGAGCTCTTTGCGGTTATTGTAGGGCCGGCGTAGAGGCGGCTGTGGTAACCGCAGCTGGCTGCGAGTTACCGTAGTGGGCCTACAGGCTGCCATAGTTCAGTTTTCAGCCCGTTCTTCTTTGTTTTTTATCCAATTTGAGCCCAGTCTGATTCTATGCATTCGTGATCAAATGTTGGTCATTTGGAAGTGAAAAAATAGAGGGTTCACACTATGCCAAACTTCTTGAGAAGCTCTCTTGTATATTTGGATTGGTTGATGAAGATGCCATCTTTGCATTGCTTGATTTGTAGTCCTAGGAAGAACTTGAGCTTACCCATCATGCTCATCTCAAATTCCCTAGTCATAAACTTGGCAAATTCTTCACAAAGATATTCATTAGTAGCACCAAATACAATATCATCAACATAAATTTGAACAATTAAAGTGTCATTTTTGTGTCGTTTTACAAAAAGTGTTGTGTCAACTTTGCCCTTAACAAAATCATTTTTCAAAAGAAATGTACTTAACTTTTCATACCAAGCCTTAGGAGCTTGTTTCAAACCAAACAAGGCCTTGGTTAATTTAAAGACATAATTGGGAAGTTCATGATGTTCAAAACTGGGGGGTTGCTTAACATAAACTTTCTCCTCAATAAATCCATTTAAAAAAGCACTTTTAACATCCATTTGAAAAAGTTTAAAATCCATATGACATGCATAAGCAAGTAAAATTCTAATAGCCTTTAATCTTGCTACCGGAGCATAAGTTTAATCATAATCAATACCTTCCTCTTGGTTGTACCCTTTGGCAACCAATCTAGCCTTATTCCTAGTGATGAAACCATGCTTATCTAACTTATTTCTATAAACCCATTTACATCCAATAATGGGATGATCTTTAGGTCTAGGAACAAGTTCCCAAACTTTGTTTCTCTCAAATTGGTTGAGTTCCTCTTGTATACCAATCACCCAACTCTCATCATTAAGAGCCTCATCAATGGTCCTTGGCTTAATTTGAGAAACAAAAGCAAAATTATTGTCTAAGGCTTTATAACGAGATCTAGTACTTACTCCCTTAGATGGATCACCTATGATTTACTCTTTGGGAAGATTCTTGGGATCTCTACTCCTTAGGAAGTTTTTGAATATCTTCCTCTTATGGATTTGATTGATCCTCATGATCTTGTTGGTTTTCCACTTGGTCCTCAACTTCCTTTGGAGTCTCATCTTGATTCAATCTAAGCTTTTCAAATTCACCTACAAGACCATCAAGAACACTACTTTTCCCAAGATCAAGTTTACTAGATTCATCAAATACAACATTCATAGACTCTTCAATTACCATAGTCTTTTTGTTAAAGATTCTATAAGCTTTACTAGTGGTGGAATATCCTAAGAAAATGTCTTCATCGATTTTAGAAGCAAATTTCCCAAGGTTATCCTTAGTATTTAATATGTAGCACCTGCAACCAAAAACTCTTAGATATGAAATCTTGGGCTTTCTTCCATTCCATAACTCATAAGATGTTTTATTCAAAATGAGTCTTTTAAAAACTCTATTTGAAATGTAACATGAAGTGTTAACGGCTTTCGCCCAAAAATAAGTTGGTAAATTATATTCATTAAGCATGGTTCTAGCCATTTCAATCATGGTTCTATTTTTCCTTTCTATAACACCATTTTGTTGAGATGTCCTAGGAGAGGAAAAATTATGTGAAATTCCATGTTCAATGCAAAAATTTTCAAAAAATTCATTTTCAAATTCTTTTCCATGATCACTTCTAATTGTGGAAATGAAATAGCTTTTCTCATTTTGAACTCTTTTTGCAAAACTTTTGAATGCATCAAAAGTATCACTCTTATGAGTTAAGAAACTAACCCAAGTAAATCTAGAGTAGTCATCAACAAGCACATAGGCATATATTTTTCCACCTAAACTAGCAACTCTACTAGGTCCAAACAAATCCATATGAATAAGTTAAAGGGGTCTAAAAGTACTTACGATAATTTTTGATTTGTAGGATGACTTGTGTTGCTTTCCCATTTGATCAGGTCCACATGTCTTGTCCTTTGAGAATTTGATCTTTGGAAGTCCTTCAACAAGCTCATCCTTGCAAAGGCTATGAAGAAGCTCCATACTTGCATGTCCAAGCCTTCTATGCTAAAGCTAAGATTCATTGCTAATAGACATGAAACACTTGACATCTTGGTTAGGCAAATCATTTAAGTCAATCATGTAGGTATTGCCCTCCCTTTCACCCTTAAACACTACATTGTCATTAACAAAAGTGGCAACAATGCATGCTTTAGAGTCAAAGTTGACTTTATTATCCTTATCACATAATTGACTTACACTAAGCAAGTTAAATTTTAAACCATCAACTAAAAGAACATTTTCAATGAGAGAAAGATTATCCTTACCAATGGTACTAATGCCAACTATCTTACCTTTGGCATTGTTACCAAATATGATGTTTCCACCTCTCTTTTCTTTCAAATTTATGAAGAGGTTTGCATTTCTGATCATGTGTCTTGAACATCCACTATCTACATGCCATTTGTTCTCCTTGGTAGTGGATTTGAGACACACGTACAAGAAAAGATTAATCATCTTGTTTTAGGTACCTAAATATACTTGGGTCCTTGGGGGTTAGCCTTGGAAGGGTCTTTAAGCTTGAGTTAAGCCTTCCTTATATAACAAAATACATTTATATGACCATCTTTCATAAAATAATGGCATTTGAGTTTTGACTTAAAGGTTTTCTTAGCCATTTTGTCAATAAATTTTGGTCTTTTCACAACATTATGACATGAATGCATACAAGGACAAGTATTATGTTGTGATTGTGGATGTCTTTGAGTATGCCTCCTTTGATACATGAATGCATGGTTAACTCTTTGAGGCTTAGCTCTTGAGTCTAGTGTAATCTTTTGAGTCCTTTTAGGACTTTGAGGTTTAGTGTGTGTTTTCACTTCCTTGTGAATTACCTCAATGCTAGAGGTTTGAGGAGTTGTAGCCTTTATGAACATAGTGGGTGAGGATGTGGATGGAGATGACCTATCAAAGCCAAGACCATGTCTCACAAAGGGTGGCCTTTGTGATACCATAAGAGTGTCCAAGGCTTCTTTTCCTTTGTGAAATTTTGAGATTGAGTTTCTTAATTCTTCAACCTCAATTTTCAAAGCGTTGTTTTCTTTATATAAAGAATTAAGAGAGGAGTTTTTTGAAGTGATTTCCTCCAATGAGCTTTTTAAGCTAACATTAGAGGTTTTCAAGCTTAAAACAAGTTTTTCTAATTCTTTAAAATTCTCCTCCAACTTAGAATGCTTTTCCTTAAAAAATTTCATTTTTGATTTATACTTTTTGCATTTCAAATTCATAGCTTTAATTAACTCATCCTCATCATGCATAACATCACAAGATTGAGAGTTAGAGCTTACCTCATTTGATGAGTCCTCTAAGGCCATGAAACATAAGTTTGCAATATCATCTTCCTCTTCATCACTTGAGGAGTCATCATTCCATATTGCTTTGAAGCCCTTCTTCTTCTTCTTCTTGTCCCATTTCTTTTTCTTCTTGATGCTGGGACATTCTGTTTTTATATGACCTTACTTGCCATATTCATAGTAAGTAATGCCATTCTTCTTTTCTTTGCTTGAGTTTGAATTGTAATTTGATGATGTGCTTGAGTTTGAGTTGTAATTTGATGATGATCTCCTAAAGAGCCTCTTTTCTTTTTTTCTTCTCTTGATGATGTCTTTGACCCTTTTTTAGAGCATCGCAAGTTCTTCATCATCATCATCTTCACTTGTAATTTGATGATGATCTCCTAAAGAGCCTCTTTTCTTTTTTTCTTCTCTTGATGATGTCTTTGACCCTTTTTTAGAGCATCGCAAGTTCTTCATCATCATCATCTTCACTTTCCTCTGATTCACTTAAGCTCCCACATTCCTTTTTGCTTTTGAGGGAGGATTTGAGAGCTAAGGATTTCTTTCTCTCCTTCTCTTGATTCTCTTCCTTCTCTATCAATAGAGACATTTCTTCGGTAAGGAGTTTTCCAATGAGGACATCGGTAGGAACCTTTCCAAGATCCTCATTAGCTTCTTTTATGCCAGCGATTCTAGCTCTATAATCTTTCTTTGGGAGAGTTTTGAGAATATTATAGTTTATATCGTTTAAGGTGTATACTTTGCCAATTTCTTCATGTTGGTGACAAGGACTAGAAGCCTATTTGTCATGTCAGTGACACTTTCATTGGGTTTCATCTTGAAGAGCTCATATTCAGTTATGTACAACTGAATCTTTTTCTCTTTCACTTGCCTTGTTCCTTCATGGTAGTTTTCTAAAGATTTCCAAATGCTAAACGCACTTGAACAATGTTGAACTCTACCACATTCTTCTCTTGAGAGTGAACTAACAAGAATTGCTATGGCTCTCTTATTTTTCCCATTAGCTTTTCTTTGTGCATCCACCCATTCTTCTCTAGGAACCAATTCTTCAACATCATCAACTTTTCTTGATGGAGGTTTCCATTCTTTGATTATGCAATCCCATACATCAATGACATCACTATCAAGATATACCTCTATTTTATATTTCCAATGCATATAATCGGTACCATCGAAGTGTGGACTGAGGTGATGCATCCCTTCATTGGCCATTTTGATCTTTTCTCATATAATTAAGCTTGAAAATTGAGACCAAAGCTCTAATACCACTTGTTTGCCCTTATGCACCAAGAAGGGGGAGGCGGTTGAATTGGTGGGAAATTAAAAAATAGATAGAAAGAGATAGGGAAGGAGAATGAACATAATCAATTTTATAGTGGTTCAGGTATTAACGAACCCTACATCCACTCTCCAATCTCAATTGGTTATTCTACTACTAGATGATACTTTCAAGGAGTTTTAAGCTCACTCCAAACTTACAATGTGTTTTCAATGTCTCACACACAACCCTTATAAGTGTTTCCCTTAGGCTCACACTTAAACCTATACAAGTGTTTTTTAATGGCTCACTCTCAGCCCAACAATATGTGTTTTCAAGGCTAACACTCAACCCTTTGAGCTATTAATGCTCTTACAACAATCAAATGATAACAATTAAGAGGTAAGGCTTTGCGAATTAAAATTGCAAGAGTTTCGCTTAAATGAAAGTTGTTGGATACATAATGAGGGTCTTTAGAGGGGGGTATTTATAGCATCTTCCCTCTAAATTTCCGTTATAAAGAGATACCAAGAAGGATCCTCATAATAGCCATAATATCTTGCATTAAATGCACTGTGAGAGCTGGGTCGCGGTCGTTAAGCCTTTTTCACGGTTGCAACTCATATTTCACGGTCGCGATCTTCATAATTCACAATGGCTAGATCACACATGGCATCTTCTAATTGGTTTTTCAACTATCCATTGCAAGCTTTAAATGCTGTATAAATTTCGTGATCACGAATCAGGTATCACGTCCTTTGTCACAGTCACGACTGAGGTCACGATTCTCTCTGAGTCTCGAAGCAAAAAAATGAACAATTTGCCTTCTAATTGTCTTGGTCGCAAAATCATGGTCACGATCGCGATTTAGTGGTTGCGATTGCGACTTTGCTGTCTTGGGCGCAACTCAGAAGTTAACTTATATACTTTGGGAGATTTTGATTTCCTTTCAATTTCAATCAATAAATATGGTATATTCTGCAAAAAAAAAAAAAAAAAAACTTGAACAAATATTAGATAATCTTCAATTTGATTAACAAGATCAAAATAGAGATTGACTAAGTTTTGAAATAATTTAGGTCAACACTCCTAAATTCAAAATACCTAAACTAGAAAAATTTGATTGAATCACATAGCCCAAGACCCATTTGAAAAAATATATAGGGGAAATGAAACCTTTCGGACTTAGCAATGAGCTCCTTACTCAACTATTTCAATAATCACTAATTAGTGCTACCAGGAGATGGTTCCTTTTACTAAACAAGAGCCAGAAAAGGATACGGAATGATATCTTTTGTGCTTTTTTCAAACAATATCATTATGATAGTGAAGTGGATGTCAATAAGTGTGACTTGAAAACTACCAAGTAGCTTCAAGAGGAATTCTTCTCTATGTTCTTTATAAGTGGGAGGGCTAAAGTTGCTCAAATGGTAAATAGACCAATAGAGTAAGAACAAGTGAACATCCTTGTTGAGAGCCTACTTCTAGCCTATCGAGTTCACTTGTTAACCCAATACCTACCCACTTTTAAAGTTTTGGTTGCAACTGTATCAAAGGTTGAAGATTGCATTCAAAGTACATCATTTCAACCTGAATTCTCCACCACTAACTTTAACAGTGATGAAAAACCTGAACCCAATTCAATCCCACCTTACCTCAACCCTAAGTGGCATGACATGGAAGAGTTCCAGTTAAACTAATCTGACATCTTTAAGATTGAATTCCAAGTCTGAGTCCACATCTCAATAACTAGGTCTAAATTTGAGTCTGAGTATGTCATCTTATTTTCTTTTTCATGTATTTTTTTATTATGTCAGTCTCTTTTTGTTATCTTGTAATAAAATTTTCCATTGTAATAAGACATCCACATTTTTCTAATTATTTATGCACTTGTCTTTCTTGTTTTAAACATGCATGATCTTTGAAAAAAAAAAGAGAAAAAAAGAAAGAAAAAAAAAGACAAAAAAAAGAGAAATGAACAGTTAATTAAATCCACCACAGCTAGCATATGCTAGAATTAAGGTGCCATCAACAATCAGTTTGCTAGCTCTTGACCAAAGAAGGTCAAGAAATAGACCTCTTATCAAAAGTTGAAACACAAAAACTAATTCAACATAATTACCCATTGCACTTTAAGTAATCAAACGATACACCTCAACAAGGGACAACAAGTTCATATTCAAAGGTCAGAGCCCGTAAAAGTGAAGAAAAGTAACAAATCATGGTAGAATATATGCTCTTAAATTTCATTAATTCAAGCTCACTAAGTTGAAAACCCAAAAAGGTGGCTTAGGCAAAAGTTAGAGCTAAGAAAAAGGAGAAAAAAAAAAAAGAAAAGAGAGAGAGAGAGGGAGAAAGAGAGAGAGAAAGTTCATCCCAATCATCTTCTTTCATGTCCAAAGTCGTCAAATCGTCTTCAATCAATTTGTCTCATCTCATGTATTCCAAAGTCATCCTTCTTCATTAGAGGCTTATTCTCTTAAGTTATATTATCTTTTATGCCCTTATCTCACAGTAGGGGTATATCCTTTTAGGTCATCATCATCTCTTGTTAATCCATCCCATCGCTTAGTTCAAAGAGCTAATGTATAATCTTTCACATCGCTTGCATGTCCGTCACGTCCCTAACTCTTATTGGGAACATGATTCCCAAGTTGTCTCCTTAGGGCACTTTCCTTCAGCTAGTATGTCATTTATGTTCTACCTAATAGAGTGTCACCCTAAATGTCTCTTCAATCTCAATTGGCAAGATTAGTTTGACTTACTCTTTTCCATGAATCATGCTACAAATAGCAAAACCATATAACCTCCTTGCTCCTTTTTAGAAAGTTGCAACCTACCTTTAAAATCCTAAAACTTTATGAAATCACACTGTTCATCCCAAGCCTCATTGGTAAAACATATTATCCTTTAAAGCTCAAGCCTCATACCACCTTTTCCTTGGCAAAATCTCATCATGAGTAGAACTAAAAAATCCCAAGTCTCTGAGGACTCATTATCATTGAAGTCATTTTCCTTGACAAAATCAAAGTCGAATCATCATCCTTAAGTCGATTAAGGAAGGCCTGAACCAGTTAAAGCCCATTCCATACCTCTTTAGCAAACATCTCGTTATCCTCAAAAGGTCAAGCCTCCTTGGCAAAACACATGATCCTTGAGATTAAAGTCCTTAAGGCCTATAAACCATTCTCAACTTAATCCTCTTAGACTGATACAACCATGTCAAAGGGCAAACCCTTATCTATAAGCCTGCAATATTTTTATACCTAAAACTATAGCACCATACCTAAGATAAAGCCAACCATCTTCTAAAAAAGCACCAAACACCCTTGTAGAAAAAGCCCAAGCTGACGAGCTATCCTCAAGGCCTGAAAGCCTTTTAACCAAAAGCCTTCAAGCCTTTACCTTGAAGCCTAAACCAACCATGAAGCCTACTCCTAAAGGCTTTCACCATGAAGCCCATGATCTCCTCCAAAGCTAATACCTAACCAAGCCTTCCCAACTAATTTCTTAGCCTAACCTTTCCTCTAAACTAGACTTAGCCTTTTAGTTTGACATCTTACAAAGTCTAGCATCCCAAGAAAAAAATTTTTGATCAAGTCTTCCTAAGCTAATTTCCTAGCCTGACCTTTCCTCTAAGCCAGACTTAGCCTCCTAGTTTGACTTCCAATAAAGTTTAGCATCCCGGCCTAGTCCTAAGGAAAAATTGACTGAGCCTTCTAAACTTGACTGAGCCTAAGGCAAAACTTGACCAAGCCTTCCAAATGAACTCTCCAAAGGTCATAACCTGAATGAGTCGAAGTGCCAGATCTGACTAAGCCTTCCACGTGAACTTCTCTGAGGATAAGCCCTACAAACTAACCTTCCCTAAACCTTTCGACCTAATCATCTCCAAAGACCTGACCCTCTTGATCAAGCTCTCCAATCTAGCCTTAAACCAAATCTTCTCCAAAGTCAAACCTATTTAAGTCATTTAAATTGAACAGCCCGATCTTTTCCAAGACCACACCTTGCTTGCTAATAGCCATTGACAAACCAGCCTCATACCTGATATGCCCATTTTCACCTCTAAGCTAGCCAATCAACCAAAAACTAAATGACCAAACCACTTTCCTTTATGATTCTAAAATGGGGACACCTCCCTTTTAAATTTTCACCTTTCTAAAATAGGGCATCTTTCTCTCAAAGATCAACACTTTTATATCAGGTTGACCCTTCATAGGTTTAAGGTATCCGATCATTGCATAATTATCCAACATTTTTGCATTAAATAGGCTCATGAATCAAGATAGATTGTCAAATTCTCAAAGTAAGATAAATCATTAACCTGATTAATCTGAATCAATATCTTTTCAAAAATCAATCTCAATATTAGGATCACTATTTTTACTATTCCTACTAGAAAGGACCATTACTTTTACTGTTCCTATCAGACAGAACAATTATCTTTACCATTCCTATCAGACAGGATGGTCATCTTTTTTATCCTACCAGATAGGATAGTTATCTTTACCATTCTTACCAGACAGGATGGTCATCTTTTTAATCCTACCAAATAGGATCATCACTTTTTATTCCTAATAGAAAGGACCATTACTTTTACTATTTCTACCAGACAAGATAGTTATCTTTACCATTTCTCCCAGACAAGATAGTTATCTTTTTTATCCTACCATACAAGATCGTCACTTTTCATTCCTACTATAAAGAACCATTAGTTTTACTATTCCTACTAGATAGGGCAATTATCTTTACCATTTCTACCAGACAGGGTGATCATCTTTTTTATCATACCAGACAGGATCATCACTTTTCATTCCTTTTATGAAGAATTATTACTTTTACTATCCCTACTAGATAGGATAGTTATCTTTACCATTCCTACCAAACATGATAGTCATCTTTTTTATTCTACTAGACAGTATCATCACTTTTCATTCCTACCAGTAAGGACCATTACTTTTACTATTCCTATCAGATAGGATAGCTATCTTTACCATTCCTACCAGATAGGATAACCATCTTTTTTATTTTAATAGACAGGATCATCACTTTTCATTTCTACCAGAAAAGACCATTACTTTTACTATTCCTCCTAGATAAGATAGTTATCTTGATCATTTCTATCATACAAGATCGTCATCTTTTTTATCCTATTAGACAAGATCATCACTTTTCATCCCTACCTGAATAAGCCACTACTTTTACTATTTCTACCATATATGATAGTTATCTTTACCATTCTTACTAGACAAGATAATCATCTTTTTTATCCTACTAGACAGCATCACCTTTTTGTCGATTTTTGCCAGACAAGGTCATCATCATTCCTACTAGATAGGATCACCACTTTGTCAAGTCCTACCAGACAAGGTCTCTTTCTTTTCTACCAGACAAGATCATCATTCCTACAAGATAAGAACGTTATTTGTAGCTCCTACTAGAAAAGACAACTACCAAATGCTACTAGCCGCATCTTCCTTAAAATTCAATCACACATTTCACCTAAATGTCAAAACTCTGAGTTAGATATTAATTTGGTTCCTTTTACCATCTCCCATCCTCGGTTTCACTATTATCAGAGTCACCTTTTAGTTAAGACAATTTTACTGAGGGGGTAGTAGTGAACTTTTCATTATGCACCCTCTAGTAGGCATTTAAACTATAGAAACACCTAGGCTTGGTAAACAAACCTCCAAAAGCAAAAAATCTTCAAAATGGGAAAATCGAGAAAACCAAAACATGTCTTTTCGATATTTGAACACCTTTAAATCATCCAAAACTAAGTAACAAATACAATGCAACTAGAATCACAAAAAAAAAAATATGAGAAAAGAGCAAGAATGGGCTAAAAATTGGCAAAAAAAGGCAAAACAAGACTGGCTATTACATAACCCTATGCAGCGCACATAGAACTATGTGGCATTGCCACACTATCCTCTACGGTGCCGCAATGTCTTATGTGGTAACTTGTGTGATTTCCCTTTTTTTTTTTTTTTTGTACAATCCTACATTAAAAGTTTATGTATTCTATGTTCTAGCCTTCTCTCTACATTTAGAAGACCTCTCAACACTCCAAGGGATCAACTTTGGGAGCTTGAAAGCCTTTGCATTAAGCAAACCATGTTAGTTCTAAAGCTTTTCTTTTCTTTTGCTTTGCATTTGCTCCTTACTTTACAAAGTGAGTTGGGGGGTTTCTCATTGATTCTTACTTTACAAGTCAAAGGCTTTCCCCCCACCTATTTGAGGCAAGTCTATTGCCCAAGGCTTATGTCCATCGCTTGAGGTTAGCTGCCACCTATAATCCAAGGCAAGCCGTCGCTCCATTCAAGACTAGTTGTCACCCTCCATTTGAGGCAAGCCACAGCATCGTCTAAGGCCAGCTGTTGTTCGCTGCCAAAGGTAAGGGAATTTCCCTTTTCTTTATTTTATTTATTGTTTCTCTCATTGGGATTTGAGTTCTAAGGCTCTTTGCCTAATTCTGGATTCTATAAAGTAGTTAATTAGAATATGACTTAATTAACTACACTTGGTAATCAATTAGTTAAATCAATAAACTCAACCCTCTTTTAATCAATCAATCAAAACATGATAAATTGGCTAGACTAAACTAACCTCTTCGCAAGAAGGGAGAACTACATGGATTCTAATTCCCATTCTAAGAGATACGTAGGCATGCTTGGTTCAAGTGTCGAATCTAATTAAAACTAACCAACTCTCTCCCCTATCTCCTTCTTTACTTGCTTTTATTTTACTTTCTCTTTGCTTTATTGTTTGGCTTGCTTTGGGAAATGTGTTACTTCCTTAGAACTCATAAGGGCTAAAGGAGGTATCTTATAAGTTTGGGATTTTTATTGTAATGTTAATTTTCTTTTGAACTTTACTTGTGTAAACTTTATTGTTGAATGGATGAGTTGAATGATCATGCATATTATAAATTATTTATGCATCTTAGATTGTTCATGAAATATAATTTAAGTCACTCTTATATTAATTGGCCAAAGTTATTTTGTGAAAGTAAATTGACAACCTAGTCCCCGGATCCTCTTTGGTTTTGAGGCTAGTAATCTTTATTCGTTTAGGTAATAATTAGAGTCAAATGGATTTTTTCCTGATATTTTCCCAAATAAAAATAAATCAAAGTGATGACTTTAAGAAACAATTTTCAAATCTATCAAAGATAAGCCTAAGGGCTTCCCTGTGAGTTCTTTCCTAAATGAGCATTTTGATTCCCTTTAGCTGATCAAACTAGTGCTTGGGCAAGGCCTCACACCAAATTATGGTCACCTCCAAAGCAACTACCAACAGATGCCAAGGTAAGTTCCCTGATCTATAATGACTCATTGATTTGGAATTCATCTTTAATTGAGAAAATTTTTATACCCTTTGAGGCGTACCATATTCTTTCCATTCCTTTAAGTAGTCAAAGGCCCAATGATGTATTGGTATCACATTTTTCTCGAAATGGTATCTACTTTGTTCGTAGTGCCTATTACCTAGCATTCCAACACTAAATTACAGACCAGACAACCACCACAAGTCATCATTCAAGTAGGTCTAATTTCAATTGGTAGAGTATTTAGAAGCACAAACTCCCACCTAAGGTATTGCAATTCTTTTGGAGAGCCTGCCAATCCCAACTACCTATATGCTCAAACTTATCACGATGAGGTGTCCAATTAGACACCACTTGTAAAAGATGTGGAATAGGAGCAGAAACTATAGACATGCCCTTCGAGATTGTCCTTAGCCTAATTTATGGGTATTTAACGCACTTTGCATTATCGCACCTGTAGACTACTAACAAAGCTTCCTTACATGGGCTGCCTCTCATCTACGACACCAAAATCTTGAAGCCATGGGGTATATGGTTCTCAAGAAATGTGCTTTACTTCCAAAATATGAATTATTGCACTACCAAGTATTGTCCAAGGTGCGCTTGTTGTTATATGAATATAGGGACAATACATTAACTTTAACAATTCCAACCATGATGCAAGCAACCATGGTAGCGCCCACTAGAAGGAAGTGTTAAAGTTAATATAGATGCAGCCATGTTTGGATCCATTGGGATGGGCCTGGTGATGATATGATATGATCACAACGGTAAAATTTTGCTTGCAAGAACAAAATGGGAGCCTATTTCATATTCAATTGATATTGCTTAAGTAAAAGCTATCCTATATGGTCTGCAACTAATTTTAGAGAAGGGATTCACTTTAGTCTAAGTAGAAAGTGACAGCCTACTGGTCATAAAAGCCATCACCACACTAGAAATCATTTCCACATACCTTGGTCAGTTGGTTAGGGACATTCAAGTTATTGGTTCTTTTTTAATTTCCTTTCTTGCTCTTATGTATGTAGATAGGCTAATTAGCCTACTCATGTGCTTGCCAAGATGGCTCCGACTGTTTTTAACAAGAGTTTTATATAGCAGTTAGAATTTCCCATCCAATTGGGTCCTTTGGTTGCTACAAATGTATTGGCTTCTTCTTAATCCAATGAATTATGAATTTTCCTCAAAAAAATAAAAAAAAAAAAACTCCTGACTGATTTTGACAAAAAAATTAAACTTTTTAATTGTTTGTCCTATCTATTGGCTAATGTGAAATTTTTCTCAAGTTAATATTAAAAGTTCTTTTTTAAGTTAATATTAAAAATACTTTTTTCTTTTATAAATTTCAATCCTAAAACTTTATAAATACATTTTTTCCTTTTTCATCAACTATTTTTCTTCAATGAACTTTTAAATAATATAAAATTATCTAAATGTTAAGAAAATTGCAAATTAGCAATCAATAATTAAAATTTTTCTCATTAAATTTGTTCTCTCAAATATAAATCAAATATTTCAGCAAAATTGTTCCTTCAATTATTTTTGAATAATAAATTTTTCACTTAAATTTTAATTCGGCCAATTTGAGTTATTTAAGCTATTGCTCAAATTTAAAGTTAAATTCCCTTTAATTTTAAATAATCCATTAAACAATAGGGTAAATTTATCATAAGATAGATTTTACTTAAATTAATAGAAAAAAAGATATGGAATTACTTACATATTAAATAGGAAATATGAATTCGAAACCTAAAAATAATAAAAGAAAAAAAAAGATTGTAATATTTTGATTTATTGCAATATGAGCGATAAAAATGACTCAAAAGCCTAATGGATCTTAAGACATCGAAAGCTCATATTGACTACAGAATCAAGACATTTACACTAAGACTAAAGGCTCAAAATGAAGGCCCAAAAGGGACAAGTCTGGGAATCACAAGCTTCCAGACCTAAGAAGAGCAAAGCCTCCCCTCACCTCCTTTTAGCCTTGCCTTACTTCAATCATAAGTAACTCCCTTTATAAGCTACTTTGTGTGGCTAGGAACTCATAGTATAGACATCACCATCAAGTGTTGGAAAGGTCCTTGATCAAGCGGCGCGCCCTCGGATCTTAACACCCTCACTCACCAAAAACATTCCAAGGGACAAGACATCAACCCATGTGCCAACTACCTCTATACCAACCACATCAATAAGGAAAATGTTGTGTTAGGACACATTCTCTCTCCTCCAAAAAAGATATCAGACCCCTTATTCCATGCATAAACCATATAAAAGAGAAAGATCAACACATAATTCAAGTAGCTTGAACTCCACATTCTCTCACCTCTTTCTCTCACAAAAAACTCTCTGGCCAGAGAAGAGAAATTTTCTTCTATGATTATCACCAAAGCTTGTAACTGACTTGGGTATCGGAGGCCCTTTGCTTGGCCTTCATGATCATCTTTCCTTCTTTATAGGCTCAAGCATTAAAGGCCTAATGTAGAAGATCTAGCCCATTAACTCTTATTTGATAAAACTCTGATCAAATCGTCGCTGTCTGTGGGAAAACATTGGCTGATCTTTCTATCGTCAAAACTATCATTCTCTTTTCCCTTTGAGGATAACAACATTTGCTTTCCTTTCTTGGCCATAACATTTCTCTTCTCTAGGCATATATACATACCTGCAAAAAACTCTAAATATATAGTCAAAAAGTCCTTTACTTCTTCTTTTATAATGACTAACCCTAGTGAACATGAATCTTTGAGCCTTTCAGATCCTAGACACTCACCTCCTCCACTAAGAGACCTTCAAACACCAACACTCATTGACCTAAATGCCTCTCTCCAACTTCTCCTTTCCCAATAAAATGATGCTGGGCTAAGCCATGCTCCTTTGAATGATGTTAACCCAAACCTTGCTCCTGCCGTGCAGCTAATCAATACTATAGCTGCATTTGTTAGAACGTCCTAGCAACAACAAACACCCCTAATCCAAAAAACATAGCCAAACATTTAGTGTACAAAACAACCCCAAAAAACCCCTAGAGTATTACAAGGCCAGTTAGGGAACCAAGGGACATGCATGAGACTAAGATCTAAAGTAGCATGTAAAGATTAATAAGACCCAATAGAAGAAGAAGAGGGAAGTATTGATGTGCCCACTCCTAAAGAATAGCATAGACATGCACATGGAAAAGGTTCCCATGCAGGTGAAGGGAAACAAGATAGGGATGGCACGTTCACATCAATCTAATAGAGGTCACATCGATAGAAGTAGGGGAAGGAACAATAGGAAGGAGGAGAGATCCAAGGATAAAAAAGGTCTTGATAGGCATTCCAGAAAAAGGGGCTGAGGGCAAAAGATTTTCTAACACTGACTCCCCTCATGGGGAAGGAGTAGAAGGACACTAGAGGTTAGTAGCAACAATAGGAGGAAGGAAAAGGAGATGAGAGAAGCAATAAAGAAGTTTCTTGAAGAGATGAACAAAGATCACACCAAGAAGTGTATAGATAAAACTTTGATGTTGGCTTTGAGGTCTTCATTTACCAGATCCATTAGAGACTATCCTATGCCCAGCAAGTTCAAACTACCAACTTTGAATAAATATAATGGTGAAACGGATCCTAGAGTCCACATCATGGACTATAAGCATGTAATTGAACTTCAAATGACTATAGATGAAGTGTTATATAAGGCTTTTAAGTGGCTTCTTGGTAGGAGCAACTACGAGATGGTTTGACAATCTTAAAGAGGGAAGCATTATTCTTTTATGGAGCTAGCTAAGGCTTTTATGTACTACTTTGCCTCAAGTATCCCTATAAAGAGGAAGACTTAGTACTTGGAGTCAACAAGGTAGAAAAAGAATGAATTCTTGAGGGACTACATGGCTCGTTTCAATAGGAAAGCCCTAAAAGTCACGCATCTTGATCAAACCAAAGCTATAGAAGCACTATAGAATGGGACTTTGCACATACTACCTAAAGGCACTATACTACCATGATCCTTGATTTTTTGAGGACATAATGGGCTTAGCTCAAATGTACATTCATCAGGATGATGTGTTGGCTTTTAGCCAATTGATAAAGTGAAGAAAGGTGAAGACTACCTTGAAGGAATAGGCAAAGCCAAACCAAAAAGAGAAGATAAATGAGAAGGGAGAAGAAAAATCCTCAAAGAGGAGTAAAGGTGGGAGAAGATGAGGTAACAGGCCTCCTTCAAATTTCAATCTCAACAAATTTACCCTTCTAAATGCCAGTCATGCATAGGTCTTCACCACCTTCAAAGACCAAAAAATATGGGCTCATCCTAAATCCATGCTTGCTCCACTAATGTGTATTCTGCAAGTGTACAGATCGCACAAGTAATATAATAATGAGTAGAGTTATCATTCCACTGGGGACAAGGACAGATACTAGCTCAAACTTTGACTGTTCTCTAGTTAATCAAAAGCTTGAGTAATGTTTAAATTAAAATAACTAAACTAGATTAAAAACTTTAATTAAGATAATGTAAAAGAATTGCAAGAGAAGAATTAATGGTAGAAGCTACCTAGGTATTTGAATCCTCATAATGTAAAAGAATTACAAGAGAAGAATTAATGGTAGAAGCTACCTAGGTAGTTGAATCCTTCTAGACCCCATATGTATTCCACTAAGTTAGATTGAAACCTCTCTTGAGCGATTCAATCCCTAATTACTAAGTATTATAAAAGGAATCTCTTCTCAATTTATAATTAAACAGCAACAACATTAAAACTAAAGAACCATAAACCAAAGAATCTTATAGGTCTATCTCTAGCACCCTAATCAATTCTCAACCTTTATGAGTGATCAATTCTAACTAAGCTTTCTCAAGACAATTAGCAAGAAAACTAATTCCAATTATCAAGCATGCAATTGACAAGAGGAAATAACAAATTTAAATCATAAAGATAAATCAATCTAGATGAATGATTTGATTGATTAAAAATCCATTCAATCCATACAAAGTATCTAGGATTCATCAAATACCTAGGTATGAAAAACTTAGTTCATAATGAAAAAGTGACAAGAATAAAAGATAAAAGAAAGAGAAATCAAACAATCCATAATGGATGAATGATAATTCAAACTCGAATCTTCAATCCTTGACTTGAAACTTAAAAATTCAATCTTCACCTTTAATTTTTACTACAAAACCTTGATTTTTCCTCAGAGAAACCGCTTCTAAGTTATCTGATTTCAGATCCCCAAATTCCTGTACAAAAATTTCTTATATACTCTGACAAAGTTGCTAACATGCCCAACCCCACGCCCGTGGCCTTGGGCTTGGAAATGGCTAGAAATATTTTTGTCTTGGTGAAATCAGGCAGAAAATTTTCTTCTTGTCCCATGGGCACACACACGCCTGTGGGCTTCGGCATGGCTCGAGCTCTACTTTACTTCTGCTTCTTCAAAATGCTCCATCTTTTAACCAAACTCTATCGTGCTTTTGTATTATGATCTCATGGCATGCTAAAGCATAAGGTTTCTGAAAAGGATTGAGAACAACACTAAAAAAAATCAATCAAACTCAATTTTAATCATAAATCATGATAAATGAGGGGATAAAATGTAGGCATTCATATACTTATCAAATTTCCTCACACTTGAGCGTTTGCTTGTCCTCAAGCAAATTGAAACAAGATAAAAAGGATGGAATAAAATCCCCCTACCACAGACAATAAAAATCAAATGGTTTATATGGCAATTACTCAGAATCGACATAACTTTAAAACACGATAGCCAAATGACAAACTCTACAACCTAAAGCTTGCAATCTAGAGTTACAAATGTGAGTAACAAATTCCAAAACAACAAGAGTTCATACAAAGCAGTCTCTAATGATTTTTCTCTTAGGTGCATGACTATCCCCTTGAAGATTCACTTTTCCCTCTTGAAATTTTATTATTATTATTATTATTTTTCATTTCATTTTTTTTCTTGTATTTCAAGGAACCCGACTTGTTTGAATCTTCATCCTAGCCTTTTTACGCGAATGCAAACACTTATGGTGTCGGCCTCCGATTACTCAGCTAGAATCACACTTTCAAATGGCTACTAGCACTATTCATGATCTTAATCTTTTATTGTTTTAAAGGAGTCAAGAACAGCGGAATAGGTTTTAATTTTCAAAGCTCATTTGCAATTTGCTTTTGATTCTCTCTTTATTTTCAAGGAAAAATAATCATACAACCTAGGATATTATATAATTTGACTATTCAAAACTAAAATAGCAATGGAACATTTTAGTGCTAAAAAATGTAACTAAAATTTCAAACTTTAGGACTTGCAAAATTCTTCAATTCAAAATCCTAATATGGCTACCAAATCCAATTCATAATAGAAAATTTAGTCATTTACTATGTATCAACCAAGGCATTGCCATTCAACCATAATTACTTTATCAACTAAGGAGGGAAAATTTCATGCCATACTATTATCTAATTTCAATTAGCTTGACCATTACAATAAATCAATCACAAGGCAATCAATAAAACCCCTCCCCCACACTTATGCAACACATTATCCCCAATGTGTTGGAAATAAATAAAAAGAAAAAGAAATAAAGGAGAGAAAGAGAACTGCCCTGTCATTGTCATCATATACAAATTGTAAGAATGTTGTGTTAGAATCCATGCCATTACAAATATTGCTACTGATCCAGAAGTGCGCTAGAAAAAAGAAAGACAAAAGATCAAAGAGAATAATAACAGTAATCCAAAATAAAGCAAAATAAAATAAAAAATGAAAATAAAAGCAATCCTAAATAATAAAGTACAGTAATCTAGAAAATAAAGTATAAAGAAAAGGAAATAAGGATAAGAAAAAGAAAAGGAAAGAGGAAACTAGTCCTCTATAACATCATCGGCCCCGCCATCATCGTTGTTATTGGAGACGTCGACTGGAGGTGAAGGTGGTGGTGAAGGTGGTGGCTGCCTGGTAGGTTGGAAATCATATCTCTGCTAGAACTCCATCATAGAGTGCTCTAACCATCGGTGATGTTCGGTCTTATAGTCAAGCTGAGCTTGCTGCTGTCGCATCATTTTCAGCATTTGGGTCTGCTTAGTGTGAAGATACTATTATTGGAGATCAAGACGACTCATTTTACTCTCCATGCGACAAAGCTGCCACTCCATATTGGTCATCTTTCGATCATCATCCTCGACAGCCCTAATAAAATGGCCCTAGTCTCGGAAAGGTGGTCTAGAGGAGAAAGGTATTGGCATGAAGGTCTTTCAAGGATCCAACCAAATCAATGTGGGTATTCCTAGGCGCTTTGGCAAACCATCAAGTGTCATAGGAGGAAGACCTTCCAAAACTCCCAAGCCCTGGGCCAACCTCATGATGTACATGCCCTAAAATAAAGCCCCTTTAAGGCCCTTCTTAGACTGCTCAAAGAAGAAATGAGCTAGGGCATAAGCAATATTTCACTGATGGTTCTCTACTATACATATTAAAAAGAACAAGTCCTATCGAGTCACCACACTGTTACTATCCCGACGAGCACAAAGGGTATAGGCCAAAAAATTGTACACCACCCGAAGAGCGAAGGACTAAAAATTAAAAGCCTTGGACACCATTGGATCGTACCCCACTGCCCCTGGAGCCAGTTGCTGCCATATTATCTTAGGCGCCTCATCATTAGGAAAATCAACCTCAGCGCTCTTATAAACATCAGTGGCAAGCTCTGACTACTGATATAACCCTATAGCCACCGCTAGGTCATTGATACTGAGGTGGAAATCCTTTAAACCCAATTGGAATTAGAGTGATGGCTTGCTCACTCTAATTATCTTCTTGTCAAACTAAAGAGAGCAATAAAACTCGAGAGTCAACTCTCGATACATAAGCTCAGATATCTTAAAGAGCAGTTTCCACCCCGGTTGATTCACCAATGCCCTAACACTCTCTGCTAAACCAATACTCTCTATAGCCCCTCAATCAATTATTCGTGTTGGCTCAAAATCCTTATTAGCCAACTGTTCAAATTTTGCTCACAACTCCTTATTAGCAAATTGAATGCAGGGGTGATCCATGATGAACATGATGTGTAGGGCTACTGTTGGTGTTGGGTAGTGAGAACTACTCTTACCTCTTGCGTGCTTGGTCGGCAGCTTAGCTAGTAATTTAGAGGGTGTGGTTTTCTTTGGGCCCATTCCTACAAAATAATCAAAATACACACCCAAAGTAGGAGAAAAAAAAATCATAGAGCATGTTAGTTGAGCAGTAATTGAGGCAAAGTAGTCTTAATAGCACCAAACCACAATCCTCACAAATCATAATCCTCACTCCAACCAATCTAATACTTCTCACAGCAATTCACAAGAAAATACATAAACCCAAATAACTATGAGATCAATTCACTCCACACACTTAGGATATAACAATGGTTCGATCATGACAATGCAAAATCTCAACAGAAAAATCGAAAAAATGGCACAGTGGATAAACCATACACAAGGCTTCAAGAACAAAATTAAAAAAATTTCTTTAAAAATACCAATTGAACCCTAAATCATGCATTTTGGACATAGCCCATGCAAGAATTATGATTAAAACCCAAAGTATTCAATTTTTCACATCCTAAATCATAGAAAATTTGAAATAAATACAAGAAGAGAATGAACAAGACAAACTTGGAGGTGTATGTGCAGAAAATTCGAATTGTGGTGTTTGTAAATGCAAAAACTTGTTTAAATCCTCTTCTTGAAGCTTAGAATGGACTTTGTAAGTGTGTGGGTAAGTGGATTTGGCATGCTAGGGTTTAAAGAGAGAAAGGATATAGAGAAAATTGAGAAAGTTATGAGAGATGAAAGGGACAGATGGGCATAGCTGTCTATTTATTCAAGCTGAAGCCATGCCCGTGGCCACGGGCGTGCCTTTGGTCGTGGGCATGAATTTTTTTTTTTTACTTACTTAGCTTGTCCCACGCCCGTGACTCTGGGCGTGAGTCAGGGTGTGGGACCTTTCTAGATGGTAGAAGGAAAATGTGTTTAGGCCACGCCTTATCACACGGTCGTGGCCTTGGGCATGTGACTGTTCTGTGCTGCAAATGGAATTAGACTTTGGGGCCACACTCATGGGCCTGGCCGTGACCTAAGGCATGGCAAGCTACTAGATAGATTTGGTTTATGGTCCTTATGCCACGCCCACAGTCCTGAGTGTGATCCAAGGCATGGCATATTCCTGATCATCCATACCTAGGCAGATTTTCAGCCTTTTTCCCTGTACAAAATCATCAAACTAAAGGTGCATTATCCTTAAACAAATAAACACAAATAGAATAAAAGAAAAACATGCTAGAATACTAAGAATGGTGGGTTGCCTCCCACTCAACACTTCTTTAATGTCATTTTAGCTGGACGTTCAAGGTGATTGCTCACCTCAAAACTTAGAGATACTCAATCTCTGTCACTTGATTCAATTCTTCCCCTAAGTACAGTTTAATCCTTTGACCATTCACCTTAAAATCACACTTCTTAGGGTTAGTTAACTCAACTATTCCATAAGTAAAGACTTTTTTAACTGTAAAAGGACCTGACCAACGAGATTTTAACTTAGAAAGAGTCAAAGCCTAGAATTATAGAGTAATACCTGATCTCCTGCTTGAAACTCTTTCCTTTGCTTAATCCGAGCATCATGCCATCTCATGGTCCTCTCCTTATACATTCTTGCATTATCATAGGCTTGCAATCTCCATTCATCTAGCTCATTGACCTACAATCTTCTTTTCTCACTTGTATTAGCTAGATCAAGGTTAACCTATTTTATAGCCCAATAAGCATTGTGTTCAATCTCAACAGATAAATGGCAAGCCTTGCCATACACTAGCCTATACGGTGTAGTATCTAAAGGAGTTTCGAATGCCGTCCTAAAAGCCCATAGAGCATTATCTAACTTTTCAAACTAATCCTTTCTAGATCGCTCTATGATCTTC
Organism: Reutealis trisperma; assembly: GCA_947687605.1. Lineage (NCBI taxonomy): Eukaryota > Viridiplantae > Streptophyta > Magnoliopsida > Malpighiales > Euphorbiaceae > Reutealis > Reutealis trisperma. Next base: position 915,228 of record CANTUT010000177.1, on the reverse strand, counting down.
TCAAAAATTCTCTCGAGCTCCCTATTTGTGTTCTCGACTTAACCACTAGTTTGAGGGTGGTAGGGAGTAGCCAACTTATGCGTAACACCTAGCCTTTTGAAAACTTTCTCAAGCTAAGCGATATAGAAGTGGGTACCCCTATCACTGATAATATCCTTGGGTGTACCAAATCGAATAAACAACTTCTTTAAAAATTTTACGACTACCCTAGCATCATTTTTAGCTAAGGCTTGTGCCTCAAGCCATTTTGAAATGTAATCAAGAGCTACTAACACATACTTGTTACTAAAATAAGTAGGAAATAATCCCATGAATTTTATGCCCCAAACATAAAAAACCTCACAAACTAAAATTCCATTTTGGGGCATCTCATTATCATATCAGATATTTCCAATTCTTTGGAAACTATCACAACATTGCATAAACTCATAACTACCTTTAAACAAAGTGGGCCAATAGAAACCTGATTCTAAAACTTTTTGAGTAGTTCTATTGGCTCCCATATGACCCCTAGTTGGTCTGGCGTGGCAGTGATGAAGAATACTCACTGTTTCAGGCTATGCCATGCAATGTTGGATCATATGGTCTTTACACAACTTAAACAAATAGGGATCCTCCCAAAAGTAGTATTTCAAATCGGAAAAGAATTTTTTCTTTTCTTGATAAGAAAACTCTTTTAGGAGTTCCCTAGCAGCCAAATAGCTTGCAAAATCAACAAACCAAGGTAGTTCAAAGTTAGAATCACTTGTCATACCTACCATAGCGTACAGCTGCTCGTCGAGGAAGGTATATGAAATTTCTCCCTCTACAAGTTCCTCCTAATTGGGGTTCTCCAGGCGAGAAAGATGATCTGCTACAAGGTTTTTAGCTCCATTTTTATCTTGAATCTCCAAGTCGAACTCTTGCAATAATAGAACCCATCGGATCAACCTTGGCTTCGCATCAGTTTTAGAAAATATGTACTTCAAAGTTGAATGATCCATATACATTATCACTTTTGACAATATCAGGTATGATCGAAACTTGTCAAAAGTGAACACAACAGCTAGCAACTCCTTCTCTGTGGTTATGTAGTTTGCTTGGGCCTCATTCAAAGTTTGACTAGCATAGTATACCAGTTGAAAGTTCTTCTCCCTTCTTTGACCCAAAACCGCCTCAACTGCAAAATCACTCGCATCACACATTAACTCGAATGGCAAATTCTAGTCAGGGGCCACCATGATTGGAGCATGAATTAGTTTCTCCTTGAGAGTGTTAAAGGACTTAAGACAATCCTTATTAAAGATGAATTCCACATCCTTTTCAAGAAGCCTTGTCAAAGGACGAGCAATCTTGGAGAAACCTTTTATGAATCTCTTATAGAAGCCTGCGTGTCCCAAAAAGCTTTTAATTGCCTTAACAAATGAGGGGGGTGGTAGTTTCTCAATAGTCTCTATCTTAGCTCAATCCACCTCAATTCCCTTTCTTGATATCTTGTGACCAACACTATTCCTTCCTAAACCATGAAATGACATTTCTCCCAGTTGAGCATTAGATTCGTTTCCTCACATCTCACTTACACTCTCTCAAGATTCGCCAAACAACCATTATACGAATCACCATGAATAGAAAAATTGTCCATAAATACTTCCATTATGTCCTCAATCAACTCATCGAAGATTGCCATCATGCACCATTGAAAAGTGGTTAGCCCATTACATAACCCAAATGGCATTCTCCAGTATACGAATGTTCCTTAAGGACAAGTGAAGGTTGTCTTCTCCTAGTCTTCTGGGGCAATAGGAATATGAAAGTAGCCCAAAAAACCATCTAAAAATAGTAGAACACATGCCCAGACTACCTCACCAACATTTGGTCGATGAAGGGTAGTGGAAAATATCCTTTCTTGTAACATCATTCGGCTTCCGGTAGTTAATGCAAACCCTCCATCCTGTGACTACTCTTGTAGGGATAAGTTCATTGTTCTCATTATGTACCATTGTCACCCTTCCTTTCCTCAGTACTACTTAAACCGGGCTCACCCAAGAGTTATCCGAAATTAGGTAAATGATCCATGTATCAAGTAGCTTAATTACTTTAGCTTTCACCACCTCTTTCATCTTTAGTTTAGCCTCATTTTTGTTGCACCACTGGCTTACACTCATCTTCCATCAAGATCTTGTGAGTGTAATAGGATGGACTAATACCCTTGATGTCTGCTATCTTCCAAGCTATCACCTTTTTGTGCTTTTTCAACAACTCAATGAGTTTAGCCTTCTGCTCGGAGGACAAATGAGCATTCAAAATAATTGGAAACTATCTCCCCTCTCCTAAATATCCATACTCAAGGTGCTCTAGGAGAGGCTTAAGTTTTAAAACTGGTGGGTCCACTATGGAGGGCTTCATCTTTTCTTCCTTGGGCATTTCAATGGTCTCATATGCCCTACTCTTGCTTAGCTTGATTGCCTCTAAATAAGCTAACTGCTCCATTACCTTTTGATCCTTAACATTTTCTGCACCAAACACAATTCAAAGGGATCTTTGGAAATAATGTTAGTAACAAAATTGATGATTTCATGCTCAACAACATCATTGTATGAATCTGTGTCATCAAGTGCAAGTGGGTGCTTTATGGCATTAGCAATATGAAAGATAACTTTTTCACTCCCCACTCTTAAAGTCAACGTGCCATCATGGACATAAATAAGGGCGTGGGCTATATTTAAAAATGGCCTACCAAGGATAAGCGAAACATCCGCGTCTTCATCCATGTCAATGATAACAAAATCATTGGGGAAAATGAAATCCCTAACTTTTACCAACACATCCTCTATGATACCATGAGGGTAAACTATCTACTTATCAGCCAATTGAATTGTCATAGGTGTTGGTTTGGGTTCTCCAATACCTAATTCCTTAAATACCTTGTAGGGCATAACACTTATGCTAGCCCCCAAGTCAGCAAAAGCACTTTCTATCTCAAGGTTAACTATGAAACATGGAATATTAAAACTACTAGGATCTTTTAATTTCTTAGGTAACCTTCTTTGAAAATTTGCCGAACTCTTTTCCAATAAATGCACCAAAGACACTTCTTCAAACTTCCTTTTATTAGAAAGGAGATCTTTCAAAAACTTGGCATATTAGGGCATTTGTGATAAAGCTTCGCAAATGGAATATTAATACGAAGTTGCTTAAAAAGTTTGACAAACTTACCAAACAGGGCATCGATTTTGTCCTTATGCAAACGTGCAGGGTATGGCACTCGAGATCGATACTTCTTGACCGTCGGGGTAGGCTCTTATGTTGCCTTTTTCTTTCTCTTTCTCCACTGCTGCCTTCTCTCTCGATGCAACTTCCTTCTCAACTTTCTTAGCATTGGCATCTTGCGCCTCTCTCTCAACCACTTCTTCTTGGTTTTTCTCAATAGCCCCCTCAACTTGCTTGCCACTCCTCAAAGTGATGCCTTTTAGTTGCTCTTTTGGATTTGTCTCTGTGTTGCTAGGCAAACTACCTAAAGGTCTCTTACTAAAGAGTTTCACCATTTGCCCCACTTAATTCTCAAGATTATGGATGGAAGCTTGTTGATTCTTAAAGGTTGATTCCTAAGGGTAATTTTTGTTGCTTGAAATCTTATTTCAAAGGCAGCCACAAATTTTTCCATCATGTCCTCCAAGTTGCTTTTTCTAGGAAGAGCTAGTTGAGGCTGAAGAGCTTGGAATACAACATTTTGTTGCTGAAATACTAGTGGAGGTCTTGTGGCATTTTGGTTGCCCCATGAGAAATTAGGATGATTTCTCCACCCCGAATTATATGTGTTGTTGTAGGGGTATTTTGGTATCTTTGAGGTGTGTTTCCCATATACTTAACTTGCTCTATCTTGGCAAAGTTGTTGCCACTTTGGCAATCATGACTTTTGTGGTCACCCCCACACTAATCACATGACATCACCTGGACTGTTTTCCTTGAAGAAGAAGCTAAAGAATCAATTTTCTTATTCATCGCCTCCAATTGTGCTATCAAAGCTACAACAAGGTCTAGCTGATGTGAACCACCTGTTCTTAATCTTCCTTATTCCCTTAGGGCTTGCCACTGATAGTTATTTAAAGCTATGCCTTTAATCAAATCCCTTACTTGTTCAAGAGTCTTGCTATTAAAAGAACCACCAGCTACAGCATCTATGGCTTGCTTGTTTATGTAATTCAAACCATTGTAAAATGTTTGAATTTGCAGCCATAGTGGAAGCCCATGATGTGGACACTTCCTCAGTATATCCTTATATCCTTCCCAACCATCATACAGTGTCTCGCCATCTTGTTGTAAGAATGATGAGATGTCATTTATGAACTTTGCTGTCTTTAAGGGTGGGAAGTACTTCTCCCAGAACTTCTTAGCCAACTGGTCCTAAGTAGTGAAATGACCAGGTGGAAAAGACTTAAGCCATTTCTTGGGCTGCTCCACAAGAGAGAAAGAGAACAATCATAACCATATGGTGTCATCTGATGCCCCATTGATCTTAAAAGTGTCACAAATCTCCAAGAAATTCTCCAGGTGATTGTTAGGATCCTCATTAAGGAATCCATCAAACTGGCAACGTTGCCATATGATTTGTATGAAATTCAGCTTGATTTCGAAGTTGTTGTTCATCACTGCCAGTCTTCTAATGCTTAGCTCAGTCCCTTAAAAAGTGGGCCAACCAAAGTCTAACATTGTTCTTGGTTCATCATCCTCCATTATCTCTATTTCTTCCTCTTCACTTACTTCAGTAGATGTGTCTGAATTCTCTGCCTCCTCCACCAAAGCTATTTCCTGTTTCTTTTTTTTTTATTCCTTAGTTTTTTTCTTGCTCTAGGTCAAAGGCAAGTATTCCGGAAGAACTCGCTCTGGTCATGCAAATAGAAGAGTACCTAAAATGACAGTAGACAAACTAGAACAAATGCTTAAAAAAATGAAAACAAAAACTAAATCAATAATCTCAATTTTATTGCTAGTATTGAGAACTGTTGTTCCCGTCAACGGCGCTAAAAACTTGATGCGAATTCTGCAAGTGTACAGATCGCACAAGTAATATAATGATGAGTAGAGTTATCATTCCACTAGGGACAAGGATAGATACTAGCTCAAACTTTGATTCTTTCCTAGTTAATCAAAAGTTTGAGTAATGTTTAAATTAAAATAACTAAACTAGATTAAAAACTTTAATTAAGATAATATAAAAGAATTGCAAGAGAAGAATTAATGGTAGAAGCTACCTAGGTGTTTGAATCCACCTAAACCCCATATGTATTTCATGAATGGAACTCAACTAAATCAAACATCATATTGAATTGGCATTTCACTAAGTTAGATTGAAACCTCTATCGAGCGATTCAATCCCTAATTACTAAGTATTATAAAAGGAATCTCTTTTCAATTTATAATTAAATAGCAACAGCATTGAAACTAAGGAACCATAAACTAAAGAATCTTGTAGGTCTATCTCTAGCACCTTAATCAATTCTCAACCTTTATGAGTGATCAATTCTAACTAAGATTTCTCAAGACAATTAGCAAGAAAACTAATTCCAATTATCAAGCATGCAATTGACAAGAGGAAATAACAAATATAAATCATAAAGATAAATCAATCCAAATGAATGATTTGATTGATTAAAAATCCATTCAATCCATACAAAGTAATCTAGGATTCATCAAATACCTAGGTATGAAAAACTTAGTTCATAATGAAAAAGTGACAAGAATAAAAGATAAAAGAAAGAGAAATCAAACAATCCATAATGGATGAATGATAATTCAAACTTGAATCTTCAATCCTTGACTTGAAACTTGAAACTTTGATCTTCACCTTCAATTTTCACTACAGAACCTTGATTTTTCCTCAGAGAAACTACTTCTAAGTTATTCGATTTTAGATCCATAAATTCCTGTGCAAAAATTTCTTATATACTCTGACAGAGTTGTTGCCACGCCCAACCCTACGCCTGTGGCCTTGGGCGTGGGAATGGCTAGAAATATTTTTGGCTTGGCAAAATTAGGCAAAAACTTTTCTTCTTGTCCCATGGGCACAATGGAGTGATTAGGCAAAATTAGGCAGAAGCCTTCCTTCTTATCCCACGAGCACACCTACGCCTGTGGGCTTCAGTGTGGCCTGAGCTCTACATTGCTTCTGCCTTTTAAAAATGCTCCATCTTTTAAGCAAACTCTATCCTTCAGAGGGTAAGCCTTAATGTAATGGTATATCAACTGAATGTAGATCTTAGTTATAGACCAATGAAGCAGAAGAAAAATTGTTTCGGCCCAAAGAGACAAGCAGTGATTAACTAGGAGGTCGGCAAAATAATGAATGCAGGGTTCATAAGGAAAGTGCAATATCTAGAATGGCTAGTGAATGTGGTACTAGTTAAGAAAGTGAATGAAACTTATAAGATGTGTGTGGACTTTATGAACTTGAACAAGGCATACCCTAAAGATTCCTTTCCCCTACCCATGATTGATAAGCTAGTGATTCAATAGCAGGGTAAGGGTATTTGTCTTCCTTTGATGTGAAGCAAGGATATCACCAGAAAAGAATGCATCCAGATGATGAGAAGAAGACCTCATTCATAACAAATAAGGGTATTTATTGATATATGTCAATGCCCTTTGGCCTGAAGAATGTTGGAGCTACATATCAACGCTTAGTAGATAAGATGTTTAAGGAATAGTTAGGTAAGAATCTAAAGGTGTATATTGACAATATGATAGTAAAAAGCAAAAGCTTTGAGATCACCTCCGAGATTTGGTTGAAGTAATAGGCATGATGAATTAGTATGGGATGAAGCTCAACCTAAAGAAGTGCACTTTCTTCATATAAGGAAGCAAGTTTCTAGGGTGTATGGTGAGTGAGAAGGGAATCGAACCTAACCCAAATAAGGTAAAAGTTATCTTGGATATGGCAGCCCTAAGAAATGTGAAAGAAGTATAGAGATTGATAGGGCAGATAGCAATATTAAATAGATACATGTCCAAGTCAGCCAAAAAGTACCTTCCCTTCTTCAAGAAGTTGAGAAAGCCTTAGACCTTTGAATAAATAGAAGAGTGCCGATTCACATTTAAAGAGTTGAAAGCTTTTTTGAGTTCAAAGCAGATCCTTAGGGTAAAGAATTATTGATATATCTATCTGTTTTGAACCAAGCCATCAATTCAATGTTGATAAGAAAGGAAGGAACATTTTAGAAGTTAATCTACTATTTCAACAAAGTCTTTCAGGGAGCAAAGCTGAATTACCTACCAATTAAGAAGTTAGCATATGTTTTACTACTCTTAGCAAGGAAGTATAAGGTGCATCCACAAGCACATCAGGGAGTAGTAGTCACGAACCAACCATTACAGCAAGTGTTTCACAAGTTAGAAACCTCTAGAAGAATATTGTATTGATCTATAGAACTGGGTCAATATAGGCTATAATACAAGCAAGGTAGGTAATTAAGGCCCAAGCATTGGTAGATTTTATTTCAAAATGTTCCTTTAACCTTGAGAAGAAGCCAGAAGAAGAAGCACTTAAAGGGGCAGTGCAAGCAAAGCAATGACTAGGGCAATCTAAACTCAGTTGGGAATTGTTTATGGATAGAGTGAATAGTAAGAAAAGCAATGGAGTAGGCATTGTGCTTAAACTACCCAAGGGTTTTCACTGGAGTATGCTTGAGGATTAGATTTTGAGGCCGCAAACAACATTGCAAAATATAAGGCAATGATCCAAGGCCTGCTTTTCACTGACTGCCTTTACTTAGAGCAATTTATGGTACACAGTGGTTCCCAACTGATAGCAGAGTAGCTAAAAGGGGAGTTTAAAGCTAAAGAAGCAAACATGGCTAAATATCTATAGAAGATGAAGATAGTTATTCAAAGAATGAAGGATAAAAGAGTAAAACTACAATTTTAGAAGATCCTTAGAAAAGAAAACTGCAGGGTAGACAGCTTTAGCAAGTTAGCTACCTCCCATCTTGGTGAACTCCCTTAGATGATTTATATGGATACTTTAGCTTTTCCTAGCATCCAAGAAGGAAAAGAGGTAATAAAAATTAATGAAGAGTTGTGCTGGTTAGATCCAATCAAGCTATACTTGGACAAAAGGGAACTAACTGAGGATGATAAAGAAGTAAAAAAGATCAAATGGAGAAGCTCCCATTTGTCCCTTTAAATGGAATTTTATACAAAAAGGCTTACTCTCTTCCTTGGCTAAGATGTTTGAGGCCAAACAAAGCATAGTATATGTTATACACATCGGGGGAAAATTGTTGGCAGTAAAAGCAATTAGGCAAGGATACTATTAGCCTAGGGTGAAGAATGATGCCATAGCATTCGTCAAAAGGTGCCCTTCATGCCAGATGTTTAGCAATGGCAAGCATATCCCAACAGCTGAGTAAGTACCAATTTCTAGCCCTTGGTCGCTACGTAGGGTATAAACATAATAGAACCTTTCCAAGTGGCTTCAAGGCAGAGGAAGTTTCTTTTAGTGGCGGTAAAATATTTCACCAAATGGGTCAAAGATGAAGCACTAGCCACCATAACTATAGAAAAAGTAATTAACTTTTTTAATGGAGAAATGTTGTGTGTAGGTTTGACGCTCCATACCAGCTAATCAATGATAATGAAATGCAGTTCAATAATGCCAAAGTGCGAAACTTTTACTCAAGGCTCCAGATCAGGCATCATTTCTCATATGTTACCCATCCTCAAACAAATAGCTAGATAGAAATGACTAATCAAACAATCTTGCAAGGGTTAAAATGAAGGATAGACAGATATAGTTGAAGCTGGATAGATGCATTATGTCATATACTCTAAGCACACAGAATGACTCTAAGGCAACCAATAGGGGAAACTCCCTTCAACTTAACCTATGGCATTAAAGAAATAATTCTAGTGGATATAGGTCTTCTAAGTGACAAAGTCAATTACTGTAGAGATGAAGCCAATGATAAAGCATGAAGGATTGACCTAAACCTCCTAAAAGAACTAAAAGATATTACCAGCATCCGAATGGTAGTTTACAAATAACAAGCAGCCAACCACTTCAACAAAAAGGTGAAAAGTCGAGTGTTTAGTGAAAGTGACCTAGTCATAAGGTTCCTTGAAGCTATTAGGAAATGTGAAGGCATTAGCAAGGTAGCACCTACCTGGAAAGGACATTTTAAAGTGCAAAAGGTCATAGGCCCTAATACTTACAAGCTTGTGACCATAGAAGGTGGCCAAGTTCCACTACTTGAAACATTCTACACATCAAAATGTACTTTTTGTGAAAATTAATAAAAGAAGCATATAGTTCTAATCAAACTCTTTTTTCTTAACTCTATGAATGAATAAATGATGAGTCCAAAAGTGTAAGAGAGCCATTGGGCAAAGGGAGGAGTTCCACCTAAAGGCTAAACCTAGTAAGATTATGCTTATAATGAATGCCAAGGCTTTGGCTCAAATGATATAGTTTAAGCATAAGTTTATGAAAACAAAAATATGCCTCACAAATAAAGGAATGAGCTTCCAAAATAGGGAAGTAGTGAACCTAGACCAAGAGACCTAGCAAGATTCTAGGCAAAAAAAACTTTACAAATAGTGAGATGAGCTTTCTAAAGAGGGAAACAAAAATCGTGGTAAATCCAAGCCAAGAAACCCAGTGAAATCTAAAAAGAAGCAAGCAGTGCTAAAGGTCAAGCTCGATAAATAAGGCGCCCATACAAAGGCCCAAAAGGAAAATAAATCTAAAGTTTAGCAAATTGCCATGGAAGGAAAATAAATATTGAACGAATACAATGATCGAAGGCAAGATTTCCCTTCTCTCATTCCATTTGGGGGGGAGAAAGGCCTATAACTGCATGTTCAGCAGAGACTTTTAAGAAGCATCAAAAGCAAAAATAAGCACAACACAAGTAAAGGCAAACAATAGAGGCGAATAATAATAATACAAGAAAGTACAATTCAACAAAGTACAAAAAATAGTAATTTTTATTCCTAAATTGAAAAATGTACAAGTGTTGTGTTTAGATTACATAAAAAAATGAAAAATAACAAACAAGTACAAGAGGAAAGAATTTCAAAAAGGTGAATCTCTGGAAAGGCCTTCGTTGAATGGAACTATAGCAGAAGCATCACCATAGGCTAGAGGAGGATCACTTTGAGAATTAGGCCTGACAGCAAAAATATGCTCAATAAGCTGAGGTTCACCATCACCTTGAGGGCCTTCATCTTCATCTCCTTCTCCCTAACTAGAAGATTCTGGGATAGGAGAAGTTGGTAGAGCAGCTTTCTTATCCTAAGAAGGGAAATCTTCAGGTAGGGGAATGTTATCGCCTTCCTTAGGGGCAGCCTCTTGAAATTCAGAATGGTCAGGGGTAGAAGGCTCTTCAGCAGCTTTTAATTCAGCGACAACTTGCAAGATACTAGGAAAATGCACCACTGTATCTTATAAAGTAGTGTTGTAATAATCAGTAGTACTTTTGTAAGTATGATAGGTGATGATGTTATCAAAGCTCTTTGACTATATGAAGTACCTGACAACCTTCTTTATGCCCTCTTCAGCTTGCTTAGGCTTCTCCAACATAGCTCTGTCTCTATTAGAAGCTTGCTTATATCTAAATTCTATAACTCAAAGCTCTTGTTGAACCTTTTTCAGATTTTCGTAAAGGATAGGAATCTCCTCCATCTCCTTGATAAGCTCTCGTTACTCTTCCTTAGCCTCTCTAGCTGTATTTTTATGTCAACAATGACCTTATCTTTACTAACAACCACTACTTGGAAAGCCTTTGCTTCCTTCTTAGCCTTCTAGTGAGCTTTGTCATTTGCCTCCGCTTAGCCTACCAGCTCATCCTTCTGTCCCTCCAACTCTGCAGTCTAAGAGTTGCTTCGTCCTTCCTACTCAAAGGCTGTCTTGCTCACCTGGAGATCTTCCTTTAGTTTTGAGCAGACCTCCTACCTTTCCTGTATAGCTTGCCTCGTAGTTTCATAATGGTCTCTTAAGAGGTCAAGGTCAGTATGTAAGATCTTAGTGTCTAGAACCGCTAGCGAACAATAAGAGAAATAAAGATCAAATTTCATAAAAATTTCTTTTCAAGTCAAAAGGAAGAAGCAATTAAGTTTACCTTCTCAAGTATGGCCTCTTGCCTAGCCAAAGTGTCTGAACCTTAATCGAACAAAGAAGTTAAAGCAGGATAAATGAAAGTCAACAAAGTTGCATGTGCTGTAGGAGCTAAGGAGACTTCGACCTCCATGATAGGTTGGACCTCTGCCAAATCCTGATCTCCCTCAGACTTCGACCATTGATGAGGCTCTTAATGATGAGAATTGGGTGATTTCTACATAAGAGGAACTCAATGAATTTAAGAGAAATAAAGTTTAGGAACTTGTTCCTAGACCCTAAGATCATCCCATTATTAGATGCAAATGGGTATTTAGAAATAAGTTAGATGAGCATGGTTCCATCACTAGAAATAAGGTTGGATTAGTTGCTAAGGGGTACAACGAAAAGAAAGGCATTGATTATGATGAAAATTTTGCTTTAATAGCAAGATTAGAGGCTATTAGGATACTTTTTGCATATGCATGTCACATGGATTTTAATTTTTTTCAAATGGATGTGAAAAGTGCATTTTTGAATGGTTTTGTTAAGGACGAAGTGTATATTGAACAACCTTTCAGTTTTGAAAATCATGAACTTTCAAACCATGTTCACAAATTAACTAAGGCATTGTATGGATTAAAACAAGCTCCTAGAGCTTGGTATGAAAGGTCAATTCATTTCTTTTAAAAAATGATTTTATAAAAGGCAAGGTTGACACAACTTTATTTATGAAAAAGCACAATAATGACACTTTAATTATTCAAATTTATGTTGATGATATTGTATTTGGTACTACTAATGAAAATCTTTGTGAAGAGTTTGCTAAGTGTATGACTAGGAAATTTGAGATGAGCATGATAGGTGAGCTCAAGGTCTTCCTAGGATTACAAATCAAGCAATGCAAGGATGGGATTTTCATCAACTAATCTAAGTACACAAAGAAGCTTCTCAAGAAATTTGGAATGGATTATTGTAATAATAGCAAGACACCAATGATCACATCAACAAAGCTTGACAAGGATGAAAAAAGTAAGCCTATAGATGAAAAGAAGTATAGAGGTATGATTGGCTCTCTTCTTTATCTTATAGCATCTAGACTCGATATTATATATTGTGTATGTTTGTGTGCTCGTTTTCAATCTTGCCCTAAGGTATATCATTTGTATACAGTTAAAATAATTTTGAAGTATTTGCATGGCACATTGCAATTAGATCTATGGTATCCTAGGAACACATCATTTAACATAATTAGTTTTTCGGATGCAGATTGTGCAGATAGTTTACTTGATAGGAAGAACACTTTCAAAACTTATCATTTTCTTAATGAGTGCTTAGTTTCTTGGTTTAGTAAGAAACAAGTTTAGTTGCCTTGTCCACCACTGAAGCAAAATATGCTGCTTTAGATGAAATAATAACTCAATAACTATAGCCAAGTTGTTGGTCACATGCCCATCAAATGTGATAACACTAGTGTTATAAATCATTCAAAAAATCCCATCTAACATTCTAGGAGTAAGCATATAGATATTCGGCATCACTTTTTGAGAGATGATTTACAAAATGGTGATGTTATATTAGAATTCATTGATACAACAAACCAATTGACCGATATTTTTACAAAACCCCTTAATCAAGAGAGATTGAACTTCTTTAAATGGGAGTTTAGCATGCTTAATGGAAGCTCTTTGCCATTAAATTTTCAATTGCATAAAGCCTTCTCTTTGCACTTCATCTTGATTCATTTCATATATCATTTCTTCATTTTATATTGAATTGAAGTAATCCTTGATATGCTAAAAGTTGTTTGACTGATTATGTGCAATTGACATCTACTAAGTGACTAATTGTATGCTCTTGATTGTGCTTAATATTGAGTCACGTGAATCTTAGATATTGATGTGATTAAATTGCTTATTTATATTGATTTTGATCTTGCAATTGAGTGTCAATTGCATTACATCTAATTTTCAATTGGTTTTTTCAAAAAATTTTGAAATATCTATAAATCGCAGTAGCAATAAAATTTTGCAAGCACAACTCTTAAAATTTCTTTACCGTTTCTAAAAAATAGAAAATAGTAGTCGTGAATCATTATAGCAGACATGATTTTTGAAAAATAAAAATTTTGCAGTCGCGACTTAATTTCGCAAACATGATTTGCAATTCTAACAGAAAAAAATATAACTATTAGAAAATGGTTAGATTTTGCAATTAATGCAAAAAATAGCCTTTTTTTGCCAATTTTATGCATATTTTATGGCTATATATATCCTTTTTATCTCTTAAAACATATTTTACACTCATCTACGCTCTTCCAAAGCTTTTAGTATTTATATTTTCTCTCATACTTTCAAGTTTTTCATCTACTCTCTATCACTTTCTTCATCTATTTCTTCACATCTTCTCTCTTTCTAATTTTTTTTTTAACAAACAATGGCTCCCAAAACTAGACCCTTTAAGGGAAAAGAATCCATGACCACTCATACTCCTTAACCTTCCCCTCTTGATCTAATGAAAGGGATTGCAAAAGAAGAAAAGGAGAATTATAAGAAAATTTAAGATAAAATTGTGCTTGCAAACAAAATGCCTAATTTGTTTACATTAAGGACCTTAGATATTGAACAAGACATCTTTGCCTACTATGATAATCTTCAATGGAGAAATTTGATATTTATTAGTAAAGATGGTTTTCAGGAACTCACCATTGAATTTTGGGCCACCTTAGAGGTACACAAGAAGTTATCTCACCCCTTAGGATAAAATGGGATTACTTTTAGATTTTTTGGAAAAGAATATGGGTTAAAATTAAATAAAGTGGCCAACATCTTTGGTCTTTAAACCAATGGAGCATTTACCTTGAATGATTTGGATATGAACTACAATGATTTTCGCAATCACTCTAAATTGAAAAAAGACATGATGTCAAAACCCTCTAGCCAAACATTTTAAGACCCTTACTTTTTGGGTTCTTCATCACATTGTCACCCTCTTTACTAAAGCAATAAGGGATGGCAATGAGAAAGTAACTTAAAAAAGTCTTTTCTTTTTGTTTTGCCTTCTAAAAAATAAACCAATCCATAATGCCAAATTCCTCATTGATCAATTTGTTCATTTGGCTAAAGACCAAAGGGCGTCATTCTCTTCTCTTCCCACATTTCTCATATTGCTAAGCATGTGGGAGCCCTCACCCTACAAACTAAAGATTTGCTAAAATCTCCCATCAAACCCTCCTCCTCCATGATTAACTTAGAGTATATGATTCACTTCAAGTGTCTAAGAGAGAAAAATGATACTTATGAATACATATTTGGAGAAGTAGGAGTGCAAGAATAATCTAGGAAGAGACCCAGAGTGCCTATCCAAAGTGAGAAAAGTCAACTCCTTGAGGAAGGTAATTAAAAAACTCAAGCTACCCAAACCTCTCCCCCAGCCCATCCTTCTTCATTCAAAATCGACAAGATGTTTAGCAAGATTTTGAGAAGACTCAATCTCTTAGATCATATTCACCATGACATCTATGATATTCAAGGACATATGGGGCTTCCTCAATGTAATCTCGATGAATGGGGAGTCAGTGAAAAGGAAGAAAAACAAGAGGAAGGAGAAGAGGAAGATAAACTTTAGTTTTGGCCATTAAGATTTTTTTTTTTATTTCTTTTCTCCTTTTTATGTTTATACATTCATATCTCTGGCACTTTTTTGCAAGATTCATCAATTTATGTAATGAATGCAATTTTAGGTCAATGATATTCTATTTTCTTTACTTAGTGTCTTGATTCTTTCCATTTTTTAATCTTTTTGATCTTGACAAAAAGGGAAGAAAGATTTTGAATGAACAATTTTGTCATTTAATTTCGATTATATCAAACAATATATAAATTTTGAAGTTTACTTTAAGTTTTTCAAAAGGCAATTTCAACATAGACATTCATTGATCTTTTAAGGGGAGTTACCTAATATATGAACTAAGAGGGAGCTAATCTATTATAATTAGTTATTAATATGCAATCTTGTAATTTTTTTTCATCTTAATTTTAATTCAAATTTAATTTAATTGTCAAAATCAAAAAGGGGGAGATTGTTAATCTAAGTTATTTCACAATTTAGTCTATTTCTATTTTAATCTTGACAATCAAATTGAAGTACTCTAATGTTTATCTATTATATAGGAAATATACTTAGATAAAGTTGAAAATCCAAGATATTGAACAATTCTTAAGTATAAGAAACTAGTCTCTAATTTGTGCCCATTATAGCATATTACACCCACAACTCAAGTTTTATGATCGCGACATCCTCAATGACATCAACTAATTTTAGAGAAATGAATATGAGACACAGTAGCACTGGTAAGGAGCATCACGACTATAATATGTGGATGCGAAAGGCAGATCATGACTGTGATTCAACAGTCATGACCGCAACATTCACAAGGTGGAGTTTCTCTCCAACAAATAGTTAAATGGCTAATAGGAAAGTGCCACGTGATAAGTAATCATTAAAGACATATAAAGATCGCGACCGCTAAAATGGAGTAGCGAGCACAAAATGGGTGTCATGGCCACGATCAAAGCTTCGCAACCATGACATTGCTCTAATATACTAGGCTAGGTGAGCATCAAATTCGGTGTCAGAAGTGTCCTCCAATTACTTCTCCAAGCTTCCCAGCCATATAACTCCCTGGAGTTATGGGTGATGATGTTAAAGATTTTGGGTGCCGAAAGAGCCTTCAACTTTAGCTTTAGAGGACTAAGCTGAAGCACGCTCTTCCTTTTCTCGACAATTAGAGTAGGGGGAGGGGGAGGTGGCCCTATAGACTCAGGAATCATTATTCCCTTTTGAGCAGCAGCAATAGGCCTTAAGACTGGTGTGGTGAATACGCTAGTCACAAGCACCGTCCTTTACATAATAGGAATAGTAAGTTTAGAAGCTTTGACAAGTCTTCTCCTAATAACATGAATTAGATCTGCATCACCCCAAACTCACCTGAGTCTCCTTCGTTCACCCTGCTGGAGAGCTTTGATATGCTTGTGGCCGCTTCACCTACCCTTTCTCAGAAAATAAAGCTAGCAAAGGATTGAAATCCACCTAGACATGGAGCCTAAGCCTCCCTATGCGAAGATCTAACACAGGAAGTTCAATCCTAGACATGCAAACCCTGAGGGATATCCCTTTAGTATTCCTCAAAATATCCTGATAATGATTAGGATTCTTCACCTTCACTGCAAGATGCAAACAACAACAAAATGAGCAACATACCCAAAACACTACATCACTTGCTAAGTGTGAACCCTCAAAATTGCACCTCAAGTCGACCATCTTTCAGTTACGAATCCATAGGATCAAACTGAGTTCAAATCAAAATTGAAACGAACTCAAAACGAACAAAAAGGCAGGAAACAGGTCGAACCAGCTGGCTAGCGCAAGAGAGGCACGTTGCTGCTCTGGGCAACATGCCTATCGCGCCGTCGCTAGGGCGGCATGTCTGTCGTGCCACTGTCAAGGCGACACGCCTTCCGTGCTACCGTCTCGGCAGCACATTTATGACGGCATGAAATTTATGTCGGCATCAAGGTGGTATGATTAACGTGCCGCCCGGACGCCCGGCATGTCGTCGGTGCCGCCTATGCCGCCGACGATATGCTAGCGCCGCCGTCCGTACTGCCGGTACCCCCCTAGCTGCTCTATAAATAGAGCCTCCTTTAAGCTCATTTGATGCACATTCCAAGGTAGAAATCCCCTCTTATACTGACATACTTGTTGCTTTTAGATTCAGATTCCAAGTCTTTTGAATTCAAGGTGGAGTTGAGATCCAGAGCAAGGCTCGTTCCATTCGTCTAAAAGTCAAGAAAAGCAAAGGTATAATCCATTTTCCATTCTCAAAATTCTAAATTCAGATCTAGAATTTTCTTTAGGTCTAAAACAGAAAAGATCTAAAATTTATTAATTCAAGAATCAGAATTAAATTAATAAACAAACCAAAACTCCTCCTTCACAAGAAGGGAGAACTACGTGGGGTTTGATTCCTATTCAATAGGATACGCAGGCTACCATTCTAAAGGGCATCAACTCCAAAATCTTTTTATCAATATTTTTCCTTTTTATTTTGATTTATTTACCTTAATTTTTTTGTTTATGATTTTATATTAGTTTAGTTGGGGAATGTGTGCTTTTTCTAGTACCCATAAGGGCTAGAGGAAAGATCCTCTGTTCAATTGTTTTGATATTGTAATAATTGAGTAGGATTTATCTTGCCTATTTATTTACAATTGTCATTCCATCTCATCATATATATCTGTTTCATTCATCATTATATTCTTATTCATGCATACATGAAAATTCCTCTTTAAGAGTTATTTTGCAATTTTAGCCGAACTAAAAAAAAATACATTTTTTTTTCAATTGCGTAATTCTCAGAACCTGATCCCCGAACTCTCTTTGGTCACTCGCAGATTGGTGCATTTTCCATTAGGATAAACCAAATCATTTTTGGAGTCAATCAATTTGGGTTTTCTTTAATTTTTCCAATTAAAATAAGTAAATTGAAGTGGCGACTCATTTTTCAACTTTCAAAATACAAAAATCAATTTTTTGAACTCACAACCAGTTCTAATTGTGGAGTTTCTCCTAAAGAGCATTTGGATTCCTCGGCAGATCAGACCGGTGCTCGGGCGAGGCCTCACAGTTGGCGACTCCACTGGGGACTTAAAATCTTTTTCAAATAACTCTTTTTCAAATAAAAGATAAAGTGGATTAATTTTGGTATAATACCAAGTTTGGCTTTAAAAGCAAAATAACTCTTTCATACATCACTACATCAGACTCTTTGTCCAAAAACCCTAGCTTCCTAGGAAAACAAAGGATAGAAAGTAACATCGAGTGGGCAACCTTCCTTAGGTCTGCTTACCGATAGTGAAATCATCTAGCTCATGACATATCCTCTAATCCTTTTAGAGGTGTAACGAGTATACACGGACCACTGGACCCACGCGAGGCTCCTTGTCTCACATGTGGTTAGGTATATCACATCTCTAGTGTGATGGGTTCCCTTTAAACCATCCTAATCCTTTCATGTAATGACTTATAGAACCTTCCTTTAGGATTGTATGTACCATAATACTAGAACTTAGTATGTCATTATCATGAAACCTTTTCTATTCATGCATACTTGCATGCATGCATAAACCTTACAAATTTGGAGAGTTTTAATCTCACTCAAACACTGCTAATCCCAATCATAAACCCATGTCAACTTATGGTCCCCATCAAAAGCTGATATATTCCATGATCTTTGTTCCATACCTAAGCTAGAAATTGACCCAGCTTTATCTCTCTATCCAAAGGTTGACAAGATGTCTGTTGCTGGAGATGAGACCACTACCACCAGAGCTAATGAGATCTTTAATGACCTTTTTACTAAGCTCTTTAAACACCAGGAGACCATAATGAAGAGGCAAGAGGCCCTTTTTCAAGATATGCTGAAGGCCCAAAGGAGGGCTATCATGGAGGATGTCCGTGCCATGTTGGAACAAACCTCCCTGGCGTAAAACCCAACTGACCCAAAATCATTCAAAGCTGACCCAAAACCTTCCTTTTATCCTATCTATGGATCCACTTCCAGAGTTGAATCCAGAGACAAAGAACCTACAAACACCGACATCATACCACCATTGCTTATCCCATCACCCGAGTTCCTCAAAAACAACTCACCAACAAATCTCACCTCTACTTTCACTTCCCAACCCACGCATCCTTTCCAAGGAAAGGAAGTTAATCCTGAAATAAAAGCCTGCATGGAAAAAATGGAGCGCATGGAGAAGATGTTGTTGGGTATGAAAAAAAAAGAGGATCTGGTTGATACGGGGTCCTTAAGCTTATTCCCAAATGCAAGAGTTCCTCTCAAATTTAAGATGCTTGAGTTTGACAAGTTTGACGGGACTACCTGCCCCAAGACCCACCTCAAAGTATATATGGGAGCCATGCATCCATTGGGTGTGGATAACAAACTCTTAGCCTAATTATTTCAACAGTCACTAACCGGTACAGTGGTGAAATGGTTTGTAGACTTGGATGTTGCCAAAAAATAGACTTGGGATGACATCTGCAATATCTTTGTTCAACAGTATCATTGCAACATCAAGGTCGATGTGACAAGAAGAGACCTCGAGACCACCAAGCAGTATGCCAAGGAATCCTTCTCTTCATTCCTTATGAGGTGGAGGAAGAAGGCTTCTCAGATGGTAAATCGGCCTCCTGAAAATGAATAAATTGACATAATTGTCAAGAATCTACTGCCAGTTTACCAAGAAAGGCTACAGACTCAATACTTGCCTTCCTTCAAAGCCCTTATTGCTACTGCTTCAAAAATTGAAGACTCAATTCAGAATGGTAAAATGAAAGAAGAGACCGCATCAAGGTCAAGGTATAAGAAGCCCACTCATCAGGGTAATGTGACTTCCTTAACGAATCAGAAAGGGGGGGAAGTTAATCCTCTGACTATCAAGAAGCCAATCAGGATTGAAAGGAGGTAATTTTCTGATCTAAGGGGTGTGCCTATGAGTATTATCCTAAAGAAGCTACTTGAGGGAAATATGGTGAAGCCCCTTGAGCCAAAACCCATTCCCAATCCACTGCCAAAAAATTACAACCCACATGAGAGGTGTGATTATTATTAAGGACCTGGGCACAAAACAGATGCATGCAAGGCCCTTAGACACAGAATTCAAGACCTTATTGATTCCAATGACCTAATACCACCAAAAGCTCGATCCAATATCATTACCAACCCTTCACCCAATCATACAGTCAATGCCATAAATAATCATGAGGGAGATGATCCTGTCTCCTTGATTAAGTCAAATCCTGATTATTATTGTGTCCTGGACCTCATTAACCTAGTTGAGGAGATTGATGTCATCACCAGAAGTGGTAGATTCATCCAGAACCAACCGAGCCCAAACACTCAACCTATTCAACCCATTCCTGCACCTGCCGACAAATTGAAAGGGATTCTTGAACCAAATGAAGATCCCATTCTCAAACAACTCAAGAAAACACAAGCCAACATCTCAATTTGGAGTTTGATCCAATCCTCATATCCTCACCGCTAAGCTCTTTGCAAGGCGTCAAATCAGTGCCAAGCTCCAATTGACATCACACCAGAAAACCTTATTGCTTCTATTACCTGTGCTCTAAAGGGGTGTCCATCACTTTTGGAGAAACTGACATTCCAGAAGGGGACTCTAGCCACAATAATGCCCTTTATATCACAATGGTAACTCGAGGTAAAACTGTGCCAATGGTTCTGATTGATAATGGTTCAGCTTTAAATGTATGCCCTCTGAAGGTGGCAAGCTGCTTGGGACTGGAGGTTACTGATTTTACCCCTTCAAATCAGATAGTAAGGGCGTATGACAATACCAAGAGGGAAATCCTGGGGGTGGCAATCATCGATGTGACCATTGGGCCAACATCTTTCACCATACCATTTCAAGTGATTGATGTACCTTCATGTTTTAACCTATTACTTGGAAGGCCCTGGATCCATCAAGCAAAGGCTATCCCTTCCTCCCTATACCAAAAAGTCAAGTTCCCTTTCAAAAATGGGGTCGTGACTGTTAAAGGGGACATGCATGAAAGACCAGACATCCCAAGCTCTGTTCCCATTTTGGAGATTCAGCCTGAACTGTCCACTTATCCACTCTCTGATTTCTCCTTCATTCAATACATTGAGGGTGAAAAGGGTAAAGAATTTGTTCCATTTGATTTTGACCCCTTCGGGAATATTACTATTGCTAACATGCTCAGCAAAATGAATTACTTTCCTGGTTTAGGTTTGGGAAGGAGCCAACAGGGCTTGAAGTCTTTCTTGGACTATCCACTCGCAATGCCACCATTTGGGCTAGGGTATGAGCCTACTGATGAAGTCCTTGTAGAAATGGAAAATCAGGCCAAAGACAGAATAGCTACCCTTAAAAGAGGTAAGGTTTATGACTGGCCCATGTGCCCTTACTTCAAAACCCTAAATGGCTATTTTGTAAAGGAAGGTGACACAGTTCCTTACTGTAACTTTCCTGAGCCTTGGGTCTGCCCTATTACCGAAAAACTGATCCTCGGGTTTGAAATCTTTTCTAATATCAGGCTTGAGATAGAAGACTGTGAACCAATCTACACGCTCAGTCAAGATTGGGAAGAGAACATAGAGGCTAGTCTTTTTGATGAAGTGTTCATGCTCACTATTGAGGAGGAGAAAATTGACCCTTCCACCTTAATCCAGCTCATCGAGACCAAGCTATAAAATTGGACCTCTGAGGAGAGCCCTTTTTATCCTACCGAACTAGAATCTGAACCAGAATCTATACCAGAGTCCCAATCTGAGTCAGAGTCTCAGTTTGAGATAGACTCATCTTCTGAATTTGAGTCTGTCTCTTCTATTTCTTCTTTTGATGATGATGTAACTGACCTTGAGGGTCTAACTTTTCAGTTTAATGTAAATTGGGACATATCCCCATTTGAAATCAATAAAAAGCATACTCTTTCCTCTTACGACTCTGTGTCTCTATTTTTCTTTGATGTTCCAACTTTTAAATCTGACTTAAATGAGACATCAAGTAAAAATGAAATAAATGAAATAAAAGATGACACAATTAAAGAGCCTATTAATGCTAGCACTCATGACATACCAAAAATTACATTCATTGCATATGCATGCATAAACAGGGATCGTATTGAAAAGATGATCAGAGAATTTCATGACTGTTTCGCATGGCAACCAAAAGACATGACAGGGTTGGATCCAAGCATAGCAGTTCATAAAATCCCGGTTTACCCAGGTGCTAAGCCCGTCAAGTAGAAATTGAGAAGACTAAAGATGGAATGGTCTATACCAATTAAAGAAGAAATTGCCAAGCTACTGGACCACAACTTCATTAAGCCCATCAACTATCCATCCTGGCTTGCTAACATTATGCCGGTTCCCAAGAAAGATGGAAAAGTCAGAATGTGTGTGGATTACAGGGATCTGAATAAAGCCTGTCCTAAGGATGATTTTCCCTTGCCTCACATTGATTTGTTGATAGACCGCATGACAGGTTCTGAATTGGTTTCCTTAACCGACCTGGCTGCAGGGTATAATCAGATAATGGTTCATCCTCGTGACAAAGAGAAGACATTATTGAATAGTGCACCTATTACTACCGGGTTATGCCATTTGGGCTTAAAAATGCTGGGGCAACATACCAGAGGATGGCAACTACCATTTTCCATGACATGATGTATAAAGAAATTGAAGTTTATGTGGATGACATGGTAATAAAAGGCACCACTATGGAAGAACATTCAGAGGCACTAAGGCGATTCTTCCTTAGACTTCGCCAGTACAATCTCAAGCTTAATCCTGCCAAGTGTGTCTTCGGAGCCTCATCTGGAGTATTCCTAGGCCACATGATCAACAGGAAGGGCATAGAAGTAGACCCTGCTAAATCAAAGGCAATTCTGGAAATGCCACCTCCAAAAACAGAAAAGGAGATCAGAGGTTTCCTTGGACGGCTATAATACATTAGTCAATTCATCAATCAGTTGGCTGATGTGTGTGGGCCTATCTTCAAGCTGCTCAAAAAAGGAGCCTCTAAGCAATGGAATGATAACTGTCAAAAAGCTTTTGACCAAATCAAGCAATACTTACTAAACCCACCGGTCCTATAGCCACCAAGATTTGGAAAGCCTTTGTTGCTTTATCTATTAGTAACCGATGAAGCAATGGGGGCAATGCTTGCCCAAAATGCTTCTGACTCTAACAAGAAAAATGCCATCTATTACTTGAGCAAAAGGATGTTATTACATGAGCTCAAGTATAGTTTTACAGAAAAGCTATGTCTTGCTTTGGTATGGATCTACCACAAGCTGCAACACTACCTCTGCTCTTTTACAACTCATGTTCTTGCTTACAAGAGCCCTTTGAAATTCCTTATAGAGAAGCTAGTTATTGACAGTAAGATGGCAAGGTGGATGGCTGTATTAGCTGCATATGATCTGAAATATGTACAACGGAAAGCAGTTAAGGGTAGCATAATGGTTGATCAATTAGCTGTAGCTCCAATAGATGATCATTGGGTCAAGCTTAAATTTCCTTATGAAGACATCTTGACAATTGACAATGAAGTTTGGAAGCTCTACTTTGATGGGGCATCTAACAACAAAGGGTATGGTGCCGGCATTGTGTTTATTACACCAAGTGGAGAAAATCTACCCATAGCCATCAAACTAAACTTCGAGGTAACAAATAATGAAGCAGAGTATGAGGCATGCATTTGCAGTCTTGAGGCAGCAATAAGGCTCAAAATCAAATGCCTTGAGATTTATGGGGATTCGAATCTGATAGGTTCCCAAGCTTTGGGGAAGTGGAAGATCAGAGAAGAGCATTTGGTTCCTTACCATAAATGCCTAAATGAACTAGCAGCCAACTTTCATAAACTGTCTTTCCATTATCTTCCAAGGACAAAGAAAAGATTTGTTGATGCTTTGGCAACACTCGCCTCAATGCTTGATATAAGCGACAGCTTCATAATCAGACCTATTATCATTGAAGTTAAGCAAGAGCCAGGTTGTGTAGCTCATTGTTTGAATATTCAAGCGGTTTATAGCAAACCATGGTTTTGGGATATCTTCAATTACATCAAGAATGGACTCTATCCTGAAGGGGCCTCTAAAACAGAAAAGAGGACTTTAAGACAATTGTCCAAGGGTTTCATTCCAAACGGGGAAGTACTCTATAAATGGGTTTGGGATAACATCCATCTGAGATGTGTCACTGAAACAGAAGCCCAACAGATCATGGAACGGATGCATGGTGGTAACGAAGGTCCATACATGAACGGAATTGCTCTAGCCCACAAGATCATGAATCAGGGTTACTTTTAGCTTACTATGAATCAAGATTGCGCAAGATATGTGTGGAAGTTCCATAAGTGTCAGATCTACACTAAACTTCAGAAGAAACTTCCTATGCCTCTATCTCCTATTACCACGCCTTGGCCATTTGCAACTTGGGCCCTGGACGTCATTGGCAAGATAAGCCCGAAGTCTTCCGACAAGCATGAATTCATTCTGATAGCTATTGATTATTTCTCCAAATGGGTTGAAGCTGCACCTTACCAGATATTGGATTCTAAATGAGTAGCCCAGTTTATTCGTATTAACATCCTTTGTAGGTATGGGGTCCCTTTTAAGATCATCACTGATAATGGATCTCACTTCCAAAAGGAGGTTACTCAACTATTGAAAAATGAGAAAATTCAACACCATAAGTCTTCTCCGTACAGACCTCAAACAAACGATAAAGTTGAAGCCGCAAATAAGACTCTTAAGAATATACTACAGAAGATGGCTAACAATTATAAGGATTGGCACCTACATTTGCCATATGCCTTATGGGGATACAGAACAATGGTACGTACTCCAACTGGAGCTACACCTTACTCTTTGGTGTACGGGATGGAAGCCGTCCTGCTAATCAAGGCAGAGGTAAAGTCAGCTCGCATTCTGAGGGAGAGTCAGTTGGATGAAGTGGAATGGGTGAAAGGCTACCATAACCAACTTCTGGCCATCAATGAAAAGAGAATGGATGCCTTATATCAGATGCAAGGTTATTAACAGAAACTAGCTAGGCACTTCGATAAGAGAGTCAGGGACAGAGGATTACAAAAGGGTCACCTTGTCTTAAAAGAAATAAGGGCACCTGTTCATGATCCAAAGGGAAAATTCAGACCTAACTGGAGTGGTCCGTTTGTGATTAAGAAGATCTTATTTGGTGAAGCAGCAATCTTGACGGACTTGGATGGCATAGAATTTGCTAGCTCATGCAATCTGGATCAACTCAAGAGATACTTTGCATAAAGCATCCTTGTAATTCATGCATAGCATTTGTAATCATTATAAAATCATGCTCAGCATTCACATTTTTTCTCAAAGTCAGAGCTACGTGGACCTGATTCTCCATAAAGAGGAAAAAGAATAAAAATCATGAATCATTGTAAGGAGATACATAGGCAGCTCTTGTGGGTCTGGTCCAATTCATTAACAAAATTTTCATTTCACATTCACTCGGCTCTTAATTGTGTCTCAAAATACATATGAAAACAAGCTCGCTAAGTTGAAAATCCAAAAGGGCGGCTTAGGCAAAAGTTAGAGCAACAAAAAAGATGAAAAATGATGATGATGTCTTATTTGTCTCACTTAAATTTTTGGAACATCAAAAGAAAATAAAGACATAATCAAAATTTGTCCTAAGCCAAAACAGCAATCATAACTCTCGCTCTGTCTCCTCAAGAATAGCAGCCCTTCTAGCCTTCTTTGATTTCCACGAGTTGGCTATACACTAGTCAACATACTGCAACGATTTACCGCCGTGGTCAGCAAGGCGAACAGCATGAAAACCCCTTACCCATCCATTTCTGACATCTCGAGCAACGGTCTCAGTAATTAGAATAGATTCAAACAGAACACCATCTGGGGGCACGCCCTGACTATGTCCCATTTTATGCATAACCCTAGTAGCTTGATAAAATGTCACCATCCTCAACCCCAGCAGGTAGACAATCTTGTAGCCAAAGCTCATGGTCATGAAACTTCTAATCTTGTACCATTCACACCTCCATAGCAGGTCATCAGAATCCAGCTCCATCAACCATTTTGTCCATTCTTGCTTGGAGTTTCGTTTAATCACAATGGTCCGAGTCCTATACTAAGAAGCAGAATAATCCACCTTGGTGGGAGGTCTCACTATTCGGAGATGGTCTCTCAGCCAAATCTGAAAGATGCAGAAAAGATAAGCATAAGAAAACACAAAAAGCAGTTAAAATGAAATTCAGAAGCCAGAATTCAACCTGAAGAATAATAGGGCTGATTGACCATAGCCCATCAGAAGTGCAAGACCTGTCCAAACTCATGATGGTCTCAGCCAGCACTATAGCCGTGATGGATCTCCCTTCCTCCATTTGTGGAATCAGCTCAGTGACTCTGGCATCCCCCCAACCAGTAGGGCTCACAAAAATATATCTGGCAGTCAGACAAAAGGATAGAGCCCGCATTCTCAAATGAAACCACCCATCATCTTCAAAGTCCTTAGGATCATGGAATTCTGCTATCACAGCAGTCAGATCTACCTAATCATCCACTACCATGGGACTAGCAGCCTCTGTACTCAAGTCAAAAATTCTTTTGAAAGAGTTGAAATATCCTACTTTCTCAACAGGAGTAACCAGCATAGCTTCTAGATCAGATCCGAGCAGCACAGAAAACTCCTCGAATGTAGGACACATCTTCTCCATAGATGCCCCAAATCTAAAGACATGGGCAGTCGGATCCCAAAAGTACATACATGCGTGCAGAAATTCCCAATCATCTTTTATGCCTCTTAAGGTGGGCATAGCGCTTACCCCGTATTTTCCCAGGTTAGTTCTCTCCACTTTGATAAGGTTCTTGCACCATAGGGCTCCATTGTGAGGAATAAAAATAATAAAATTGATGGAAAGCAAAAAAGTGACTGAAAATGACTTTTGGAGGCTCAAGAATCGATGGTACAAACTGGAAAATGAAAAAAAGCTACTTAAATAGGCAAAATTATGCCTGCTAGATCTGTTACCGGCGGCACGCTGCTCATGTCACTCGGGACGGCGGCACGCCAGTTGTGCCGCTGTAGCGGCAGCACGAAAGCCGTGCCACCTGAGGCGACGGCATGAAAATTGTGCCGCTCATATCGATGGCACACCGATCATGCCACCCTGCCATCTTGTGCCTCTGTCTGCCATTTGTCCTCCAATAGTTTTTTATCACGATTTTTCAAAATTTTAGGCTTAAAATAATTCATTTTTCTCAAAATTGGAGTAGAAATGAGAGAAAAACGTAAGGAATAGCCCAATAGAATCCTATTCAATCAAATATCTACATCCATACCATGCACCTATTTCATTCAAAATATGCATAAAGTCATACATATCATACATCCAAAATGTCACATAAGCATAAAAGTGCATATATCCAAAATATCATGTATACATCCAAAAGAGTGCATCATCCTCAGTACATGTATACATGAAAAAGCAAAAGCTGACAAAACACGTCGCTAATGACCATGCCTGGGTCTCCGGCGTCCTCGTTTGGACATCTCATCCTAGTGACTATCCTCCGATAAATCTCTGTCATGTAGAAAAGAGGTTGAATCAAATGCATATCGACCCAAAAGATCATAGTGGTAGCGAACGAACTCCATGGAAACTTGGAAAAGAAAGGAAAAGAATCATTACAAGATAGAGAAAGGGCTAAAAGTACCAGCTACGCAAAAATTCTTACCTCTGTAATAGTCTCAGGATTAGTAGGGAAGAAGGCTGGTCAATCATCAAGAAGGTGGTAACGTCATGATCGACTATCACAAGAAACATAATCGAGATGAGCTGGCAAACAGATAAGACCAGCAGGCAAGGGAACTAGATCAGTCGGACCTCCCATTGAAGCATCTGGGGCTGGAGCTAAGCCACTAGCCCCTGAAGGACCAATCCTAGAAGGATCAACTGCAAAACCTGAGGGGCCAGCCATAACACCTAAAGGTCTAACCCTAAGACCCATGCTGCCAACCGGAATGGTACTGCTGGCCCATGGAGAGATGAAACTCCCAGCTCTAGAGGGAGGACCTCGGGAAGACACTGAGCTAGATCCCCGATGTGATGGTCCCCACAATCTATCCAAGGGAGGTGTGCCCCGCATCAAGGATGCCTTGCAAAACTGATTATAGTCTAGGTCAGGCAATAAGTAATCTAGACAAGAAACTCTGGCAGCCCAACCATCCTCTCCAGGATAGCCAACCCATATCTCATGTCTGCCGGAGGGGGCTGTGGCACAACTCTCCCTCCTCCTGTAATCTATGCCCTCACTCTCTCTCCCAAGTAGAACATCCGCAAAGACTCACAACGGAGCAAGAGTTGACAAGAGGATAAGTCCATGCTAGGCCTGATCCGGTCAGGGATCCACTCTGCGAACCTGGTAAATGGCAACCATCTCACCTGCAAACGGATTGCAATATAAGCAGTACTCATTAAATAGTAAGATTCAGGTTAAGATCAACAAAGGAATACCTGGTCTGCGGTCAAAGTAGCAAATATCTGTTTGCAATGATCAATTGACAGCCCTATGAAGGAATTTCTGTTGGACGCCCTCCAAATATGTTCATAGGAGGGTCAATAGCAGTAGGCTCTCTCAGTGGTGGAGCAAGCATCGGAAAGTGCTCATAAGCCTAGTACTACAGGAAATAAAATTTTGTCAGTCACTAGGCAGAGATCAGATAACAGAATACCAGAGTATAATACTCACCTCGAGCACAATGGAGGTGCCACCATGGCCGCAAAGTGTGCCACGGGAAATGCTGCACAGCTCATGATACATAGCACAAAGGGCTGCACCTCTCCAATCAAACTCGCCAATCTCATCCAGATTCTCCAACGATCGTAGGATATTTAAGTTAATGTTGTCCTTGTTGTTATGCAGAAAGGTACAGCTCAAGATAATTAAGGCGCAAAGTCTAGCACCCTGATCAACACCATACCGACCTGAAGTCTAACCCATGGTCATCAAGGCCTGATGAAGCCAGGATGTGGGACATTAAGGTTCCCACGAGGGGGATCAACCCCAATCAGAGTGGTCATCTCTACAGAAGAGCGCTCGATCCATAAAGAATAAAACTCAAGAGGACGAGATCTAAAATTCATGCCAGTAAGCATGCTCCACTCTAGGGGAGTGACTATCATCTCACCACAGGAAAGGTGGAATGTGTTTGTAGTATCCCACCAACGCTCTGCCAATGCCCATACCACAATGGTATTAACCGGCTGCTTGATGTCTAGCTCTAGCCACCCAAGCAAGCCAGATAGCTCGAGGCGCAGAAGGATAGCCTCGTGATTATTCAGATAAATGCGGACCAGCTCCATGACACTACGGCCTCCCCTAGGCCTCAGTTGTACTCTCTGTAATTTTTGTAAATATATATATATATATATATATATATATATATATATATATATATATATATATATATATATATATATATATATATATATATATATATATATATATATATATATATATATATATATTATTGATAATTATCGAAATTCTTACTGACTGTGCAGGGAAAGGAAAACATACCTAAAGAGATCCAGTGTAGCTGATGTAGCGATCTGGCTCCTTCAGCAATGTCTTTGGGTCCTGGGCACCCATTGCTGGCTAATTGAAGGCTTCTGTATTGAGAGAGTAAAAAAGAGAGAGAAAGAAAAAAGATATTTAGAGAGAAAAGTGAAAACTAGAGAGAGAGAGAAGAGAGAGAGTGAAAATGAACTTATGAAGAATGTGAAGGAATTAAGATTTATATAGGAGTAGAGGTGCGCCCCCCCCCCCCCCTAAAACATTTTTTAACTTTTTTGATTCGCAGATCCAGTTCACGTGGTTTCGCCATAACATGATTTTAAATCGGAATCCAGCTCCGTCTGAAGCAGTGAATCCACATGATTTTTATCCATCTCTTAAAACAGACAGGGTCTCAATTGGAGTTCAGAATCTCCTAGAATTACGGAAAAACTAAAAATTTAAAAATAGCTTGAAAATTAGAAAACAGTCCAAACAGAGTCAGAATAGCTAGAAATCATACATGAAGCTCTTGTACAACTCCCAATACTGAAAGGACATTCAGAATGCTCAAAACGACATCCTAGGCCTTCTGGTTCACACTTATAAGATTGGGCCTCTGTCTAGCCAAATCAGATAAGGGGGGCAGCTGTGAACCCTCAAAATTGCACCTCCAGTCGACCATCTTTTAGTTACAAATCCACAGGATCAAACCGAGCTTGAATCGAAACTGAAATGAACTCAAAATGGACGAAAAAGCATAAAACAGGTCAAACCAGCCAGCCAACACACAAGAGACGCGTTGCTACTCTGGGTGACACGTCTGCCGTGCCTTCACCAGGGGGGCACATCTGCCGTGCCGCTGTCAGGGCAGCACGCCTTTTGTGCTACCGTCTGGGCGGCACATCTATGGCGGCACGAAATTTGTATTGGCATCAAAGCGGCACAATTAACATGCAGCCCGGACGCTTGGGATGTCGCCGGTGCCGTGCGTGCCACCAGCGACATACTGGCACCGCCGTCCGTACTGCCGGCACCCTCCTAACTGCTCTATAAATAGAGGTTCCTTCAAGCTCATTTGATACACATTCCAAGGCAAAAGTCCTCTCTTATACTGACATACTTGTTACTTTTAGATTCAAATTCCAAGTCTTTTGAATTCAAGGTGGAGTTGAGATCTGGAGCAAGGCTCATTCCATTCGTCCAAAAGTCAAGAAAAGCAAAGGTGTAATCCCTTTTCCATTCTCAAAATTCTAAATTCAGATTTAGAATTTTCTTTAGGTCTAAAACAGAAAAAATCTAAAATTTATTAATTTAAAAATCAGAATTAAATTAATAAACAAACCAACGCTTTTTTCCAAAACCCCTCCTTCACAAAAAGGGAGAACTGCGTGGCGTTTGATTCCTATTCAACAGGATACGCAGGCTACCATTCTGAAGAGCATCAACTCCAAAATCTTTTTATCAATATTTTCCTTTTTATTTTGATTTATTTAAATTAATTTTTTTGTTTATGATTTTATATTAGTTTAGTTGGGGAATGTGTGCTTTTCCTAGTACCCATAAGGGCTAGAGGAAAGATCATCTGTTCAATTGTTTTGATATTGTAATAATTAAGTAGGATTTATCTTGCCTATTTATTTACAATTGTCATTCCATCTTATCATATATATATGTTTCATTCATCATTATATTCCTGTTCATGCATACATGAAAATTCCTTTTTAAAAGTTATTTTGCAATTTTAGCCGAACTAAAAAAAATACATTTTTTTTCAATTGCGTAATTCCTAGAACCTGATCCCCGAGCCCTCTTTGGTCACTAGCGGATTGGTGCATTTTCCATTGGGATAAAACAAATCATTTTTGCAGTCAATCAATTTGGGTTTTCTTTAATTTTCCCAATTAAAATAATAAATTAAAGTGGCGACCCATTTTTTCAACTTTCAAAATACAAAAATCAATTTTCTAAACTCACAGCAAGTTTCAATCATGGAGTTTCTCCCTAAGAGCATTTCAATTCCTCGGTGGATCAGACCGGTGCTCGGGCGAGGCCTCACACTAAGCAAAAAATGAGTCAAACATTTACCTTAAATATCCTTTAGCAGGAGTTTAAGAGTGGGGTTTCCATTAATACCTCGCATGTGGATGGAGGAATTCATCTTCTCAGCATCATATATGAAGCCCTAATGGAAAAAGGTCCTTAAATCCTTCTTCTCATCATTATTTAGCCACTTTGGCTAGTCTCCAAGACCTTCAAATGATAGCAGGAAATAGCCTGAGAACTTAAAATCGAGAGAATTGTCACCTTGGCCATCAATGACCTCAATAAGACTAAACTTGGTCTTCTAATCTTATACCTTGTTCTCCTTTCCAGTGAACAAGCATTGAAGGGGCTTCTTTGATGTCATGTACACCCTAGGCGACCTCTGAGCACTTTGGACTCTAAAGAAGTATTGGATGAGGTGAGTAGTGGTGTAGATGCTGTGAGTGAAGGATAAAACTTCAAAGAGATGCATGTCCTTTATTGAGTTAGGACTTAGCATCATAGGGTTTATAGAAAAATGCCTAAAGCATTCCATCTTAAACCTAGTAGGAAAGAGAGAAGACTAGCCTCCAAAAGATTAGAGGATAATGTAATGGTGGTTATCTTTAGATAGTGCAGCCTTAGGATCATTGGAATAGATCCTTTTGTGGGCCTTAGCATAGAAGAATAGGAGCTAGTTACAGTTGTCCAAGTTCTCGCTGAAGGCGAGAAACTCGATAGTCTTACCCTAGGTTGCAATCGACCCCCATTCCTCCTCCAGAATTTTTTGATATTGAGCATAACTGACCTGATCCCTCATGGGAATGGCCTCTTTTCTTGTGCGATTGGTAATGGAAGAAAAAGAGAAATGAGACTGAAAAGGAGAAGATGCGAGAAGAGTAAGAAAGCAAGAAGCAGAAAGAGCAAGGAAGCGAATAAGAGCTCTGAAGTGAGGATTCAAGGGATATATATATATAAAAGAGCCTTCATGATAATCGTCCTTTATTAATTGTGGAGAATTAAAAAGTGGTTTAAATTTAAAATTTCTAAGAAACCGTACTGGTTACAATTACATGTGGAAATGCATTAGGATGAAGAGATGCACATTTAATGCATGGTTCTACCGGACATCCATGCATTTAATGATTATGTAATCGTTCACCTACCACATGTGTGGCCCTTAGGCAAAGCACCTTGAACCAAACGAATCACTTGGACAAGGCAAAAGCCCCCAACCAATCAGATTGCTTTGATCAAGCAAAGCCCACTCCTCAACTACCCACCTTTGCTAGTGTGAAGCCAATGATGCCAAAATGAAAATCTTTATTTTGGCAAAACCAGACAAGAAGGAAATTGTTTCATTTGAGGTTTCGTCCTTCGTTCTCACCTCAGCAAAACAAGGGGGCCTCTGATGAGGGACAAAAATGACTCAAAAGCCTAATGGATCTCAAGATATAGAAAGCCCATCTTGACTATAAAACCAAGACATTTACACTAAGACTAAAGGCTCAAAATGAAGGCCCAAGAGGGATAGGTCCAG
The DNA here is from genome assembly GCA_947687605.1 of Reutealis trisperma. Taxonomy (NCBI): domain Eukaryota; kingdom Viridiplantae; phylum Streptophyta; class Magnoliopsida; order Malpighiales; family Euphorbiaceae; genus Reutealis; species Reutealis trisperma. The sequence continues at coordinate 882,424 of CANTUT010000177.1, read as the reverse complement.
GAATCACAAGCCTCCAGGCCTAAGACTAGTGAAGCTTCCCCTCACCTCCTATTAGCCTCACCTTACTTTAATCACAAGTAAATTCCCTTGCAAGCTACTTTGTGTCTCTAGGAACTCATAGCATAGACATCACCATCAAGCATCAAAACGGTCCTTGATTAGGCAACGCGCCCTCAGTTCTTGACACCCCCACTCATCAAACACATCTAAAGGGACAAGATATCAGCCTTGCACCCATTACCTCTGTACCAACCACACCAATTAAGAACATGCTATATCAGAAGACATTCTCTCTCATCCAAAAAGGTATCAGATCCCTATCCCATGCATGAACCATACAAAAAAGAATGATCAACACATAATTCAGGTAGTTTGAACTCTACACTCTCTCACCTCTTTCTCTCACAAATAACTCTCTAACCAAATAAGAAAAATCTCCTTCTCTAATCACCAGCAAAGCTTGCAACTGACTTGAGCGTTGGAAGTCCTTTACCAAGCACAAGGCCTGACCCTCCTAACCATCTTTCCTTCTTTGCAGACTCAAGTATTGAAGCCCAATGCAGAAGATCCAACTCATTAACTCTTATTTGATCTAACTCCGATCAGAAACTCTATATAATTTTATATAATTTAAAACTTTATTTTTACGTATGGAAGACAAAAAAATTATTAAATAAATATAAAAATTGAAGGTTTAATATTAAAATGTGAAAAACTAAAGTACTTTATAGTTGATTAACCAAATATTATGTTGATTGATAGAATAGATCGTTAACTTAAATTATAATTGATTGTAGAATTTTGATAATTTAGCAGTAATAATAATGGTTAGACTATAAAATTATTAATAATAAAATATATTACAATTTATTATCATTTTAAAAAATAGTCTTTAATTTCTAATACTTCATCAATGTACACATAAATCAGTAAATTTTACATAAAGACAAAATTCATATACATATTACATTAAAAAAAAAATAATAATGACCATATGAAATAAATAAACGACAAGAAAAAAGAAAAGAAATAAGCAAACGAGAAAAAAGTAGGAGAATATGAAAAAAAAAATCAATTGTTTAAATACATTGCTGTAAGTTAGAAATATACATTAAAAAATTGTTGTTTTTTTTTTAAGATAGGAATTGTTTAAGAATATTTTTGAAAATATTTTGAAATTCAATAATTTTTGTATATAAAAATTAGCCATCAAAAAATTAGTCATTAAATACAAAAACTAAAAATTTTAGCATTCAATGCAAAATTAGTATTATTTTATAAAATCATGCACTAAGATATAAGTTAATAGTAAGTATATATACAGTTTAAGCATTTTCGATACCTCCTCCCATACTAAAAAGAATAAGGCATAAATTCAAAAAGTATTATGTGATTTCACGCATTTACAAATAAAGATTGGTGAGTTTTTTTTTTTTTTATTTTTTGGCAAAATGAGACTTGTGATTTATTCTATTAGTAAATCTAAAACTTGCCGTCAATACATAATTAGTGTGTTAAATATGTGGCATTTGTTAGCTGACGTAGCACATGTCAGTGCCATGTGACACTAATTGTAAATGCCATATGGCATAAAAAAATTAAAAATAAAATAATTTAATTATGATTAAAAATTAATTATCAATAAAAATTATTATTAAAAATTAAAATAATTAAAAATAAATGGAAGGAAAAATAATTAAATTTTATTAATAATTCAATTATTTTTTAATAATAATTAAATATTAAAAATAATATTTAATTTTTATAATTATTTTAATTATTATTTTAATATTAATAAAAAATAATTTAATTATTTTAATTAAAATGTAATTAAAAATATTTTTAATTATTAAAAATTAATTACAAATAATTAATTATAATTATTTTAGTTATTTAAATATTTTTTAATTATTATGATTTTAATTCAATTTTAATTATTTTTTAAAAAACAATTAAAATTAATTATTTTAATATTTGATTATAATAAATAATAATTTAATTATTTTTAATTAAAAAGTAATAAAATTAATTTAATTATTAAAAAATTAATTTAACATACATTAGTGCGCCATGCAGCATATGAATAAGCGTCACATATGCAAAAGACTAACAGTATATTAAAAGCAGATTCTAAATTTATTATCGGAATGAACCACATACTCCGTTTTGCCAAAAAAAATACAACAATCTCTTATTTATAAATGTGTGAAATCATATAGTATTTTTTTGAACTTATCCCAAAAAAATATTACATTGTAAAATCAAATCCTAGCAACGAAAAATTTTTAAACCCACTTTCATGTTAACTTTACCAAACAGCCACTCTTAATTTTTCATATCCCACAAACAGTAAAAGTTCAACCAAATTCGTTAGTGTTTTTGTTCTCTTTAATAGGAGTTAATTATTATTATTATTATTATATGGTAGTAAAATTGAAAATTTTAATGAAAATAATAGATCAGATATTTGTAATTATCAGACCAAGTACATTTGAAGACATATAAACTAAGTTGTTACATGATATAGCTGCCGAATAGAACGTATTTACCTTATTATGCTGAATTAATTACTCTATCAACATAATTATCTTTTCACTTATGATGATTATAATCATTTACTGTTGAATCAAATATTTTCGGTTAACATGGTCATATTTTGTAGAATTTTATGATTTGTAAAATTTTACATTTTTTTATTGTTTACCATCTAATTTGCTTTCATAGATACAAATTATCCCTACCATCTCAAAAAACAATGATAATTATGAAATTATAAGGCAAATTATATTTGGAATCTCTTTTCTTTAGTTATTCTTTGTTTTTTCCCTTTTTTAGTTTTTTTTTTGTTTATAATATTTGTAATTAATAGTTGAATTTTTTTTTTATTTTTTAATTATTCTAATTAAATTTATATTTATTCCTATAAGTAAAAATTATATTAATGGTTGAATTTTTTATAAATAATTATTTATTTATTTCTATAAAATTATCAATCTGATTTTTTATTTATGTTGAATTTGAAAAACTAATAGAGTTATTAGATATTATTTTATATTTATTTAGGTAAATTATTTAATGGTCAAATAAAATTCACTTTGTGTAAATTTATATAAAATTAATAATATATATATATATATATATATATATATATATATATATATATATATATATATATATATATATATATATATATATATATATATATATAAATTAACTGTGAAATAATATTTTTATTTTTTATGATATTAAAATTTTGTTGTGATATTTATATTATTAAAATAATATTTAAAATTTTTTATGGTGATAAACTAATTTATCAAAATTCATAAATCATAAAGAATAAATTCATCAGTTATAAAATATAAGTTCGTAAAATATAAAACATAAATTCATCATTTTTAAAAAATATATTTTATTTCTTACTAGTATAACTGATGAATCTATAGTTTACAAATGATAAACCTATATTATGTATTTGATAAATCTATAAGTAATACTAAATGAACATGTTGCTTATATTACTTTGAATTCTATTCGATCGAAATAACAAAATTAGTTGTTGATTAATAAAAAAAAATAGATAATTTAGTATTAATTTATAATCATGAATCTGGTAGTAAAAGATAATTAATATGCATATTACATATGATGAATCTAAACATTATATTTAATGAACCTGATAGTTATATGTGATAAATCTAAATTTTAAATTTAATAAATCTCATAATTATATGTGAAATATTAAAAAATGAAAATTTAAATATGAAGAATGAATAAAATTAAATCATATAATAATTAAATTATGAATATGTCAGTAAAATATAATGAATCTGCATGTGATAAATTTAATGAACCTGATAGTTATGTATGATGAATTTAAACGTTATATCTAATGAACTTAATAGTTATATGTGATAAATTTAAACTTTAAATATAATAAACTTCACAATTATATGTGAAATATTAAAGAATGAAAATTATAAATATGAGGAATGAATAAAATTAAATTATAAAATAATTAAATTATGAATCTAATAGTAAAAGATAATGAATTTGCATGTGATACATGATAAATGTGAACGTTATATATAATGAATTTGATAATTATATATGATGAATCTAAATTTTAAATATAATAAATATGATAATTTAAAATTTAATATGAATTTATAATTTATAAATGATGAATTTACACTATATATTAAATAAATTTATAAGTAATACTTAATGAACATATTGCTTATAAGTAGTGAATATAATTATTATATAAATCATATTTGACCGTAAATTTTTAATAAATTTATTATTATTTAAAAAAATATTTGATTTTTAAAAATTCATTGTTATAAAAAAAAAGATAAATATGATGTTTATCTTTTTATTAAATTATCCTTAAAAATCATTTAAAAAATTACATATAAAAATGTTAAAATTTATAAATAAAAATTACATTGAAAAATTAATGATAATAAAATTAATTATCATTATAAGAATTAAATAAAAAAATTCAACCATTAATATAATATTTTTCTTATAAAAATTAATATAAATTTAATTAAAATAATTAAATAAATAAAAAACTCAAACATTAATATAATTTTTTTTAAAGAAATAAAATAAAATAAATATAGTTTTAATTGTAAATATTACAAACAAAGAAAAAAAGGCCAAAGGAAGAAAAAAACAAAGAATAATTAAAAAAAGAAAAGAGAAACTGAAAAAAAAAAAAAAAGATTAACTGAAAAAGGAAAAAAAATTAAGAAAAGAAACAAAGAATAATTAAAAAAAGAAAAAAGTAACTAAAAAAGAAAAAAAATTAACCGAAAAACGCAAAAAAAAAATACAAAATATGAATAATACTTGTGCCTGGGATTTAAACCCAAGCACATTCAAATTTTTTAATGTTTTTAACCATTTAGTTTAGATTGGCTTTGCATACTTTTAACTTTATAAATTGTTATTAATATGGTTCCGGGTCCATAATGCACCATGATCCCGGATCTATGATATAATTTACCTATAAGTGTATTCATTTGTTTTTTTTTTTTCATTATTTGATTTTTTTTAAGGATCTCTAATATTTAAAAAAAAAACTATAAATGGATCACAAAATTTTTTAAATTACATGGTATTTTTTTTCATTTTTTTATTTGTTTCAATAATTGGAATTGAATCGATTAATTAAATATATAAATTATTTTTGTTTCTTCCATCTAATAATTATTATAATTTTAATTATATATATTTAAATCATTATAATTAAAATAATTATTATAAAATATTTTATAACTCAAGTTATAATATAATTTATTTTTAAGATTATAATTTCATATTTAAATATAAAATATAATTTATTTTTAAGTTATAATATAATTTATTTTTAAGAATATAATTTGAGTTTCAGATTCATTACATATAACATACATGTTCATTAGATAATAGTTAAATGTTATTTGAATAAAACCCACTGTTTATTGCAAAAAGCAGTAATAAACTTATAGTATCATATGATACAAACAATATCTTATAATTTGCAAATTTATTATATATAACACACATGTTTATTTGACTATATTTTGTTGTACATTGTAATAAAACTTCATATTCATTACATATAACAACCATATTTATTTTAGTATATTTAGATATTTATTGTAATAAAATATTATGTTCATTATAAAAACAGTGGCATACATAGAATTTCATCTAATGCTATATATATATATATATATATATATATATATAAATTTATGTAAATTTATAGAAAGAAAATTTTATTTGATATATTAGATAATTTACTTAAACAAATATAAAATGATATTTAACAATTTAATTAGTTTTATCAAATTGTCTAATTCAATATAAACAAATAATTAAATTAATAATTTCATAAGAATAAATAAATATTTTTAATTGAATCATATTTATTTTAGGTAATAAATAACAAATTAAATAATTCTAAAAAAAATAAATTAAATAAAAAAAGGAAAGAAGAATAAAAAAGAAAGAAAACAAAAAAAAAGTGCTTTGGAAATATAAGAACATCAAGTGGGAAGGAAAAAAAATCACGTGTACTGAAATCCATGACATCAATTTAAGTAGGATAGGATCTCAAGTTCAATTTTTAAATAATTAAATAAAATTTATTAATTAAATTAATAATTACACTTAAAAATATATATCATATCAATGAAAATTAAAGTGAAATAAAGAAATAAAAAAAATAAAAAAGAGAGAGAAATTTATTTGTGTATCAAAGTAAAAAATAAAATTTTATCCTTGAAATATAATTCTATTTTCAGTTTTAAGGTGTGCCAAATATGTCCTTAGCATTTTTAGTAAAGCCATTTTTTTTTATAGTTATTTCTAATTAAAAAATAATAAATCTTAATTATTATATCATATTAGAGTTATATTCAACAATCTTAAATGTTTACCTCCAAATATTTAGGTTAACTAAAAATATATATATATATATATATATCACGTTTACTATTAGAACGAACAAAAATAAGTGCCCTGCAACTTTTGAAGCATCCCTCACAAGACTGGATCTTGCACGGACAAAGCTGTAGAGTGTTTCTGCAACTATTGGCCAATAGGTTCACAGCAAGAGCACATGGGGAACAAAAGAAATGCCTATGCGCTTCTTTCCTCCATCTAAAGCAACAGTTCGTCTCAAAAATGGACCCAAAAATATCTATTTTCAGTAGCTGTTCAAGGAATAGATCTATTCCTTGAACAGCTAGAATGCACGGTTGTTAAGCAACAGCAATAAATTCATTTGTCCATTGAAATAAAACATTCAGATACACTACGAGTTATGAAGGCAATGGATATATTTACGGAATATAAGATCCTAAAGCTAGTTCTCAACTTGAAATGGAAGAGAGCCCCCAGCACCTATGGCTATAACCAGTAAGCATACATTTGTTGACACTGTACAAGCAATGTACATGTGACCAAATGAAAATTCAAGAGAACAATTCTTTTGATACCTGATTAAAAACCCAATTTACTTTACTGAATGTTCAAATCAGGAAATGAGAAATGTTTATAAACGTAGTACTCTCTCGATCGCAGAGACATAGTATTCCTTTGGCATTGTACCAACCACTGTCTCTCGCTTCTCTCCATTCTTGAAAAGCAGAACCACCGGTACAGCTTTAATTTCGTAGTTCTCAGCAATTTGCAAATCAATGTCTGTGTTAAGTACAAAACAATTCAGTTTCCCATTATACTCTCCTGCAATTTCGTCAATCACCCGGTGAACCATCCTGCAGGGGCCACACCAACTTGCATAGAATTCAACTAGGACTGGGACATCACTTTTCAGAATTAATTTCTCCCACGAGTCCTTGGTAACAGCTGCAGCTGTACATACCCAAGAAATGCTGTTAAGAAGGCCATTGGAGAATAAAATCTAGATGCCTCGCCAGCATCAGAGCATAAAATCTTGATCTTGTAGACCATAAAACAAGCAGAAATTAAGCCAGCATCAAAGAAGAAAGTTAAACACATTAGTTCAACAGTAATTATCAAGAAATGATCCCTTCTTTTTTGCAATCGCTTGAACGAACAATACAATGTTGTTCTTCTGAAAGAAAAGTTGCACGTGCATACACACCCAAAGACTCGAATGAAAGACTAATTAGTTCAATTCTTGGGTATGTAGAATTTCTGATTATTGAGACTAATTAGTTCAATTCTTGGGTATGTAGAATTTCTGATTATTGCTTTTCCCCTTTTTTTTTTTCTCCTCTTTCCAGCTACATTGATTACACAGTTAATGGATGAAGCAACCATCATGAAACAAATATAATGCGATGGGCACAGCACAGACGGCAGAAATCATGCAGCATAAATCCAGAAAATTGAGATAGTGAAAAGCAGAGCCATAGAGCAACAAATTGCGTACAAAACATGAAGACTAAAGAAATAGGAAAACAAATAAACTCTATCAAAATTCTCAATTAGAAAGAAACAAATCTTTAAGCAAAACTAAAAGGAGAAAGATTTAAAAAGCAAAGGTTATATAAAAACAAATAAAAGAACAAATAAAATTAAATTAAAAGACAAGACTATGTGTCCATAACTATTTCCTAATCTATTCTATTGATTTCTTCTCCCCTCCTAAATGTAAGGCTCCAAAGAACATATCCAACCATATAGATCCGATCCATCAAACTACCAAATATGAACAAAAGCTCTATTGGCCTCTGCCATTTTATAAACCCATTCCTTTTGCTTCACAGCATTTCCACTCCCTTTAGCAGCTTCCATCAATTCACAACTTAATTTGAAAGCCATATCCGGACCCTGCCGATCTCGCGCAGCATCCAACAACCACCGAATAGCAAGTGCTCTTCCCTGAACCAATCCTAACTCAACCGGAACTTGATGGGTCGATCCACCAACACGCCTTACGTTTACTGCTACATCAGGAGTAACTTCACGAATTGCTTGACGCAAAATAGACAATGGATTCGATTTGGTCTTTAGTTGAATCCGTTTCAAAGCTCGATAAATAATATAATATGCCAAAGATTTCTTTCCATTTTTCAATATACGATTAACGAACAAATTAACTAAGCGATTATGATAAATTGGATCAGATTTCGCAGGTTTTTGTCCTGTATTACCCCAATAACAAATTAAACACGAAATGGGTATAATAAAACAAGAACAATATAATTCAAAAAATTTTAAAAATACCCAGATAAGAACTCAAAGATTTTAGCCTCTTTTTCATACCTCGAGAGTCACGGATGCAGAGAACCTTGAGAGGAGAAGGAGGAGGCGTGTTTTTGACAGTGAGATCGGAGCGTCGTTTGGAGAGGAAAGTGGAAGAGAAGGGGAAGACGGCAGGTGGGTTTAGGTGGTAGTGGTGGTGGAAGGGGCGTGGAGAAGGTAGATGAAAAGGAGAGGAAAGTGAAGTGGAAGAAGAAGAAGCCATTGGAGAACGGTTTAGTGTGTGCAGAGAGTAGATTTCTGTATTGGAAATTATATACATAAATGGGTCTTATGAAAGGTTAGTTGGGGAAAAATATGGCTAGCGAGGAGAGAGAGAGAGAGAGGCAAAGGAGACGGGAAAGTGAAGCACTTTTTTTTTTTTTAATTGCGGGCATGATTATTGAAATTCTTGAAATAAAATTTAAAAAATATATTAAAAATTATACTATAAAATAATAGTTTTTAGAGGATGAAAAATGAGATTACACAAAAAAAAATAAAAATAAATAAAGGATGAATTATTATACTAATGAAGAGTTGTATTTTGAAAAATCAATTAAATAATTCTTATATTTTAATCTGTTAAATAAAATAGTTCTCCTATCTAATTATTTTTAATTTTAGATTAGCCAATTATAAAACGTCAACTAAAATCATAATACTTCTTTTTTTTTTTTTTTTTAATCCCCTTAACCCCAAAGCCACCCAGAAAAAAAAAAAAAATATGTAAGCAACTTTATTTAAAGCAAGTCATTAAATTTGTTAGGTTAAAAGGATGTTTTTAAGAAGATGAATCCAACATCTTAGAAAGTGTAAAGGATGGATTTTTTTTTTTTATTCTATTAATGGTTGTGTGGGTTTTTTGGGATTGAGTGATTAAAAAGTTTGTAATACTGTATAATGGATGATGTGGATAGTTAATGGTTATCAATTTATAAATAGATTTATGGAAAGTTCAATTAATGGTGGAGTAAATAAAAGAAAGAAAATTAGGTACGCCAAAAGATTTTCTTTTTGGTAATATAAGAAAATTTGAAGCTGGACTGGGGTACAAATGGCATTTTAAGTCAATTTAACAAAAATATTTAATAAAATTATTATTTTGTTTGATGGAGCTAAAATAAAATAATTATTTAATTAATTTTTCAAAATATAAGTCTTAACTAATGTATTTTATTATATTTTAGAGACTAAATAGTAATTCACTAAAAAAAAATAATTTAACTTTCTCATTTGTTTGACTTTTTAGGATATGAAATTAGGGTATTACAATAAACTTTTTACGAACATCAACATTAAATTATAATTTTAAGAAAATAATTTATATACGAAATCCAAGTAAATAAAATACTCAAATACACGAAAAGAAAAAAAAATATAAGAATAAAAATAAATTCTACTTGTAAGAGCGAATTGATAGCTATGTGAGCAAGCTAATTGATTTAATGTACGAATGGAAAGTTGGCTAGAGAAATGTATTCCGTCATGCCAACCAAAGAACTAATTTTTCTTATTTTTTGAAAATTGCAGTATCCCCTATCCCCTAACTTATTCCATATGAAACAAGACATAAGTCATTGTCACAAAAAGAGGTGGTGATCATGAAGAAAATGAATTTGTTTTTGAGGAAGCACTTGCAAGTCACAACAATCAAAATATTATATTTCAGTTGAAAGTATTGAATTATAGTGTTGAATAAGATAAGATTGTTGATGATAAAGAGAAAATTAACCACATTTTGTATTCTCATTTAAATTTTGATGAATTAAAAAATAAAATGATTTGATATATGTGGGAAAAAGAAAATTGTCCTTATTATTTAATTCATTTAAATTTTGATATTTTAAAAATAAAATGAAGAAAATGAATTTAATGATGCAGTTGTTGGTCATTCCCGAGTACTAATAGAAGACAAAGGATGGACAGCGGCAGGAAATAAACGCGAGATTATGATAAACAATAGCTTAGTAAACTATTATTTAGTTTTTAAAATTTAATCTAATTAGTTAATTTGTTCATATTTTTTAAAAAATTAATTAATTAGTCTCTTGATTTTAGTTCCATTAGACTATTTAATTTTTTTATCTAATTTTATATTTTTTTGTTAAATTTTATAGAAAACAATGAAAATGCCTTTTATTTAAAAATAAAAATAAAAAATTTAAATTAATAAAAGTAAATAATATTTATATATTAATATAATAATTATATTTAATATAATCAAATTATACAATTACTTATTATTATACGATTATATAATTATTATATATAATAAAAAAAGAAAATATTGATTTAATATAATTAAATAATTAATTGATGATTATATGTTTATATAATTATTATTTAATTTATTAATTTAAATTTTTTATTTTTAAATAATAAAATTATATTTACATTTATTATATATACAAACGCATTTTAGTTATTTTTCATAAATTTAACAAGAAAAAGTATAAAAATTAGATAAAACGACTAAATAGTATGACATAATTAAAATTGGGAGACTAGTAAATTAATTTCTCAAAAAGTAAAGGCGGATTAGTTAATTAGATCAATTTTCAGGGACTAAATAGTGAGATGAGATTAAAGGGACCATAGAGGAGAAGAGAAAAAAATAATAATCCCTAATAGGGGTGATGAGGGATAAAAATGACTTTTAAGTGATAATTGGATCCCCTTCAATCAAGGCCCATTATGTGATTCTCAAAGATCATAGAAGGGAGAACGAAACCCACTGATCGAGTCCTCAAGTATCCCAAGTCCAAAGGCTTTCTGAATGAACTAGTGTTCCTTCATTGTCAAGTGACTTGCTAAATAAGCAATGGCCAAATCATACCGAGAACGTGTCATATTGACTGGCAGGAGGACATGTCCTTAGGTAGTCCACACCTTATCCTGACATTTTCCTCAGCAAACACCTCTGAGGACAGGATAAATGACATGCGCCTGCCATCATTATACCAACTCTCACCAACTAATATGGTCAAATGACAGAGGACATCCCTTCTCAGGAAGAGATGTCAGTCTTACCTTACATTGAACCATACAAAAGAGGAAGAAAAGCTCAAGTCCAGGTAGATAGAACTCTACACTCTCTTACCTCCTTTCTCTTACTAAAAGAATACTCTAAAACTCAAGAGGAGATAACTTCTTAAGAATTAAAGATTTCCCTACACTAATTTAATCGTCTGAGAGTCTTGGCCAGGTGAAAGACCTGGCTCCTCTGTGATCCTTTTCCTATATCCGGCCTATCCTCTTTTATTTTGATCTCGTACTAATCAAATTGGCACCGTCTGTGGGGAACGAGAATGTTGACTGATCTTCTCTTAATGCTACATTTCACTTTTATCTACAAAGGAAATTCACCATTATGACAAACCTCGACGATTCTGAATCTTCAACCCCTTCAAATCCCAGACACACTCTTCACCTGCCTACTGATCCGTCCATGACAACTCCCATCGACCTAAACACATCGCTTCAGCTCCTTATTTCCTAATAAAACATAGCTAGACCACGTCAAAACCCTCTAAATCCTCCAAATCCTGATCTAGCTCCTGCTTTGCAATTCATTAACACTATAGCTGCATTCATAAGGGGTTCTCAACAACAAACGCCCTTAGCACAAACACTCATCACTGTCCTAGAAACTACCCTTAAGAGGAATGTCGCTCGAACCCTGGACTATGAAAGGCAATCCCAAGGACCCATAGAGGTCAACGAAGAGCAATTGATAAACCTAGGAGGAAACATAGAAGCGAGGACAGAAGAGAGGCATGGAGGAGAGAAAAGTTCGACTGAGGAAGAAGGGAGTACAGAAGCTTCGCTCCCAAACAATAAACGTAAGCGTTTGCATGGAAAAAATTTTCATGCAAACGATGTAGAGTAGAGCAGAGGATGGAACAGAGGAAGACACGAACAGAAAGAGCAGAAATATGGGAAAAGAGGAAATTTAGAGAAACACTCGAAAAGGAAGAGAACAGAGTAGAGGAGAATATTCTGTTGCTAGTCACCCCTCGCGGGCACGAAGTAGAAGGTCACCTGATATTAGCAACAGTCGTTGGAAGAAGAAAGAGGAAATGAGAGATGCTGTAAATAAGTTTTTGGAGGAAATGAATCAAGGTTTCAATGGAAAGGCTTAAAACCTTGAAACTCACTCTGAAATCTCCTTTTACCAAGTCCATTAGAGATTACGTTATGCCTAGCAAGTTTAAACTGTCGATGTTGAAAAAGTACAATGGGGAAACTAATCCTAGAGTCCACATCATGGACTACAAACATGGGGTTGAACTCTAAACGGCATATTATAAAGCCCTATATAGAGCATTCAGGAGATCTTTAGAGGGAGCTGCAACTAGATGGTTTGATGGCTTGGAAGAAGGAAATATTAACTCTTTCATGGAGCTGGCCATGTCCTTCATACACCGATTCGCTTCTAGTATTCTGATGGAGCGAAAGACTCAGTATTTGAAGACAGTGGTACAAAAAGAAAATGAATCCTTAAGGGATTATATGACTCGCTTCAACTGAGAAGCCTTGAAAGTCACGCACTTAGATCAAGTCCGAGCGATGGAAGCCTTGCAAAACAGGACGTCCCATACAGATTTTCTCAAAGCCCTTTGTCGCCATGCTTCTCGCACCCTGGAGGATGCAATGGCGCTAGCCCAAAAATACATACGACAGGATGATGCTTTGGCCTTTAATCAGATGGCAAAGCGAAGAGGAATGAAGATCACTTCTAAAGAGGAGCTAAAGGCAAAGCGAGAAAAGAAGGTGGAAGAAAAACAAGAAGAAAAGTCATCCAGCGAACAAAGAAGGGGGAGAGGAAAAAATAATCAATCACGATCCAACTTTGATCCCAACAAATTCACTCCTCTCAATGCTAGTCCAGCCGAAATCTTCGCAACCTTTAAGGACCAAAATATATAGGCTCGCCCCAAACCCATGGGTTCTCCCCCCAAAAAGAGAGATCAGAACAAATATTGCCTCTTCCATAACACCAATGATTGTAGGCAGTTAATTGAGGAAATTGAGAGATTGATCAAACAAGGCTACTTGGGAAAATTCATAAAGAGAGAAAAGTTGGGCAGGATTGGCCCCAGCAAAGATAGAGAAAGATACTCAGAGAGAGCTAATGATGGTTCAGTAGGGACTATCCACTGTATCATTGGAGGACCATACAAAGCCTAGGAAAGCAAAAAGAGTACTAAGGCCCTAGCTAGAGAAAGAGAAAGGCCTGAGTACATTTACTATGAAGGGGTGAGAAGTCGATCGGAGAGACCAAATGGAATTGTCCTTCGCACCCCCCATGCTGACCCATTGGTGATCCAAGCAATCATTGCCAATTACGTAGTCAAAAGAATCTTGGTAGATGAAGAAAGTTTAGTCAACCTGCTGATGAATGAAGCGTATTTGAAGATGGGTCTCAAGGAGGAAGATTTGGAAAAGGTGAGACGCCCAGTTCCCACCTTGGACAGAACGGAGGTCCCATTAATCGGAGTGGCAAAACTACCCTTCACAATTGGCACAGCCCCTGAAAGTGTGACCACTATGGCCACTTTTGTTGTTGTCAATATGCATTTGGCGTATAATGTCCTGTTGGGTAGACCATTGCTATACAACCTGGATGCTTCAACAAACATTAGACATTTGAGGATGACAGTTCCAAAACCCGACAGAGAAGTATTCTATGTCTATGGCGTTCAAGATGGACAAGGAGAAAGACAACAAAATAAAAAGATAAAGAAGTGTGAAGTCACTGTTAAAGAGATAGCTGCAGTCGAAGTCGCTGTTCCTAAAAAAAGAACTGAACCCATTAACAGGCTGGAAAGGGTGATGGTCAGAGAGGAACCTAAAAGAGTTCCTTATGGTTAATTCTTCTTTGGAAAATGAACAAAATTCATTCGCACACCAGTTCCTGAAGGAGCACATTCATAATTTTGCCTGGTCTTCGGCAGAGATGGGAGGGGTAAGACCCGAAGTAATAACACATCAATTGAATATATATCCTGCCTACAAACTAGTCAAGCAAAAGAAGAGATGCTTCGGCCTAGAGCGGTAAGTAATCATTGACCAGGAAATATACAAGCTCTTGAAGGCGAAGTTCATCAAGGAAGTGCAATATCCGAAATGGCTGGCGAATGTGGTGCTAGTCAAGAAGGCGAATGAGACCTTTTGAATGTGCATAGACTTCATAGATTTGAATAAGACCTATCCAAAAGACTCCTTTCCATTGCCCATGATCGATAAATTAGTAGATTCGATGGCAAGGTATGGATTTTTATCATCCTTAGATGCGAAGCAGGGGTACCATCATATCAAAATGCACCCAGATGATGAAGAGAAAACCTCATTTATAATAGAGAAACGCATTTACTGTTATGTGTCAATGCCCTTTGGTTTGAAAAATACCAGAGCCACATATCAATGATGGGTCAATAGAATGTTCAAGGATCAAATAGGTAGAAACCTAGAAGCATATGTGGATGATATGATCGTGAAAAGCAAAAGCTTTGAGGACCATATCTGTGACCTAACCGAAGTGCTGGCAGTAATGGAAGAGTATGGGATGAAGCTTAACCCAGAGAAATGCGCATTTTTCATTCAGGAAGGCAAGTTCCTGGGATGCATGGTCAGTGAGAAGGGAATTGAGCCCAATCCTGACAAAGTGAAAGCCATCTTAGATATGGAACCCCCGAAGAATGTGAAGGAGGTCTAGAGGTTAACAGGGTGAATCACTGCATTGAATAGGTTCATGTCCAAATCTACTGAGAAGTACCTTCCTTTCTTCAAAAAGCTAAGAAAGTCACAAACGTTTGATTGGACGAAGGAGTGCCAAGCAGTGTTTGAAGAATTGAAAGCCTTCTTGAGTTCGAAACAGATCCTGAGCAGGCCTTTGTCGGGCGAAGAAGTATTAATTTACTTGTCCGCTTCTAACCAAGCAATCAGTTCAGTGCTAATTAGAGAAGAAGGAATGGTCTAGAAGCCAATCTATTACTTCAACAAAGTCCTACAGGGGGCAGAATTAAACTATTCTCCAATAGAAAAGTTGGCGTAGGCTCCAGTGCTCTCTTGCAGAAAGTACAAAATATACTTGCAAGCACACCAAGGAGTAGTGGTTACTGATCAGCCATTACAAAGGGTGCTTCACAAGCCAGAAACTTCGGGAAGAATGCTGTGTTGGTCAGTAGAGTTAGGACAGCACGAATTATAATATAGAGCAAGGTCAGCAATTAAAGCCCAAGTATTGGCAGATTTCATCTCCGAATGCTTCTTAGGCTCCGAGGACACGAGAAAAGACCGAAGTCTGGAAAAGGACTTGTCAGCAGTACTCCTGGATCTTCAGTGGGAACTCCTTGTAGATGGTGCCAGCAGCAAGGAAGGAAATGGTGTGGGCATCATACTCAGAAGCGCTCAAAGATTCTCACTGGAGTATGCTTTGGGACTAGATTTTAAAGCCACCAATAACACTGCAGAGTACGAAGCCATAATCCAAGGATTGCTCTTTGCTGATTGCCTCTGCGTAGAGTAACTCACAGTATATAGTGATTCCCAATTAGTGATCGGACAAATAGAAGGAGAATTCAAAGCTAAAGAGCCAAATATGACCAAGTACCTGCAAAAGACGAAAGAGATTGTTCAAAGGATGAAAAATAGAGGAGTCAGGCTATTCTTTCAGAAGACCCCTAGAGAAAAGAACTACAGAGTAGACAGTCTCAGAAAACTGGCTGCCTCTCGCCCAGTCAAACTTTCTCAAAAGATTTATCTAGGCATCTTAACCTCCTCTAGCATCGCTGAGGGAGAAGAGGTCATAGAAGTCGAAGAAGAGCCATGTTGGATGGACCCCATCAAATTTTACCTAGAAAAGGGGGAACTCCCTGAAGATGCCAAAGAAGCCAAGAAGATCAAAAGAAGGAGTGCCCATTTCTCCCTACATAACGGAATCTTATACAAGAGAGCCTACTCTTTGCCTTAGTTGAGATGCTTGAGGCCAAACGAAGCCGAATACATCTTTCGAGAAATACATGAAGGATCCTGCAGGATGCATATAGGTGGAAAAGCGCTGGTAGCTAAAGCAATCAGATAAGGGTACTACTGGCTGAGAATGAAAGATGAAGCTATGGCATTTGTCAAAAAATGCTCCTCATGTCAAAAATTTGACAGTGGAAAACACGTCCCAGTAGTGGAACAGATCCCCATTTCTAGTGCTTGGCCCTTTGCCAAATGGGGGATGGACATAGTAGGACCCTTCCCAGTAACATCAGGACAAAGAAAGTTTCTCCTAGTAGCAGTTGAATACTTCACCAAATGGGTAGAAGCCGAACCTCTAGCCACTATCACCACAGAAAAAGTGATCAACTTCTTATGGAGGAACATCATGTGTAGATTCGGCATCCCTTATCAGCTTATCAGCGATAACGGCAAATAATTCGATAATGCTAAAGTCAAGTCCTTTTGTTCAGGGCTTCAGATCAAATAACATTTCTCATCTGTAGCCCATCCTCAAACAAATGGCCAAATGAAAGTAACAAATCAAACTATTTTGCAAGGTCTTAAGCGAAGACTAGATGGATATGGTCGAAATAAGGCAGACGAACTCATCATGTATTATGGGCATACAGGACTACTCTTAGGCAACCCATAAGAGAGACTCCATTCAGCCTAACCTATGGCACAGAGGCGATAATCCCCATCGATATAGGCCTTCCCAGTGGAAGAATCAACTATTGTGAAGATGAAGACAACGACCAGGATAGAAAGATCG
Source organism: Reutealis trisperma (assembly GCA_947687605.1). Taxonomy (NCBI): domain Eukaryota; kingdom Viridiplantae; phylum Streptophyta; class Magnoliopsida; order Malpighiales; family Euphorbiaceae; genus Reutealis; species Reutealis trisperma. The sequence continues at coordinate 864,927 of CANTUT010000177.1, read as the reverse complement.
ATTTGGATCTCTTAGAAGAACTCAGAGAATTAGCCAGCATTCGAACGGCTAATTGTAAGCAACAAGTTGCTAATCATTTCAACAAGAAAGTTAAGCACAAAGTATTCGGCAAAGGGGATCTAGTGATGAGATTCTTAAAAGCTACTGGAAAGCGTAAAGGCATATGCAAGCTCGCACCCACGTGGGAAGGACCTTTCCAAATAAAAAGAGTCATAAGTCCCAGCACTTACAAACTTGTAACTTTAGAAGGTGTGGAAATTCCTCATACCTGGAACATCAAACATCTTAAGATGTATTATCAATAATAATAACAATAACAGATATGCAATTCGTCTCAAATTATCTCCATTCGCATCAAGAAAGCCTCACCAAGAGTGAGAAGAACTTTCCTAAGGGAAAGCCTAAACCCTAGTGAATATGGGCACAAAGCCTCACCAAGAGTGAGAAGAACTTTTCTAAGGGAAAGCCCAAGCCCTAGTGAATCTGGCATAAAGCCTCACTAAAAGTGAGGAGAACTTTCCTAAGGGAAAGTCCAAAGCCCTAGTAAACCTAGGCATGAAGCTAAGGAAGCCTAAAGGAAGAAGAGGGAAAACATGTTCAAACTTTGATTCAAAGGGCAGCTTAACTAAGATACTTTTCTCCTAAGTAACAAGGAAAAGAAAAGTCACTCTTCCAATCCTCACCGTGTGTGGTTATTGAATTTCAACATGAATTAGATCCTCATAAAAGTAAGGTGTGAAAGACAAAATTCATAAAAACGCATATACACACGATAGAAACGTAAAGATTGTATTATTTTATTCCAAAATAAATGTATTACATGTTAGAATTTGTGTACAAAAAGAATGAAAAAATACAAGAAGAAAGAATGAAAAAATACAAGAAGAAAAAAGAAAAGACTTTCAAGAAGGAGGATCACTTGGAGGAACCGCTGTTATAGTTGATGGCGGAAGCTGGCCACTTGTAGAGTTCGGCTGAATAACAGAAAGGGGTTCAGCTTGCAAAAGATCCGTCCCAATGGGAAGTCCTTCACCTTCACCTTCACTAAAAGTTTCGAGGATAGGAGAAAAAGCTAGAACATCTTTATCCCAAGCAGGAAAATCTTTAGGTCGTAGAAGACCTTCATCCCCCTCTAGGATGGGAACTTGGAATTCTGAGAGATCCAGAGTAGGAGGTTCTTCAGCAGCATCCAACTCAGCTACCACTTGCAGTACATCAAGAAAATGCTCTGCTACATCGCGAAGAGCATTGTTATAATATTTGGCTGCAACTTTGTAAGTGTGGTAGGTGATGATATTGTCGAAGCTTTTAGACTGCATGAAGTTCCTCACAGCCCTTTGCCGACCTTCTTCAACCTTGTTAGCCTTCTCAAGCGTAAATTTGGCCCGATAGGAGGCTTGCGTGTATCTGAACTCTGAGACTCGAAATTCCTGCTGAGTCTTCTTCAAGTTGTCTCGATGAATAGGAACCTCCTCAGCCTCTCTGGCAAACTCCTTGTTAGCATTTTTCAACTTATCTAGCTTCTCACTGAGATTGGCAATGGCTTTGTCCTTAATTGCCATTACCTCAATTAAGGCACTAACCTCCCCCTCGGCCTTAGAGCAAGCCTCTTCATGAGCCTTCATTTGCTCTGTAGCTTCCTAGGCGTTCGCCTTCGCAGAGAGCAGCTCTCCCTCCAACTTAGAGTATAATTCTAGCCTCTCCTCTGCAGCTCACCGAGCGCCTTCGAAGTGATCCCTTAGAAGACCAAAATTGGTCCTCAAAATTTTAGAATCAAGAACCGCCTACAATAAACAAATAGCAATAATTATAAAATATAGCCGACAGTCATAGCCATAACAAGAATGAGTATACCTTCTCCAACAGAGCCTCCTGCTTGGTAAGAGTATCCTCCACCGACCCAAAAAGAGGTATAGGATCCGGGCGTAAAAAGGGCAAGGGGGCTAGTGCAATAGCAGGAAGAGCAAACAATGAAGGAGGATTGATCGATGCATCGACCTCTCTAAGCAGAGGGGTGTCCACTGCTACAACCTTCGTAGGCTCTTCGACTCGTTGCCTCTTATTTGGCGGAGAGGCCTCCATCATTGTCCCTTATAAAGGGGCTGACACTTCTACCTCTACCCCATGCGAAGGGGTCCATGAAGCAGAGCGGACTTTTGGTACAATGGCAACGGTTGGAATTACTGCCAGGGGCCTCTTCCTGCGTAGAAACTCTCCTACTGTTAGTTTTTTCTTAGAAGGATGAAGGGAAGAGACATCCTCGGCAGCGATGATAGCCCCTGGCATAACCCTAGACAAAGTAGCAGCTGAAGGAAATGCTTCATCAATCATAGTAATGGCAGCCTTCGTTGGACATTCGGCCGAAGCCCTAACCTCTGGGAGACCCATACTAACCGCCAAAAAAGCCTCAAGAGAAAGCTCCTGAATAATGGCATTCGCTTTGCTCGCCGAAACTGTAAGAGAACAAGCAAAAACATTTACAAATTCAAACAAATAAATAAAGGCACATAAAGGAGTAACGAACAAGGTAGGAAGTTGCCTCTGAAGAAGAAGGTCTTCCTTTTGACTACTGTCTTAATGGGGGAGGGATAAAGCTTCTTGAGGACCGCCATATCAGGATACGAGATCCTTTGCTCTTCAACAAACTTCTCCCAGGCCTCCACCTTCTCAATGCTAGGAGGTCTCCCAGGCACAACCTCCTTGGACCATCTCAGATATTTCCCTTTGATGACCCGAGGATCCCTATAAGATGAAGGCGATGGGGGAGAAGGAAGGTTACCTACCCCAACTTCGATCTCTGGGGCATTAAAGTCATCCACCAACTTCTTAAGACGTGCCTCAAATTCAGCATCAGGAACATCTGTCAAAGCCTCCTCCAGGTTTGCCATTCACTCCGCTCCTTGAGAAGAGTGAGCAATAGCATCAAGGATATTGGGAACTAGAGGCCTCTTCACTTTTAGCTTCGGTGGAGGAGGTGGAAGTATCTCTTTCCCTTTTTCACCAACGGGAGGAGGTGGGGGTGGAGGAGGAGAAGCTCCAATAAGCCCAGAGATTAAAATGCCCCTATGAAAAGTGGGCTTCGTGGTAGCTGGTGCAATACGAGGCGAAGGAGTACCTCTCTGCACAACAGGAATAGAGCGATTAGGAGCCTTAACAAGTCATCTCTGAACAATCTGAATTGACTTCATGCTAGCCATACTCACTTGGGCCCCTTCTGATCTAATGGCCAAACCAGACCCAGCAGGAATGCACTTCGTCAGCTTATCCTTGTGAGGCTTCACCGACTGAGACTGAAAGTCAAAGGAGGTACGTGTTCGAAGCCTCCTTGTCTGAAGGTCGAGGACAGGAAGCTCAGCCTCCTCATTGAAGGGTCTTGGGAGAACCCCTTATGTCTCTTTCATTATATCCTAGTAATGCCCAAGATCTTTTGCCTCCACTGCAACCGAAACAGTAAACATAACACAAACACAATAGGGTTAATAACCCACCAGCAATTAAAACTTTGATGAACAATTGAAAGATTACCTCTTATATCTCTTAACAAGAGTTTGGGAGTAGGAAGGCCATGCTCGCCCTCCGTATAAAAGAAGGCCATCATTTTCTCAGAGTTGTAAATGAAACCTTGATAGACCAAAGTCCTGAGGCTTGCCTTCTTCTCAGTGGATAGTTTCTTGGGCCAGTCAGTTAGGTCCTTAGTCGAACGCGGGAAGTGGTCGGGGAAACCAAATCCTAGAGATTTGTCACCAAGACCATCGGTGACCTCTATCAGCCCAAACTTGCCTCTCCAATCCTTCAACTTGTTCTCCTTCCCAAAGAAGAAACTTCGGCGAGGCCTTGCAGAAGTCATGTAAACCCCAGGTGACCTCTGCGTACTCTGGATTCTGAAGAAGCATTGAAACAAGTGAGTGGAGGGACGAATGCCATACGCAAAGCTCAAAACCTCAAAGAGGTGCATGTCCCTTATGGAGTTCGAAGTAAGCATCATTGGATTTACTCCGAAGTAGTTGAAGTATTCAACCTTGAACTTTGTAGGAGGAAAAAAAAGACCAGCCTCCAACTGGTGATAGAATAAACCCTCTCATGAGCCTCCACATGACGAAACAAGAACTGATTACTACCCTCCAAGTTCTGGCCAAAGGCCAAAAATTTAGCTGTTTTCCCAAAAGGAGTGATCTCTCCCCATTCCTCCTCTAATATCTTTTGATATTGAAAAGAACTAACTTGGTCCCTTCGAGGGATGTTTTCCTTCTTGGGTGCCATTAGAATAAAAGAAGAAAATAGAGGAAGTATAAAAGACAAAGACACAGGGAAACTATAAAGGCAAGAAGTTGGAGAAAATAAACAAGAGTCCTAAAATGAGAAGCCAAAGGAGTATATATACGAAGAGTCTCCTTGATAACCATTATCATAATTGGGGATATTAAATGGACGTTCAAAATTCAAAATCCATGGAAAACTTAACTGCTTATTGAGACACATGGAGGAACGGGGAGAATGAGGAGACACGTATTTAATGCATGTTCTCGCATTCAATGCTTGTTCTTGTCAGCTGTGCATGCATTGAATGACTTTATGACCTTCCACCTATCCTACGAAGGTTGCCCAGAAGATGGACGACCCTAGCAAACCAAATCTCTTTGTTTAGACGAAAGTTATTCTTTGAAGAGACGAATTAAATGTTTGAATGATGCGAAGCCTCCCAAATTAGCGAAGCAAGAGCCTCTCCTAAAAGCTACTTGTTGAAGCTAAGGGAGTGAAGGGACCCCTTCGCCGTTTGCTGCGGGGATGGCCCTTTTCGACTTGAAGACTTCTGTGAAGTAATGCTGCAAAGATGAGAAATCGTTTTACTAAGATTCGACTGTTCGCCTCCTTCTTAGTAAAACAAGGGAGCCCCTGATGAGGGATAAAAATGGCCCTTAGGTGATAATTGGATCTCCTTTAATCAAAGCCCATTATGTGATTCCCAAAGATCATAGAAGGGAGAACGAAGCCCACTGACCGAGTCCTCAAGTATCCCAAGCCCAAAGGCTTTCTGAATGAACTGGTGTTCCTTCATTGTCAAGTGACTTGCTGAACAAGCAAGGGCCGAAGCACACCGAGGACGTGTCATATCGACTAGCAGGAGGACATGTCCTTAGGTAGTCCACACCTTATCCTGACGTTTTCCTCACCAAACACCTCTGAGGACAGGACAGAGGACATGCACCTGCCATCATTACACCAACTCTCACCAAGTAATATGGTCGAATGATAGAGGACATCCCTTCTCAGAAAGAGGTGTCAGTCTTACCTTATACTAAACCATACAAAAGAGGAAGGAAAGCTCAAGTCCAGGTAGATGGAACTCTACACTCTCTCACCTCCTTTCTCTTATTAAAAGAATACTCTGAAACTCAAGAGGAGATAACTTCTTGAGAATTAAAGATTTCCCTACACTGACTTGATTGTTGGAGGATCTTGGCTAGGCGAAATACCTGGCTCCTTTGTGATCCTTTTCCTATTCTTCGCAGGCACCATATTCCAGGCCCAACAGAAAAGATCCAACCCTTCCTCTTTCATCTTGATCTCGTACTGATCAAGGGGTGTTCGCGAATTGGCTTGGTGTAGTTTTAATAAGGTATTCAATCTAATTTACATGTTGCAGCTTGAGAATTTATCAATCTAATCCAACCCATGAAAATAATAACCCAATCCAATCCACAAATGCGGATCGGATTGGATCGGATTATATGAATTTATTTTATACTCTATTCACTTTTTAACTAACAAATATTTCCATCAATATTAAAAAATAAAAACATAATAACAAATTTAACAACATACTTTTAAATTCTAGCAAAGTAATTTATATAACAAACATATCAAATGAAGAAATCAATATGTAGAAACCATGCTACAAGCCCAACTGCACATTTTATATATATATATATATATATATATATATATATATATATATATATACACGCGGATTACGAATCGATTTGTAGAATAAAAAAATAAAAAAATTCAATTCAATCCACAAATTATAATTTAAAAAAAATACAAACTAATTCAATCCATAATGTTGATCAAACTACTATTTAATTGCGGGTTAGTGCAAATTGATTTGAATTTGGCATATTATAAACACCCCTTACAGCTGATGTGATATGCTTTCAAGTTTTTATGTTTTTTCGAAATTTTTTTTAATATTTTGAATATTTAAGCTTATTTTAAATATTTAAATTTTTTAAAATAATTAAAAATTAAGCAATTAAGTTTTATGTTTTTCCAATTTATTTTATTTTTGTAAATTTTTGAATATTTGTATTTATTTTTTTAAATATTTATATTTTTAAAATAATTGAAATATTAGAAATTAGTTTTCCAATTTATTATTTAAAATTTTCAACATTTGTGTTTATTTTAAATATTTATATATATTTTTAAAATAATTAAGATCTTTGAAATTAAAAAGATAATTAAAATCACGCTCGGTGGGACTCGAACCCACAATCCTCTGATTAGAAGTCAGATGCCTTATCCATTAGGCCACGAGCGCTTAGCGTTGACTGTTGTTTTAGATAATCCACTTTAAAGTTTGTAGTACTTATATCCATTGGCGGTGTGCTTAAAGGTTTATGCTTTCTATGCTTTGTTTTGTGACACTCTGGCCGCTAGGCAATTTCATGCCAAATCCGATATACCATTATTAGGTACTTTTTAAGTGTAATAACATGAAATCAAATGGCAAAAAACGTACTTTATCTTAATATTTATCAGTGAGTTATTTGAATAATGTGAAAATATCATCTATATTTAAAATTATTGTTAAATTATATTTTATTATTTGAAAAACTAAACTTAAAATGAAATTGTTTTTTATAGATGACTTTCATTGGTTATTGTAATTTTCTATTTTAAATTTCAACCACACGTTTCATGTGGTTACAGAAGTGAAGTGAACAGAGAATTATTTTTTTCTTTTTTCTAGCAGTCAAATAGATTCTATCATCAAACGTAGATCCAGGCAGGCGCGAGCAAAGTAAATCAAAATTATCCACAACCGAGTTTGTTTGGCCGAAAGTTAAGCTTTCAGTTATCAATCAATCAAACAAATAAAAATAAATTCAAAAGTTTAACTGAAATAAACAAATATGATTCAAAACTAATTTTATGAACCAATTAACCGAACCATGCACTCTTTTAACTCCAAACAGGTAAGTGGAGTTTACGGTGGGGTGAATTTGGTAGGGGTCAAACCAGAATCCTCATGGTATGGGTAAGTTGAAGCTCAAATTATTATCTCAAAGCTTAAAAATAGAACAAACAGAGCTGCCCGAATTACAGTAAGCAGTAAGACAAGTTTGGTGTAATGGCCGAGGATGAGGGCATCCTGTACATTGAAACCCTAATTTTCACCATACAAATCCCTGGATTCTCCACAGAATGTTATAATAGCAACCCAACAATTCAACAACACATTTTGGAGTAATAAGCAGAAAGCATTTAGCTATCGATGCTTTTATTCAACTGAAAACAATTACATTTTTCTTTTGCCATTTGGTCTTGAAGTTGCATTACATTCTAAATACACCGTATTTTGTATCTTCTAAAGGACGGTTCATGGAAGCGGAGATGCAAAGACCTATGATTCTCCTTGTGTCAGCAGGATCAATGATTCCATCATCCCATAGCCTCGCTGTGGAATAATAAGAATTTCCTTCTTTCTCATACGCCTCCACGACCTTTGACTTGAATATTTCCTCTTCTTCCTTTGTCCACTGCAATGTGTACATACATACATAAATATTAAGCATTACCATAGACCAACAACCTTTGGTTCAGTGATACTGGGGTAATTTTGAGGACTGTGAGGTTTTGAGCTTGAGCCCCAATTAGAACCAAATTTACCAAAAAGCAGAAAAAAAAAATTACCAAGATTTGGTATATGGAGATAAGAATGCCTAAGAACGTGAAATCACCTGAATTCCTTGTTTTTTTTTGTTTGCCATTTCTATTTGAGACAGCACACCAGCAGCCTGAACATTGTCAAGCAAAACAAGTAAATCAGCACTAAAAGAGCAACGATAGATTTCAGACCCAAGAAATTACAATCCACATAGCATTCATTTCTTCTGAGAACAGTTCAGAAGGATAAGATTATCATGCAAATTCAGAAACATAACAATAAAATGCAAGAAAATTTTAACAGAACAAAAAATAATATGTGCAGGAATAGTACAGCAAATCACATTAAAGTTGTTAAAATAGTTTTCAAACTTTTGCCTTTACCAGATTCAGTGTGTTGTGATAAACACATAACAAATTAATTTTTTGAGTTTAGAATAGGCACCACCCTTAAAATTGACACATGTCCATGTTGACCCAGATATCAGATCCAGAATGCAGAATTCCAGAGAGGACATTAAAGGGCCTTCCAAGCAGGGTCAAATTTAGGCAGACATAACTGTTGGTTTCTACATTTAATTGTTCATTTAAGGACAATATACCTAAGATTGTAACTTGGTCAAGTGAAAGGAATGCAGAAACTACCTGAGCACCACCCATCACAGATATTCTAGCATTTGGCCAAAGAAACAAGAAATTGGGATTATATGCACGACCACACATTGCATAGTTTCCAGCACCAAAGCTTCCACCAACAATAATAGTTACCTTTGGAACCTGCACAAACATTAATCGAAAACAATAAAATAATTTTCCTCCAATGTTGTCTCCCTGTGAAATATAATTATCACAAAAAAAATCTAAAGTTTCCTCACTTTTATTGTGGTTTTTCTCACTGAATTATCAATTCAGTCACACAGAATTGAAGATAAAATGATATGAAATAAAAGAAATAAACTAACCTTTGCACAAGAAACTGCCATTACCATTTTTGCTCCAGATTTTGCTATACCATTTGCCTCAGACCTTGAACCAACCTGCCAAATGAAATGGTGCCATTGTTCCAGCAGTATCTTCCTTTTTATAACAGCAGTACAGCACATACAGTGAAATGGAAAGTTCCACCAAAAAGATTATTTGAAAGCAAGACAGATTAACGTACCATGAATCCAGTGATATTCTGAAGGAAGACCAAAGGAATGTTACGTTGAGTACATAGTTCAATAAAATGGGCCCCCTTTAGAGCAGACTCATTAAACAAGATCCCATTGTTTCCAATAATGCCAACGGGTTGTCCAAAAATTCTAGCAAACCCTGTCACAAGAGTCTGTACAAATGCAATGGAATCACATTAGTAGACAACACAAGGATATTCATAAAAAAAAAGTAAAAAATTCAGGTGATTAAAAATGTCCTCACAGTTCCATACAATTTCTTGAATTCATCGAATTCACTACTATCAACAATTCGAGCAATAACTGAGCGAACATCAAAGGCTTGCTTAAGATCTGCTGGTGCAATAGAACGAAGCTCCTTTACATCAAATAGGGGTTCTTTAAAATTAAGGTTCGGATTATGCAATCCACTCATTGTTCCTTGTTTTCCAGCCATGTGCAAGTTCTTGATGATATTCCTCCCAAGGGCAAGTCCATGCAATTCATCTGTATGAAGAAAAATATATACATGTGGTCAGTTAAGCAAATGAATATGTTTGTACCATGTCGCTGGAGAGAGAAAGGGTTTAGGTAATCAAGTACCCCAACATTTTTAATTTTCAAATTTCTCTTAAAACTCATCATATAAGATTCTACAAACTAATATATCATGCTTAAAAAAACTAAGGCTTCACTTAGCATAGAGCAGTAAGAATATACAAATTCATAAGTGGCACATATGAGGCAGTATTGCAACTGTAAGACCATATGTATAGCAACCATAAGATCATATGTACCTTGAGCAAAATAGTCTGAAACCCCAGATGTCTTGCAGTGCAGAGCAGCACCACCCAAATCTTCTGCAGAGACTTCCTCTCCAGTAGCAGCCTACCACAACTTCTCCTTTAGATCTAATTTCTAATTTTTTAAGAATTTTAATATGTATTTAAGTGGTCATACAAATATAATAACACATTAGTTTACACACAAGCAAAAAAAGATGCATCCACATATGCCATAAAATACTTCAAGGCCAATGCAAATAATATAAAATAAACAAACAGTAAGTAGTAGCTACAGCAACAAGCTATTTGGAACATTAAAAATTTTGGAACTAACCTTCACAAGTGGTGGTCCAGCTAGAAATATGGTGGCATTTCCTTTGACCATAACACTTTCATCAGCCATTGCAGGAATATAGGCACCACCAGCAGTGCAGGAACCCAACACTAGTGCAATTTGCGGAATGCCTTCAGCAGACATTACAGCTTGGTTGTAGAAAATTCTACCAAAATTATCCCTGTCAGGAAATACTTCTGCCTGCTTTGGAAGAAAAGCGCCTCCACTATCCACAAGATATATGCATGGCAATTTGCATTGAGCAGCAATCTCTTGTGCCCTAAGATGTTTCTTTACTGTAATGGGATAATAAGTTCCTCCTTTAACTGTAGGGTCATTTGCAACAAACATACAAAGGCGCCCATGAACTGGACCCATTCCTGTTATTATTCCAGCAGATGGTAAGGCTTCTCCGTATAATTCATGGCCTGCAAGCTTAAGACATTAAATATACAATAAGAGAGGCATCATAAATTATGGCACAGCATGTACCAGTAAATCTTAATAAAAAGAAACATATCCAAGACCAAGTTATCACCACACAAAATTTCATTGGCTTGCTATCTGGTGCACAATCAAGTGTACATGCTTTCTTGTAGTGCTATTGGTGTCAATTATATAGTGATGTTTCCTCGACCTGATACCTAGAAGACTGAAGAGTTATGATATCTAAAAAGCACAAGATCCAAGGTTTTGCATGCCACAACAAAATGAGAAGATCCACTAGTCAGACAATGCTCAAACCAAACAGCATAACTAAGTACATAATTGCCATGAGAGAAATGAGACTATCACTCACTATTTCATACTAATTCATTGCATATGTCTGTGTCTTTGATTACAGAAGATACAAAAAGTGCCAGAACCACAAATTGGACTTCAGGGTGAGGAGGAGGGGGATGCAAAATTGAAAATAATGGTTATTAATGTCCATAGTATAGTAATAATATATGAAATTTATGGAAGATAGAGTACAAATACAATTGAGTTTCTGTATCCATCTATATTCAAATTTTATTGGTCACTTGGTGAATTGACCAATATCTCAAAGTTTCTATGAATTTCATTACATTCTAGTTGGAAAAAATTGTACACTTCCACAAAAATAAAAAAATAAACATGGAGAAATCATAGTCAAAGCAATCAACGGCTTCCCCGGACTGGAAAACTCCCACAATTAATCCAAATCACATCAATGTATCAAGTTAAGTGTAGATTAATTACTTACTAATCTTAAAAGATGACAGTAAAAATCCTAAATTTCTTTATTTCGTTTCTTTATTACATTTATTAGAATCCCACATAAAGTCTCATTGTAGCCACTGTCCACAATATTTCAGGGAAAAAAAAAGGAAAAGAAATCTCAAAACCTGTGAGAGCTCGACGAAAGAAGAGCCGGGGTCAATTAGCCTATCAATTCTTTCTCTGGGCAAAAGTTTGTTCCTACTTCTATTCCTTTTCACTGCTGCCTCTCCTCCTCCAGCCAGAACCTAAAATCAAAACCAACCCATTTCAATACTCAATCAGATAAACATATATACACATTTATATAGGTACTTAGTGCACATATTAGTGCACATATTACATACCTTGTTGATATGGGATTGAAGCTCCGATATGAGGCCTTCCATGGCATTAGAGTTGCGAGCAAAGGACTCGGAGTTTCGGTCGATACCATCCGGAAGAACTGCCACGCAGAAGTGTCTTCTTTGTGTGATAATTTGAAATGGGTTCGTTCTCGATGGATTTGAAGTGGCTGAAACTGCTTTTCTCGCTAATTTCCTCAACATGTTTTGATATGTTTCTTCCTTCTTCCTGGGATTGGGATTGGCTCAGTGAATTGATTTTAATAGATGAGTTGATTTGGATTTTGGACACTGTTATTTATTTCCTTCTCTCTTTGCTTGCTGGTGTGGAATCCATATCCATTCCTATACTTTCTGCTTATACTGGAACACTAACCGAAATAAAGAAATCTTAAGCTGTGTTTGGCTGCCAAGGGACCCGAAACCAATGTTTTCATATCCGATTTTCAATCGCTAAAAGACGAAAGATCACAAAATTAATTTCATTTATCATCCTCGAATTATAGATTAATACACTTTATGCCCCTTCAACTTGAAAATATTATTTAAAAATTCTTAAAATTTTCACTAACCATACTTAAATGTCCTTAGAGCTAACTTTCGTCAGATTTTTTAACAGAAAACTAACGTGGCAAACCATTTCAACAAATTTAAATTATTTAAAGCCACATCAGCTTATTGACTTATAATAATGATGATGATGATGATGATGATGGAAGGGACAACTGACTGCTCAACGAAGAAAGAGAACACAGAAACAGGAAGAAGAGAAGAGCTGTCCACCGGAAAACTCCACCTCCTGCGTCCTACAAGTATCACCACCACCATCAACTGTCCTTGTTAGGTATCAAACTATACCTAATCAACCGCCCGTCTATGATTCTCTGATTGTCTCCATGGATGAGACCTCAAAACTCTCAAACAAATCTATGGTTCTCTAATTGTCTCCACTTGTATTGTCGAACCCATCTCCTCTGCTTCAAAGTTGATTTTGACCTTTCCAACAAGGCGATTTTGTTTAAGAAGATGAGAGAATTATGTGTTGAACTAGACATCTTTAATTTTCCTATAATTAACTGAGTTGTTTTGTGTCTTAAGAAAGATGTTTTATTGAGAGCAATGTTCATATTGGTGCAATAAAATTGGGTTTTTTGTTTGATTTGTATTTCTACAATATGATGATTGAGGTTTATGCAAAATATGGGTGAATCTGTTATGCTCAAAATGTGTTTGACGAAATGTCGCAGAGAGATTTGATTTCTTAGACATCCTTGATTTCTAGGTTTGTTTTTGAAGGGAATGTTTTTATGCCTCTAAATTGTTTGATAAAATGAGGTTGGAGATGAAATATAATAAGGAATCAAATTATAAGCTTAGAGCATGTTTATGTTTAAATATCGAATGTTTATATACGTATGAATTAAGTATATGACAAACATGAAAGATCTTGTGAGTTAGTTGAAGGTAATGAGGAAACAAGGATGATAATGGAAGTGTACTTTATTCACAGGTTGAGATCTTGGGTATATCTTGTAGCTGTTATACTGTCGATTTCTATACCCTAGGATCATTGCAGGTTAGGAGTTGGATCGTGACATATAGTCTCTCGATCAAGTGTTGAAGCTAATTACTGTGTTATTGGTTCTATTGTTACCAAACTCAGTTGGTTGCAAAGTATTTTGAGTGAGTTACATGTTCATTCTCTTCACAAACCAATTGTCTAATGTGATAATATTTCAACAATCTACGTGACTCTGAATCCTGTAAATCATGCTCGCTCAAATGATACCAAAATTGATATTCATTTTGTTCAAGAAAAGGTTTCTGCAGGTAAACTTGTTGTGTAATATGTTTTAAGTGAATAGCAAATTGCTGATATTCTTACAAAGATATAAGCATTTGCGTGCCAATCTATACATGTTGCCTCATCACGCACAGATTGAGGGGGAGATGATAGAATATAATGGTATTTAGATTATTGTAAATAGTAGATTTTAGTTGTTAGGCTATATTTAATGGATTTATAATTGTTCTCTTATACTATAAATACTAATAATATTGTTTTCACAGTTGACGTGGAAAAATCATTCGCAATACTTCTTTAGAAGGTATGAAACACACACCATATATAACAACCTGATCTAAAATCCAAAAATAAACAAAACAAAAAAAAGAAGATAAAAGTTATTTGGCTTGAACAAGAAGACATCAATTTACCAATTAAATGGCTCAAAAGTAAATTAAAATGTTGAATACTACATATATTTTTGTTATCTTTTATTTATTACAATAGAATGATTGAAAAAAAAATTACATTAAATTTAGGGCTAATTCAAGGGTGTCTCATAGATAATTTATCTCACTCCTTTTAATCTACTATAGTAGGTTATTAATAGATAAAATATAACATGTTGTTCAAGTTGTAACTATTAATTCCACTTTATAAACATTTCAATTCTATATGTATTTTAATCAAATTAAAATTAAAGAAAATATATAAAAATACCTGCAAAAAATATTTAAAATGTACTTAAAAATTAGTTTTATACTGAAATTTTTTTAATAAAATCTATAATTTCATAATATAAATATGTAATTTCATATAAAATTACATGTTATTTTACATATTACTTTTATTTTTGATATTTTTCTAATTGACGCTAATTAACTATAATTTGAACAAAATAGATTAATAAATTTTTTTCTTAAATTTTATGATTGTGTTAGTCCTTATCATTAACAAAACTATAATTATTAATTTTAATCATAAAATTTTTTAAAAAATATTTACAAAACAAAGAGTATAATTAAAAAGTAATTAAAAAGTTATTAAAATTATCTATTGCAATTCCAACCTTTTATATATATATATATATATATATATATATATATATATATATATATATATATAAAGTTTTTAAAACTATAAATAACAAAATTGTTGAGAGTAATTTAGTAATATCATTATTTAAAGTAGGAGTAATACAATAACATCATATTTTTAGTAATTGCAATTTAACCCAAATAAGAGAGTATTTGCATAATTTTTTGCCACTTTACCTATTTAAAAATTTTAGAATTAACTTTTAATCATATTAGAGTGCAACTAATCAGAAATTTATTGAAAACTAATTAATAATGATAAGTTTAATAAAAATAATAATAATTTTTTTATTAGCATACTAATAAATATATATATTTAATTATAATTCATAATATATCATAAAAAGTGATATATATATATATATATATATATATATATATATATATATATATATATATATATATATATATATATATATATATATATATATATATATATATATATATAATTTCACATAAATATCAAAATAATGATAGTAAAAATTAACAAATTAAAATTTAATTTATATATTAAAAATAAATAAGGTTGGTTAGAAAAATAAAAGAATTTATTTATTAGAAAGAATAACTTGTTAAGAAAATTGCAGGTGAAATCCTCATATTAAAATACAGCTTAAATAAGTAATTAGTTACTAGATTTAATGGCTATAATTAAATTTACATGATCTAATGGTTTCAAATTAACTGAGATGAATTATCCCTGAGACACCCTAGAAGCCCTCTAAAGTTAGACTCCCTGTGTGAATGCATGTAAGTCCAACTAGTTTGTTGAAAAGAAAAGAAGGAAAAGAAAGAATGATAAGAATATAGATAAATTTCACTCACGGCTGTTAGATTTATTACTAATGCACATAACTATTCATTGAACTTTAATTTATAACTGAAAAATATATAATCATTTAATTTATTTTTTAATTTTGTTATTATAGTCCCAAACCCAAAGCTTGTTTATCTTAAACTGAGTTGAAACATGATCAAGAAAAGTGCAGTTTTTACCCAATTGATTCTTTGTTTATCCTTATATCTATTTGAACAGACATGTCAGATGGTAAACAAATGAGAGAGAAAAGAGAGATTTTAATCAAACGTAATGAGCTAGTGAAGGGAGATAAAATTCTAATCCTATGTTTCATTAAAAAAATTAATACATTATATGGTGAATTATTATATCATGGACTTCGGTTTATATTGTATTATGGATCTAGCGTCTAAAACACATGCGAATCTTTAGGCTTTTTACATAATTATGTAAAAAAAAAAATATTTTCCTATATAAGTTAGGTGAGAAAATATTTTCCCATATATGCTCTTTTATGCCATGTGGCATAAAGAAAAATCAAAATTACTAGTATGACTAGCGATTTTGTTATTATAATTTTTTTTTGAGCATCGCCACTTATAGCGGCGATGTCCCTTTTTTTTTTTTTTTTTTTTTGCATGGTTGCCACTTGGCAACCATTTTTTTTAAATTTTTAATTTTATAATTTATATTTATTTTATAAAAATTTTAACTAAATAAAATTATGAATTTTTATGTATTATATAAATTTAATATTTTTAATTATTAAAAATTAGAAAAAATATTTTTTAATTTTCACAATTATAAAAATTTTTACATAAATATTATTATTAAAATTTTTTTGTTAATTTTTGTATATAAAAATAATTACAAAAAATAATTTTTATATATAAAATTTTGATACATGAAAAACACTTGCTCATCATGTATGAAAATTATTTTTAGCAATTTCTTATTTAATTTTTCAATATTATTCACTTTTTAATATTTCATTAAAAAAGTTTATTTAATTTAGATTTCTTTTAGTATATCAAATTTATTTTTACTACAAAATTCAAAAATCATTTTATTTTGAATTTTTATATATTATATAAATTTAATATTTTCAAATATTAAAAATTATAAAAAATATTTTGATATTTGTGCATAAAAATTATTAACATTAATAATTTGATTATTAACATATTAATAAAATTGTATATTGTATTTTTGCATGCGCTTTTGTATTTTTGCTTGTGCTTTGCATATAGATACCAATTGTATCAAGTTTTTTTAATAATTTTATATTCATTATATATTGTTAAATATCAAAAATTAATTTTATAGTAAAAATAAATTTGATATAAAAATAAATTTATTAATATGTTAATAGATTTAATGCAAAGCGCATGCAAAAATACAATATACAGTTTTATTAATATGTTAATAAACAAATTATTAATGTTAAATTTTATTTTGAATTTTTATATATTATATAAATTTAATATTTTCAAATATTTCGATATTATATTTAATTTGAATTTATTTTAGTATATCAAATTTATTTTTACTATAAAATTCAAAAATTATTTTATTTTGAATTTTTATATATTATATAAATTTAATATTTTCAAATATTAAAAATTATAAAAAATATTTTGATATTTGTACATAAAAATTATTAACATTAATAATTTGTTTATTAACATATTAATAAAACTGTATATTGTATTTTTGCATATGCTTTGCATCAAATTTATTAACATATTAATAAATTTATTTTTATGTCAAATTTATTTTTACTATAAAATTAATTTTTGATATCAAATTCATTTTATATCAAATTTATTTTTACTATAAAATTAATTTTTGATATTTAACAATATATAATGAATATAAAATTATTGAAAAAACTTGATACAATTGATATCTATATGTAAAACGCATGCAAAGATACAAAGCGCATGCAAAGATATATTATATAGTTTTATTTATATGTTAATAATTAAATTATTAATGTTAATAATTTTTATGCATAAATATCAAAATATATTTTATAATTTTTAATATTTGAAAATATTAAATTTATATAATATATAAAAATTCAAAATAAAATAATTTTTGAATTTTATAGTAAAAATAAATTTGATATACTAAAAGAAATCTAAATTAAATAAACTTTTTTATGAAATATTAAAAAGTGAATAATATTGAAAAATTAAATAAGAAATTGCTAAAAATAATTTCCATATATGATGAGCAAGTGTTTTTCATATATGAAAATTTTATATATAAAAATTATTTTTTGTAATTATTTTTATGTATAAAAATTAACAAAAAATTTTTAATAATAATATTTATGTAAAAATTTTTATAATTGTGAAAATTAAAAAATATTTTTCTAATTTTTAATAATTAAAAATATTAAATTTATATAATATATAAAAATTCATAATTTTATTTAGCTTAAATTTTTATAAAATAAATATAAATTATAAAATTAAAAATTAAAAAAAATGGTTGCCAAGTGGCAACCATGCAAAAAAAAAATAAAAATAAAAATAAAAGGGACATCGCCACTCTAAGTGGCGATGTCCAAAGAAAAATTATAATAACAAAATCGCTAGTTATACTGGCGATTTTGACTTGGCATAAAAGAGTATAGGTGGGAAAATATTTTGCCATTTAACTCATATAGGAAAATATATATTTTTTTAACTTAATTATGTAAAAAGCCCTGAATCTTTGCTTATTTATCTATTATTTCTCAATTTCCTATTTCAAAACAAACAAAATTCATAATTAACAGAATTTCGCTATTCTTCCAAATATCCATATCTCCATTATTTCTTCTTAATTAAACCTAAAAATCTATAGAGAAGCTTAGATTAAACTGCAAAAACTCTCTTTTTTTCACAATTTCCCTGTTCATTCTGTAAAAACTTCAAAATCTGTTGCGATCTTTCCAAAATTATCAAAAGCATCATTGATCCTTTAATAAATTGTCGACCATCAAGGATTTGTAATGAGAAAAAATTTCAAACAATAAAATCAAGAAGTTATTTCAGTAGCTAAATTTTCAATATAATATCTTGATTCTCCTCCTAATCTAGGTAAACTATTTTATTGTTTTCTCACTCTGTATATCTCTCATTACACATATTTTAATTTTATATTAAAACTATTATTAATAATTTTAAATTACAAAATGTAATAATGGCTTGTGAAGATAGCTTGTTAAGGTAAAAATATAATGTTAAATACTGAAACTATATATTGACAGTTTTAAAGCATCAGATTCATCAGTTTTTTACTTCATGTTCATCAGAAATAAATTTGATGTTCATCAATTATAAATTACATGTTCATCAAACAAAAACTTCATGTTCATAGCATTTTCACAGTTTTGAAAACATAGATTTTTGGCTTAGAAACAAAATGTTCATCACACACCAACTACATGTTCATCAAATGTATATGTCAGATTCATCACATAGCATCTACATGTTCATCAAACATATTCAGTACTAAAAATTATCCTATTAAATATTTATAGATTTAACATTATTAAATTAGCTATACATTTATGACATTGGCATAACTTCTAAATGTCATGTTCTCTTTTGACAATTGATATTCAAATTAATAATGATAAATTATTTGGACTGTGTGTCAAATTTGTCAATGAAGTTTACAACTTATACAATCTGCTGTAATGAGTTCTGCAATTGCTCAAGTTTTTCCCAACTCATGTCACAAACTTTACATATGGCACATAGGAGAGAATTCAAAGAAAAATACCAAATCATTAAGAAGTGAAAAAGGATTTAAAGACTTATTCAACCATGTGCATAAATACAAAAATACAAAAGCTGAGTTCCAATTCTATTGGAACAGCTACATCAGTTTTCCTCATTAAATTTACTTTTTAAATGAACATGAGATTTAATTCCAATAAATTTAAGTATAGTAAAATAAACATATGTGTTATATGTAATAAACCTGAAACTCATATGATGCAAATAATATCATATGAAACCTTAAGTATGTTACTGCTTATTGTAATTAACATGAAATTTTATTGCAATGAATATCTAAGTATACTGAAATGAACATGCATATTATATGAAATGAATCTGCAAATCATTGAATGTTGTTTTGTATCAGATGATACTATAAATTTGTTATTGCTTCTTATAACGAACATGAGATTTCATTATAATGAACATCTAAGTATAATGAAATAAATATATGTCTTATATGTAATAAACCTAGAAATTATTGTTGCTATTTGCATGAGATGAAACTCTAAATATATTAATACTTCTTCCACTAGATTTGAGAGTTTATTCCAATAAAACTAAAATTATGATAAAATAAATCTATATGTTATGTGTAATGACCATCAAAGTGATGTGATGATTGTATATTATTGATTTTTCTATGTTGCATTTAGTTGGCACCTAGGGATTGGACAAGATAGTACTAAAATAACTAGTTTAGTATTTGACAAGTTTTTACTATTATAAGGACTGGATAAAAGCTGAATTTTGTCTAGTCCCACCACTCAATTTGAGTACTCCACATATAGGGAGAATAAGTTTATCCCTTCTTGAAAATTAAAATTTAGCACTCTATTTTCAAAACTATCATCGCATAAATACAATTTTTTTTTAATTTTATTTTTTAACTTATTTTTTTAGTTTTATTTCCTTTTTAATATTTTTTATGAATTTTTTTGTAACATGAATAATTTTTTTCTTATAAATAACTTTTTGTAATACTCAACTACTAAATATAAAATGAAAATATTTTTTTAATAGGCTTGTAAAATTCATTTTTCTAAAATATTTTAAACCAAATAATAGAATAAATATGTATATTTCATTTTTAATTTTTTATTTAATGAGTATTAATCAATTTTTTATTTTTATATTTTATTTCTAATTTCTTATAATTATTTATATTTTATTTAAAAATATTATGTTTGATAATAAATATTTGATATTTTTATAATTTAATGTGTTTATTCATTAAATAGTATATATAAATATTGAATACATTAAAATATTTTGATTTTTAGCATTTTTAAATATTTATTAGATTATTTTTTATTAAAAATTCAAATATTTAGTTCATAGGGGTATTATTGTCATCTTTATAACTTATTCAGTCATAGTTTCAGTTACTCTAAACATTAGACATGATAAAATTTTGTTATGTCTTATTTTGTGATATACTATTTTATCTAATGAACATATAATATATATGCAATGATCCTGAAACTCATTATATTTGCATTTAATAATTTTATCATGCTGGTCACAAAGTATAAATGTAATAATAACACTTGGATACAAAAGCTTTACAACTCCATAGACAAATGGTGTCTTGCATTTACCAAACGTTGCTTATCCGGAGGCATTTTATAATCACAAAGGAGTGAGACTAGCTTTTAATCCAAAAATTATCTTCAATGTTAATTATCGATGAGCCATTTTAAAATTTTCAAAAAATTGATTATAAAGAAAAAAAAATGTAGTACTTAATTGTAAAAAAATAAAATAAAATTTAGGACTACAAATGTAATCATCCATGTTTAAGTAATACAAGTTGGTCCAACTTAATTTATAATAATTAGAGATTTAAAGATAGTTGAAGGGAAAATTAGTTAATTGATTTCTATTTAACAAAGACTAAAAATTGCATTGAGTATTTTTTTTTTAAATGCCTCTTTTTATTTGATTTCTATTTAACAAATATTAAAAATTACGTTGAGTATTTTTTATTTGTTGGTTGGAAACAAATAAGAAGAGGCATTTACTCTAACCAAATCATAAAGAGGAAACTGGAAAAAAAAAAAAAAAGCCTAATCACAAAAATAAATAAATAAATATTTTTAAGAAATTACAATTGCACTCCAATTCTGTAGGATAAATTATTTTATTTTAATTTCAAAAATTAATTATAATTGCACTCGTTCAATCAAAATTAAACATATTTCTTGTAACCCAGGAAAAGTAGAATTTAATTTCTTAGCCAATACTAAAAAAATTGTCCAATCTATTTAAAGGATATATCCTCCTGTATATATAGCTATATCCGTAAGGTCAACCGTTCTAGTTCAGCGAAGCTCCACTGCAAAAGCTACTCTATCAACAATGGAGTCTTTGTTCTGTTTATCGCCGCCTCCCTCAAAGCTTACTTTTGTCAGGCCCTCTACTTCAATGGCTGCCTCTGCAACTTCACTCTTCTCTTTCTCATTCGCGTCCATGGCCTCTCCTCCCAAGCCAAAAACACGAACTCCAAGAAAGAGCTCTTCAAAACCCAACAAACCTTCATATCCCACAATTCCCACAACAACTAATTTAGATGCAAGCACCTCAGTCTCCGTACCGCCCAAGAAGGTAAAGGTCTCTTTTTCCTTAAAACCCTATAAACCCTTTTCTTTAAAATGCTTACAGTTACAGGTAAGTCTTGATTTTGTGGTTTCTGTGGATGAGCAGGTTCTGGTTCCAATTGGGTTTGGAACAGAAGAAATGGAGGCAGTTATTATTATTGATGTTCTACGCCGAGCTGGTGCAGAAGTGATTGTTGCCTCTGTAGAACCACAACTTGAGATTGAAGCTGCTGGTGGCATTAGACTGGTTGCTGATACCTCCATCACCAACTGTTCTAATGAAGTTTTTGATCTTGTGGCTTTGCCGGTTTGTGGCTCTAACATCAGATTTCACTTGTATCGTAGCATTTTGAATTTGGTAGTAATGGTTCATCCCAGTTGGTTGTAACAATTAGAATGCATTGATAAAATAATGAAAAATTGAAAATTATTAGATGAGAACACTACTTATTTGTGTGTGTGTGTGAGAGAGAGAGAGAGAGAGGGGAAGAATATGTGCCTCCCCTACTCTGACCTGTTTTTCCTTAGTTTAAGAAGTTTAGTTTAAGGCAGTGTTAGTGAATGTTAATGAGAATGTAGTGTTAGGTTCTTTAGTTTGGTTTGGACGTATCATTTCAACAAGGGGTAATGTTAAATGCGTCTTTTTTAAGGGAGGAATGCCTGGTTCAGCAAGGTTAAGAGATTGTGAGGTTCTCCGGCAAATCACAAGCAAACAAGTGGAGGAAAAAAGGTTATATGGAGCTATTTGTGCTGCTCCGGCTGTCACACTCCTTCCATGGGGACTTCTAAGGAAAAAGCAGGTGACTTTAATCATTTAATTATGATTGAACTTTGATGAATATATGTGAATGTAGATTTGTTGTCTAATTGTACTGTAGCATGTGATGTAAGACAACATGTCATCCTGCATTCATGGACAAACTTCCAACCTTCTGGGCTGTTAAATCAAATATTCAAGTTTCAGGGGAGCTTACTACAAGCCGTGGTCCTGGAACTTCTTTCGAGTTTGCTCTATCTTTAGCTGAGCAGCTTTTTGGGGAGTATGTTGCCAATGAGGTTGGACAGTTGTTGGTAAGCTCTATTGCTATTCTTGCCAAAGTAGCTTCAATCTTTATGCAGTGCTTCAGTAAAACTTCCTTGATATTTGCAGTTTGCTTAAAGAAAGAAATTGTGTTTCAGCTGTCTTTTATATTTTACAAACACAAAAATCATGTGACCAGAAGTTTCATTGCCCATAATGTTTTCTTGAAAATTGAGTGGTCGTTACCTTATATTGTCCTAATGAAAAGCATGTAACACTTGTTATTTTTCCCTAAATGACTTCACTTACTGGTGTGAAATTTGAAGCACAAGCTGTATCTGTAGCTTGGGAACTACGGGAGTTCTTGTGGACGACTTGCAGTGAACACCTTTGCAACAACCTCATGACTACTGACCTATTAGCCATTAAGGTGTACGCATCAAATGCCAATCCAGATCCATATTATCTTGAGTTATTAATGTTAAGATAAAGCTTGAATAAGCTCGAACTTGAGATTGAATCAGTAAATTATTATATATAATATAAAATGTATTTAAAATATATAAAATCTCAATACTTGATTAGGCTTGTGAGCCACTCGAGTAAAGTATTATAACATTTGAACTCAAATTGACTCATTACTGAAGCTGCTCGAGTTCAAACTCGAGTTGATTTGAGTATTTTATGAGTTGAGCCTAGTAACTTGACTCATTTACACCCCTGTTCAGGCTTAATTAATGCTTAGAAATCACATGCAACAAGCAGTGATTGTACACTAAGTTTGAGATGTTCCTTCAAACACTAGGCTGAATTGAGGCCTAGAAACCATTTGTGATCTTTGTAAATCGTTTATTTAATTGGATGTGATAGAGCACAACATTAAGGTATTAGATGTCCCTCATTATTCAATTGGGGCTATGAGAATTTTCCTAAAACTTGTAATCTTAAAAGCCCTCATTACGCCATGGCTCAGGAAGGATTCAGACATTATTACTCATAATTTAAGGCAGATAAATGAAAAATACAGGAAAAATTGAAGTGCATATGCATATATTAAGTTTCCAGAAATCATATATACGGTTTTTGTATATCATTAAAGTCATCCGTCATTTCACCTTATTTGTTTCTTACATGTTTACAAATTGCCATAAGCTTGATCTAATACCCTTTTATGTGTATTAGCTGATGAATACTGCTGACATTATGCGTAGAAAAGACGAGTTTAATGAAGTTGAATGGTCTGTTGACCACAAACCTCGTGTAAGTTTCTTCTCACATCGTGATTCTGTTTATATCCAAGTTAGTTTGATAATCTAGTCTACTAAAATAACTCTTGGTAGTTGGTTTGGGGAATCAGTACAAAGGTTCCAAATATTTACAGATTCTTTAATGTGTTTGAAATCTTGATTTGATGTAATAATTTTTATAAGGCTGGTTTCCATGTAAGGCATGTTTCCAAATGAGTGCTTTGCATATTTCCATTGCAATCTCCATTTATTGTATTATTTTCTCACATTATGGTTGGCTCTGATGGGTCTGCCTGTTGTTTGTGTTAATTTTTACTAATCATTGAACTTTAGACTTTCTATTATTGTTCCAATGTCTCACAGGTTCTCATTCCGGCTGCAAATGGCTCTGAAGAGATTGAAATAGTAACTATCGTGGATATTTTACGGCGAGCGAAGGTAGATGTTGTGGTTGCTTCAACTGAAAAATCTCTGCAAATTTTGGCATCTCGAGGCACCAAAATAATTGCTGACAAGTTAATTGGTGACGCTGCTGAGTCCATATATGATTTAATCATTCTTCCGGTGAGACAAACCAAATGCCTCTATATGATTAACTATCCTTGTTTCTGTCTTTCTGATATAAGTATAAGGGTGTCGAGTTTTAAATTCCCACTTTGACTTTGAGATATACTTTCTATCCAATGAAAACTATAAACTTCTCATGGTTTTTATCAATATTTCAAGAGGGCTTCATATCCTTTTGATTGACTATATAAATTCATTGAGTTAAGCATTCATGACTAGTCATCAGTCCCAATTTTCAGCCCTTGCATGATTTAGATAGAGATGAGTTTGAGGAAAAAAAATTTCATGTGAAAGTTTTCAACAATGTTATCAAATTGAACAAAATAAAAATTAAGAGGGTTAAATGCACATATAATAAAGGCACATCCATATGCAAGTTAAATTTAAATGAAAAGGGCCCACATTCTATTCAAGGATAGTTTAGTAAGAAAAACATTGAAAGTGCTCTTTTCTCCATTTTCTTTCATTTTTCCTTCCTATATCCTTGAGTTTGGTTTTGTTATGAACTTTCAGGGAGAAATTTCTGGGGCTGAGCGACTGCACAAATCAAAGGTTCTGAAGAAGCTGCTGAAAGAACAAGATACAGCTGGAAGGATATATGGAGCAGTTTGCTCTTCCCCTGCAGTTCTACATAGTCAGGGTTTACTGAAGGTAATTTGGAACTAATTGAAATATATATTTCTTACGTAAACAATCATTCATTAAATTTTTTGCTTGGCCTGCAACATATGCAGGATAAGAAAGCCACTGCACATCCTTCTGTTATAAGCCAGCTGACTAATGTAGTGAATGATGCCAAAGTAGTTATTGATGGTAAACTGATCACTAGCAAGGGACATGCTACTATTACAGATTTTGCGATGGCTATTGTGAGCAAGCTTTTTGGCCATGCAAGGGCAAGAAGTGTAGCTGAAGGGCTTGTTTTTGATTATCCAAGGACATAGCTTTGCCAATTGAAGGGTCGCTCAAATGTAGATATGTTGAACAACAAAGGGTAACCTCGCATCTGAGACTGATCAGCCAGAAGAGGAGATAATTTTCTTGGAGGGATGTCGCTAAGAGGTACTCATGAGATTTAAAATATGATTTCCAGATTTGGCGATCAAGAATGCTCTTTCTAATTCTAGAAGCAGAGGGTGGCTTTTGGGTTTCTGGGAGGTCCAACGTAGTTGTTGCCAGCGGATTAACAGCTACCATATTTTGGCCGTGAGCTGAAGCTAATTTCTCTAGCTATTCACAAAGATAGCGAAGTATATTTTCCAGCTTGAGTTGATTATTGAGTGCCGAACAAGATCACTTGCACAGAATATTAGAAACAATGATAAATGTGAATCTGTTTTGCAGTTTGGTATGGCAACCTTTTCTTTAAGCACATCTTTGTTCCTGTGGTGTTAGAAAATGCTCTGAGCTTCCTCTGTACAGTAGATCATCTGATCAAAATGCAATAATATAGGGCTTATTTCTTATGAATAGTGTGTTGCAATTGATTTTGGCTTTTGTGAAAAGACGGTCATGCCTCTTCATTTCTTTATTTTTCTTTCTAAATGGTGTTGTTATAGAGGCTTCTTTTGTCTCTATGTTAATTGATGGGACTCATTGATTGAGGACGAAAAATTCAAATTACTAAATTGAGTCTTTCTTTTTCCGGGGCATATAGCAAAAACGTCACCGTGTTAGGTTCTTAGGTTCTTTTGGGTAATTAACTTGAGATGCTTATGTTATATTATTTTCTTGCCTCTTAATTAACTTAATTTCATGTAATGTGTCATCGTTGTAAGGGGTTTTATTGTCTTAGTACATTTTTCTTTAATCTCATGTGTCAAATTGAATTTCGTGTACTTTTGCTTAGCATTTAAGGGTTTTTTTTTTTTTTTTTTTTTTTTTTTTTTTTTTTTTATTTATTGCACTTCATGTACATGATTTAAGGGTAAAAAGGTGTTGGTTTCTTAATACTTTTTTTTTCTTGTTGTAATTAATATATTTGGTGAATTAAAGAGTTATTAAATATTATAACTATTAATTTATTAAGTTAATGAACAACGAAAACTAAAAATTAATATGAGATTAATTCAAAATGTAACAATATAGGGCTTATTTTTTATAAATACTGTTTTGCAATTGATTTTTACTTCCTATGAAAAGATGGTTATGCCCCTCCATTTCTTTATTTTCCTTTTTAAATGGTGTCGTTGTAGCAGCTTCTTTTGTCTTTATGTTAATTGATAGGACCTACTAATTGAGGGGAAAAATTTAAATTACTGATATAGGTCTTTCTTATAACAAAAATGACATCGTGTTAGGTTATATTGGGTAATTAACCTAAGATGCTAATATTATATTACGTTCTTGTCTCTTAATTGACTCAATTTCATGTGATGTGTCGTCGTTGTAAAGAGTTTTATTGTCTTAATACATTTTTCTTTAGTATCATGTGTCAGATTGAATTTCTTGCACTTTTGCTTAACATTTAAGAGTTTTTTTTTCTATTTTTCCTTTATTGCACTTTATGTAAATGGCTTAAGGGTAAAAAGTTGTCAGTTTTTATAAGCTTTTTGGAAGTCCATAGTTTTTTTTTACTCTTTATTTTCTTACTTCTTGTAATTAATGTATTTAGTGGACTAAAAAATTATTAAATATTATAACTATTAATTTATTAAGTTTATGACGAAAGAAAACTATAAATTAATAAGAGATTAATTTAAAATGTAATAATATAGGGCTTATTTATTATGAATAGTATTTTGCAATTGATTTTGACTTTTATGAAAAGACGGTCATGCCCCTTCATTTCTTTATTTTCCTTTGTAAATGGTGTCGTCATTGAGGCTTCTTTTGTCTTTGTATTAATTGATGGGACCCACTTATTGAGGGGAAAAATTCAAATTTCTGATGTGGGTCTTTCTTTTTTCAGGACATTTAGCAAAAATGAAATCGTGTTAGGTTATTTTGGGTAATTAACCTGAGATGCTTATATTTTATTATTTTTCTTGACCCTTAATTGACTCAATTTCATGTGATATACCGTCGTTGTAGGGGGTTTTATTGTCTTAATACATTTTTCTTTAGCCCATGTGTCAGATTGAATTTCATGTATTTTTGCTTAGCATTCAAGGGTTCTTTTTCTATTTTTCCTTTATTGCACTTCATGTATGTAACATCCCACTTTTGAGATATGATAGTTCTAGGACATAGATAATCATAAGAACACCAAAAATCTGTAAAACTCATTATCATTATCAAATCTAATATGGTATCATGCTACAACTGCCCAAGATCTCAACCTGCATTATAAAATTTCACTTCTAATAATACAACTTTATATCTTCAATTCACTACCATTAATTCTCAACTCACATGTACATAATTTTTCTTTATACATGGATACAATAAATGTCTAGTTTACTTCCATGGAACTCTATAATGACTAAAGCTATAATTACATTAAAAGAAAACACTTTACCCCTTGTTTTTAATAATATTTTATTCTTAAATTGAGTTTGATTTGTTTGTTTAGTGCTTTTTTAGAATTCTTTTAGTTAATCCAGTGCCAAATGATGCCATGAACCAAATGTGACTCAGAATGGTGAAAGATCCAAGTGAAAATGCTAACTTTTGGAAGAAGATGGGCAGACACGGGTGGAGGCACCATTGAGATTTTACTCATGGGACAGACACCACTGAAATCTCACCTGGGATTCCACCCAGGTGATAAGAGCAAATTAGAAAAAAAAAATCAGTAGCCTCCCACGGGTGGAGCCACCACTGAGGTTTCACCCGTGGGCCTTTGGCGTCGATTCCAGTGGCAGCTCCAATGGTGGGAGGTTAAAATTCAGCAATATAAATAAGATTAGACAACATTTTAAGAGGAAGCCGCCATAGAGCAAAAATAGAGATTTAAGAGAGTTGGCTAAGCCCTAGAGTCATGGAAAAGGCTTAAAAGCTAGAGATATTGAAGATTTAATCAAATCAAAGACCAAGATCCAAGTCGATGTGGAAGATTGAAGACAATATTTCGAAGAACATCACTTAGATTTGTTTAAGATTTCCTCCTCCTTTATTTTTCTGCATCTTTGTTATTCAATTTTAATATGAACTAATTCTATTTGTAATGAACCCTAGTTTTGATTGTATAAATTGAAGGATTTAAACTTTAATCAATTCATCTTTGGTTGTTTTATTTTCATGATAAATCTTATTATTCCAATTAGCAATTGCTAGTTTGTTGATTAGATATTGTTTTTGTATTGGACGAGTAGAGATACCCTAATATAGATAGATCACTCATGGGAATAAAGAGTTGATTGGGGTGCTAGAGATACACCTACAAAACTTCTTTGGATGTTAATCTCTTAAACTTAATGCTGCTCCTATTTGATTATAGGTTGAGAAGAGATTCCCCTATAATACTTAGGAAGTTAGGGATTTAATCACTTGAGAAAGGTTTTTATCTAATTTAGTGAGAGTCCAATTCAATCCATTGTTTGATATGCATAAACAACTAGGGGAATTTATATTTAGATTAGCTTTGCCTAGATTATTTCCATCAATATCATTTACTTGCTTTCTTAGGTTAGCTTAGTTAATTTAGCTTATTTTAATTAATCTTCATTTTGATTATTCACTAGACAATAGTTGAAGTTTGTGCTAGTACTTATATACTATCCTCGTGGAGACGATACTCATACTCACTACTTTATTACTTGATAACGACCTGTGCACTTGCAGTTTGTTAGTGTGCGTTTCAGCACATCAAGTTTTTAGCACCGTTGTCGGGGATAGTTTTATAATATTAGCAATATTAATAGAGATTATTGATCTAGTTTTTATCTTTATATTTCTGTATTTGTTTTTGTTTTTTTTTCCTTGTTTTATTTGTTTTATTTTTACTATTTTATTTGTTTTTTCTATTTTACATTTTTGTTTTGTTTTAAGTTTGTGTTTCCAGAAAAAAAAAAAAAAGAAAAAAAAAATTTCTCCATGGCTGATCAAAACTATCAGGATTGGAACTTTATCCAAATACAGAATGGGGATACCAGGGAAATCAGTATCATGATCATGGGTACATCTATCACACTGATTTCCTAGAGAAATGTGGATGGAAAGCACCAACAGAGAAGTCATCCCTTGAGCTTGCATTAGAAAGATTCACGGCATCTACGAAGAATTGGGTTAGGGAATTGGACAAAAGAAATGAGGCATTAGCAGTTGGCTTTCCAACTCAATTTGAAATGGACACTATAATGGAGGATGACGAGCATGCACAAGAGGAGCAGAGATTGGAAGAGATGTTTGTGACTTTAGTCGGAGCTACAGAGAAAAGATTTCAGAGCATCGAGACATCTTTGGAATACCAACAGACTTCTCTTCACAACTTAAAAAATTTTGTTGGGCAGATTTTGGAATTGCTAAGTGAGAGATTTGAAGGCAATCTACTTAATGATACCAAAGCCATTCCAGAAGAGCAACAAAAGACCACTGCCATCAATTGGTTTTGGGATGATAAAAATGAAGAAGACGAGAATGGTGAGGCAAATTTGGGAGTGCTACACAAAGAAGTTGACAAGGATGATTACTTAAGTAAGCAACCCCATTTCCAGCAATGGGGCATGAATAGAGTGGAATTTAGCATTGAAAAACTCTCTTTTGATGATAGTGAGTTATGGGAAAGCATAGAAGGGGAAGCTATGCATGCTGAAAATCACACCTCCCCTATTTTTCTAGGCCTCCCACTTTTTGAAGAGAATGATAATAACCCACTCACAACCCCGATACCCACCCTTCCTTTACCCCAATTTCCATCAAATGAACACCTAGCCACACATGATCCCACACCTTTGCCACCTTTCTTTAAGTGTGTATTTGTTAGAGAATCAAGTATGTGGCCAGTACTTGTAGTCTCTAAATTTTTTTTAGAGAGGGAAATCTGTTTTGTGGAGGTGTTAAAGCAAAAGGTTAGTGAATTTGGGTGGAACATCTTGGAATTGCAAGAGGTGGCTGCCATTGGCAATGTACATGCTTTCTTTAGTGCCAAAGCTGAAATCCCTGCACTTAGCCTATGGGTAAGATTGTTCGATGATGGTTCTAAACCCGACAAGCTTCAGTTTACACACAATGGAGAATCAAAAATAATTTTTATTGTTGAATGAAGGCTATGCAAAGGCCACAACCTTTGCATATTCTTCTTTATCTTAGTTTATGGAGGTAGATAGCACAAGGAAACCTCCAAGTCATTGGTGGAAGATGAATAACGATAACGTCTAGCTAATACGACGTTAAAGAAGTGCTGAATGGGAGGCAACCCATTGATGGTCTATTTTAGTTTTTATTTTTATTTTCTTTTTGTTTTCTTTTGTTTTTATTTTACTTTGAATGGATCTTATTTTGGTTGTAGTTCGATTTTTCTCTATACAGAAACATTGATCATGGCACATTCTCACTGGAAGGAGCACCAGCACGATTCATATGGTACATCATTCACGGTAGTTATTTCTCTCTTTTATTTTTTCATTTTCCTTATTTCTAACACATTGGGGACAATGTGTTACTTAAGTATGGGAGAGAGGTATCTTGTTGTGCCCTATCTTTTATGAATCTTGCATTTAAGTAAATTGAGTTGTGGCAATAGTTTGATTTGAAATTAACCCTCTCTAGTGATAAATGGTCTAATTTTGCTATGACAATGACTTGTTGCAGTGTGGATTGAATGTGGTGGTTATGATTAGAAAATCAAAATTTTGCAAATCTTTTTACCTAAAATTTGAAACTTTAGTTACACTTTTTGAGCCGATTTTATTCCACTGTTACTTTTGTTCTAGTTTAGTAGAAATGCTTAATACCTTAGATGGCTTGACTATTTTTCCTAAAAAAAAAAATAATAAGTATATATATTAAAAAAAAAAAGGATTGTGCAAAGGAGTTTTGAAAATGTTTACATATTCTGCTATTCTTGACTCTTTAAATATAAGGGATTGAGAATATGAATAGTGCTAGTAGCCATTTGAATGTGTGATTCTAGTGAGTAACCAGATGCCGGCACCACAAGTGTTTGCATTTACGTAAAAAGGCTAGAATGACAATTCAAACAAGTTGGGCTCCTTAGTTAATTAAAAAGAAAACATGAATTAAAATGTACAATCAATGAAAAGTCGAGTAAGTAGTCAAGCACCTATGGGAAAAATCCTTATAAATCTACTTTGCTTGAACTTTTGTTTCTTTGGAATTATTGAATTTAAGTTTCAGATTTTTGAGATTTGTTTTAGAGATTTCTTGATTTGGCTACCATGTTTGAGCCTTGCTGATTTCAAGTTGTTGTAAATCTTTTTGAATTTTTTTCACTAGAGAGGGTAGGTTTTATCTCTTACTGTTGTTACGATTTAATTTGCTTAAGGACAAGCAAATACTCAAGTGCGGGGGAATTTGATAAGCACTTAATCGACTACACTTTACCCCTTGTTTTTAATAATATTTTGTCCTTAAATTGAGTTTGATTTATTTGTTTAGTGCTTTTCTAGAGTTCTTTTAGTTAATCCAGTATCAAATGATGCCATGAACCAAATGTGACTCAGAATGGTGAAAGATCCAAGCCAAAATGCTAACTTTTGGAAAAAGATGGGCAGACATGGGTGGAGGCACCACTGAGATTTCACTCGTGGGATAGACACCACTGAAATCCCACTTGGGATTCCACCCAGGTGATAAGAGCAAATTAGAAAAAAAAACATCTAGTAGCCTCCCACGGGTGGAGCCACTACTAAGGTTTCACCCGTGGGCCCTTGGCGTCGATTCCAGTGGCGGCTCTAGTGGTGGGAGATTAAAATTTAGCAATATAAATAAGATTAGATAGCATTTTAAGAGGGAGCCGCCATAGAGCAAAAATAGAGATTTAAGAGAGTTGGCTAAGCCCTAGAGTCATGGAAAAGGCTTGAAAGCTAGAGATATTGAAGATTTAATCAAATCAAAGACCAAGATCCAAGTCGATGTGGAAGATTGATGACAAGATTTTGAAGAACATCACTTAGATTTGTTTAAGATTTCCTCCTCCTTTATTTTTCTGCATCTTTGTTATTCAATTTTAATATGAACTAATTCTATTTGAAATGAACCCTAGTTTTGATTGTATAAATTGAAGGATTTAAACTTTAATCAATTCATCTTTGGTTGTTTTATTTTCATGGTAAATCTTATTATTCCAATTAGCAATTGCTAGTTTGTTGATTAGATATTGTTTTTATATTGGACGAGTAGAGATACCCTAATATAAATAGATCACTCATGGGAATAAAGAGTTGATTGGGGTGCTAGAGATACACCTACAAAACTTCTTTGGATGTTAATCTCTTAAACTTAATGCTGCTCCTATTTGATTATAGGTTGAGAAGAGATTCCCCTATAATACTTAGGAAGTTAGGGATTTAATCACTTGAGAAAGGTTTTTATCTAATTTAGTGAGAGTCCAATTCAATCCATTGTTTGATATGTATAAGCAACTAGGGGAATTTATATTTAGATTAGCTTTGCCTAGATCATCAATATCATTTACTTGCTTTCTTAGGTTAGTTTAGTTAATTTAGCTTATTTTAATTAATCTTCATCTTGATTATTCACTAAACAATAGTTAAAGTTTGCATTAGTACTTATATACTATTCTCGTGGAGATGATACTCATACTCACTATTTTATTACTTGATAATGACTTGTGCACTTGCAGTTTGTTAGTGTGCATTTCGGCACATTAGTTTCTGACTTATTCTTAAGAGAAGTATAAAACTTCAGGCTAGTTATCAACTGCCTTAAGAGAAGTATGAAACTTCAGGCTAGCTATCAACTGCAATTCAAATCTTTCACCTTCTTGATTCAACTTAAAGTCATAGTTTTTATACACCTGTAAATACTGGTAAGTGGAAAGAGGGTGAGCTTTTGGTAAAAGCTCAATGAGTAAAGAAGGCATTTGAGAACATTGAGGTAAATATTAAGCATTATAATATACTTTTAGTTGATAGAAAATCATTAAATGATTTTGAAAATAATATCAAATAGCAACTAATTTGTAATACTTTTGAAAACTAAATTCATATGACTTATAACGTATATGACTTTAAAAAAAATTCATTTAAATACGAATAACTCGTAATACGATTCAAATACAAATTCAAGTAACTAATAATACATTTTAAATATATTCTTCAAATAACAAATACTTCATACTATCTTTTAAAATCTTATTATAGTAGATGAGGACTTTCTCATCAACACTGTACTAATGATAGCTCTTCTTATGGAGCATTAGTCACACAACTTGTTTTACCTTTTAAAACTTTATTTAAATAGCACTACATAAATAGATAATTCAATGAAAACATATATTTAGCAAAAATCTGTATACACTAGATGAGTGCGAAATTTATTATCGCTTCTCATCAACATTATACTAGTGGCAGAGGCTCTTCTTGCGGAGCAATACCACGACGTAAGGTTAGCTAGGCCTTATGGCTAGGGCGTTCAAAATATCTCATAGTAAGGGTCACTTCAATGTGCACAAGCCCAGTGTTCCCCACACCAAAAAAGGAGATCTCTGCTTAAAAACTTGAAATTTCAATAAAAATAATTCATAGAATAAGTAACACCTATGTAACACTGCACTAATATATAAATTTCCATATAGGAAAAAAAATAATAAAATAGTAAATCTTATATCTCTATTTACTAATAACTTTTAGTATCAAATTAAAATAATCTCATAATAGCTTATTTAAATATCAATAATCTTATGATATAAATTTCAACACTTATAAACTTATAAGAAACCTTAATAAACTTATAGATTTGTAAAAAATGTCCCATATGACTTATAAACCTATAAATTAAATTTCCAAAAACACATTTAGTTTCATAAAGAAATATTATTACTCATAAAGGATTTATTAAAATATCAATAGAGAATTTCAAATCATAATATTTTCACTTACCTTGTTTGCAACTTTCTTATGCACCTCTCTCATTTGACACTTGAATTAAGGGTGTCCTTCAATTCCTTGGTTCTTGCTTCCTTTATGTCTTCCTTGAACCTCTATACATAATCAATACACAAATAACTCATTGGTGCTAAACAGCAATACTAAAACACCCAAATATTTCATTTTACATATGGATTCACCATTGACCTAGCAACATTTTTTCTACCATATTTTGAGCTACACTAATCCAATTGAGGTGATTCTTTTTCTAAATGAAACTAGACTCATAGGATAACAATTTATCTTTTCCTTTAGCTAATTATGTCTCTATAGTTCCCAAAACTTAGGCTGAATCCCCTGCAACCTTGACTATCCTGCCTACTAAGATAGCCATGATAACTGTTTAATAACTCTCTATTTTCTTAGAATTTAGCTACCAAATTTTTATATCACTTAATTAACATCATAAACTTCATTTTATCTATTTTGATTCAAGTCCAAATTCCCATCCTCGTGTCCTTAATTTGAGTTCCATATTCTAGCAGCATAGTCTAACCTACATGGAGGACAGCCTTATTTCTACTCCCATAACTCCCAATGTATTGGGAATTAAATCAAACCCTTTTTACATCACCAAATTAACATCCTAAGCTTCAATTTTTATATACCATTGTCGAATTCAGACTCAAGGATTCTCAAAACTGAACCTCAAGTTCCAGTAGTTTGGTTGTCCACCAAACCCTAACCATCTCCTTCCTTTCACTCTATCTTACATGTTTCCTTACTAGTCCATCTTCAAATGACTACTTCCTTTTCTAATCAACACTTATCTTCATTTTCTCCTCTTTCTCAATTTCATCCATCATCAATCAAACTAACAAACAAACTAACATAATCACATCGTACTCAAAACTAGCAAGTATAACATTCTTCTTACCTTGGTTGGAGTTAGATTTGGGATTTTTCTTGGAATTTTTCTTCTTCCTTCTTATTCTTTACATTTTCCTCTCTTCCCTTGGATGCTCACTCTCTATTCTTTCTCAATTAGGCAGGTTTTTAAGTATTAGAAGCATAAAATGATGTTTATCTTCTTATAAGATTTTAAATAGTTTTTATTTTTTTTCTTTTATTTTATTCACTTAGAATTTTGGCAAAATCTCCATCCTCCACATTTTCATGCCTAGGCTAGTAGCTTTCCTAGACATTTTTCTTTTTTTATTTTTTGATGAGTTGGATAGTGAATCATCACATAAGGATGACAATTTTGTTACTTATTACAAAGTTGTCATTTCCAATCCTTAATTACTCTATTATTATCTAATAATATTTTTAATCACTAAGTTAGGTCCCTAATGTTATTTTTAATCATTTTCATCAATCTTTCCTAAGCTAATATTTTTTGAAATTTCAAAAATCAAAGTCCGTCAGTGACTTGCATAATGTACCGATTTTGCTTAGGTATTTTCTATACTCAACTCCAACTTCATTTTTGAGTTTTATCACTTCTAATATCTTTATATTTACCTAAATTCTCCGAATAAAATATAAAAATCTATTTCAAAGTCAAGATTTTTTAACTCACTCTAAATGCCTTGATTTTCCGAGCATATATCCTTTTTAGGTCTTTAGCTCCTAGCTTCCTATTTTCCTTCTTGCACTCTCCATTTCATTTGTTTTTATATCAAATCCATCTTCTTTAACACTCTTCTAGTATTCTTTACCTTATTTTATACAATTATGAGTTCGATTTCTAGACCAATACCTGTTCAGTACTTTGACTTTTCACAATTGTCATCTATATTCTTTTGCTCTTAATCATGTCACTTTCCTTGCAACCTCAACACTCACAGTGAACATGAAATCGGGGTGTTACAATGTACTTGGCTTAAGGGTGAAAAGGTGTCGGTTTCTATGGACTTGGTAGTCCATAGGTTTTTTTTTTCTTACTCTTCATTTTCTTACTTTTTCATGTAATTAATATATTTGGTGGATTAAAAAATTATTAAATATTATAACTATTAATTTATTAAGTTTATAAAGAACGAAAACTATAAATTAATATGAGATTAATTCAAAACATAACAATATAGGGCTTATTTCTTATGAATAGTATTTTGCAATTGATTTTGACTTTTGTGAAGAGACAATCATGCCCTCCATTTCTTTATTTTCCTTTCTAAATGGTGTTGTCATAGAGGCTTCTTTTATCTTTCTATTAATTGACAGGACCCACTAATTGAGGGGAAAAATTCAAATTACTGATTTGGGAAAAATTCAAATTACTGATCTAGGTCTTTCTTTTTCTAGGGCATATAGCAAAAATGACACCGTGTTTGGTTATTTTTGGTAATCAACCTAAGATGCATAAATTATATTATATTATTTTCTTGCACCTTAATTGACTCAATTTCCTATGATGTGTCATTATTGTAAGGGATTTTAGTGTCTTAATATATTTTTCTTTAGCCCCATGTGTTAGATTGAATTTTGTGTACTTTTGCTTAGCATTTAAGGGTTCTTTTTCTATTTTTCCTTTATTGCACTTCATGTACATAGCTTAAGGGTAAAAAAGTGTCGATTTCTATGGGCTTTTTGGAAGTCCATAGTTTTTTTTTTTTTTTACTCTTCATTTTCTTACTTCTTCTTGTAACTAATATATTTGGTGGATTAAAAATTATTAAATATTTTAACTATTAATTTATTAAGTTTATGAAAAATAAAAACTATAAATTAATATGAGATTAATGTATTCAAAGCAATCACATATATCAACTTCAAATTTATGAATAGTATTTTGTAATTGATTTTGACTTTCGTGAAAAGACGGTCATGCCCCTCCATTTCTTTATTTTCCTTTCTAAATGGTGTCATTGTAGAAGCTTCTTTTGTGTTTATGTTAATTGATGGGATCCACTGATTGAGGGGAAAAATTCAAATTATTGATATAGGTCTTTCTTTTCTGGGGCATATAACAAAATGACGCTGTGTTAGGTTATTTTGGATAATTAACCTGAGATGCTTATATTATATTATTTTCTTGCCCTTTAATTGACTCAATTTCATGTGATGTGCCATCGTTGTAAGGGGTTTTATTATCTTAATACATTTTTGTTTAGCCTTATGTGTCAGATTGAATTTCGTGTACTTTTGCTTAGCATTTAAGGGTTCTTTTTCTATTTTTCCTTTATTGCACTTCATGTACATGGCTTAAGGGTGAAAAGGTGTTAGTTTCTATGGGCTTTTTGGAAGTCCACAATTTTTTTTTACTCTTCATTTTCTTACTTCTTCTTGTAATTAATATATTTGGTAGATTAAAAAATTATTAAATATTATAACTATTAATTTGTTAAGTTTATGAAGAACGAAAACTATAAATTAGTATGAGATTAATGTATTCAAAGCAATCACATATATAAACTTAAAATTTATGAATAGTATTTTGCAATTGATTTTGACTTTCATGAAAAGACGGTCATGCCCCTCCATTTGTTTATTTTCCTTTCTAAATGGTGTTGTTGTGGAGGCTTCTTTTGTCTTTGTGTTCATTGATGGGACCCATTGATTGAGGAGAAAAATTCAAATTATTGATTTGGGTCTTTCTTTTTCAAGGCCATATAGCAAAAACGATGCCGTGTTAGGTTATTTTGGGTAATTAACCTGAGATGCTTATATTATATTACTTTCTTGCCCTTTAATTAACTCAATTTCATGTGATGTGCCGTCATTATAAGGGGTTTTATCGTCTTAATACATTTTTCTTTACCCCCATTTATCATATTGAATTTCATGTACTTTTGCTTAGCATTTAAGGGTTCTTTTTCTATTTTTCCTTTATTGCAGTTCTTGTACATGGCTTAAGGGTAAAAATATGTCGGTTTCTATGGGCTTTATGGAAGTCCATTTTTTATTTTTACTTTTCATTTTCTTACTTTTTCTTGTAATTAATATATTTGATGGATTAAAAAATTATTAAATATTATAACTATTAATTTATTAAGTTTATGAAGACAAAAACTATAAGTTAATATAATATTATTGTATTCAAAGCAATCACATATATAAAATTAAAATAAATATATGACTACATAAATGTGGATACATATATGAATTTTTCTAACTTTATTTATTTTCTTTTGCAGTTGAGCTCATTACTGATTATTTAAAATAAATTAATTACTTTAGCCATATGAAAATATGAATAAGATAGGTAATTATTAGTAATGTACTCCTTCACTTTTAGCACAATTTGAATATTACATCATATTTTCACTTTTCAAATATAAAATTTCAAATTTAATAAATCATATGGTAACTTTAAACTGTAGCTATTCTCCTTCTCCTTTTCTTTCTAGTTCTCTTTTTAAGTTTTATTTCTTGAACCACCACCAATATTTTCTTTTGATCGGCGGTGGTTCTAATATTGATATGGGTAGTCTCATCCATATTGTTGTCACATCCACTACTAGCTCTGCTCATTCATTTTGTACTTACGTGTTCTTCTCTACCGTTGCTCGACGTTTCTTTTGCTTGATCTCCTTCTCTGCGTCCTTGCTTCCATTGTCATCTCCCTCTCTTCATTTTTACCATATGCTTGTTGATGGATTTGTGTTTACTGCTATTAGGTTGATATTTTTCATTTTATTATTTTGTGTTATATTATATATATATATGTATATTATGTTAGTTTGTCTTCTCTTATTGAAGGTTTTGTTATATCTACCTTTGTTGGAATTTGTTTTTCGGTTATGAGTTTAGTGGTATATTCTGTGCACTATTGTGTTTTAGATATTTGCAAAGAGAACAATAATTTGTCACATTATTCTATTATTATAGTTTTGATTTTTCAAAAGTAACTATATGGCAGCTAGATATTTTGTTGAACATTTGCAATCTACGCATCAATTTGTTCTTGCTAGGGTAGTTGATTTTATGTTAGGTTATTTTCTATTGAAATTTATATTTAGCTACTAATAATTAATGAAATTTAAATTCATTTCAAAAAAATAATGAAATATATATTCTATATTATAGTATTTTACTTTTAAATATTCACTCTAATAATTTATAATTACGAATAATTTTTTTTTAAATTTTATTAATTATTGAAATAATAGAATCATTAATTATCTAACAAGGAGCAAAGCCGATTTCTCAAAAATTTATTAATTAATGGAAATATTAATTTATTGAATATTAAATATAAAAGTGTCTAATGTATTATACATTTAGCACTTCCAACATATTCTCTTTTTGATGTTGCGCTTTCAAATAGCAGATGATCACTAGCCTTATCATTTTTATTCTATGAATAAAAATAACATTAATTGATGATTTTAGCTCAATTGATTTAAAATTAATTAATGTTATTTTAAAAATCTAATTGATGAAAAGCTAATCAATAATTATTTTTATTAAATGTACTAAATTATTTATCATTGACATCAGGATGAAATTTATAATTTTATATAAAAAATTATTTTTTTTTATTGCAAATAAATTATATAAAATGATTGTTTCACTTAAATAGAATTTGATAATATTTTAAAAATTAAACTAGTTAACTAATAAATAGCAACCCATTATTGACATGTTCAAATTAATTATATGGAGGTGGGATTGATTATAACAGTAAAAATATATATCTTTCACAAATCTTTGGGTTATCACTATCTTGTAGATTATATCCACTACAAGAAAAGGTCCACTTACCGATGAATTTTATAGTTTTAAATCCATCACAAAATACTAACTGGTTAGCAACGGATTTTGAGTAAAAAATAAAAAAGTCACTCACGGACGTATCACCTTTAATTTTGCGATGGAATGTACTGATGGTCTGGATTGGTCAATAAATTATAGAGAGAAACAATGGCAGGAGTATTTTTCAATAACATAGTGATGGTTTACTGATGGACTGGGAAGCCAAAAGTCAGGAGGAAATTTTTGATGCTCATTAAATTATTTACCAATGGGTTTAGCGATGTCTTGCCATGTGGCAACCTTAAGACCGTTAATAAAATGTCAGTGAATTGCAATGAAGTAGCTGAGAAGTTCATCTTGTTTACTAACGATTTACCAATGGTTTCATTAATTAACGAGGCAATGTTCCATCAATAAACCGTCATACACGGGATATATATTTCAATCAGTTCTCTTTTTTCTTTCTCTCTTCTTCTTCCCCTCTTGGCCGTTCTGTTTCCCATTCTTCTCCTCCTTTCCCCTTTTGTTTTTGCTGCTACTGTTCATCACTGTTCCATTCAGTTCACCACTGTTCGCTGAGGAGCAGTAGGTAGATACCTGTTTTGTACTCCATTCTCCATTTCTTTTTGTTTGAATTTGGTTTTTATTTGTTTTGTATATAATTTGTTATATATTCATTTTATTAATTTTTGTGATTATGTGAATTGTGTTAATTATATGTTATATAATTTGGTCTTTTTGTGATTGTGTTGTGTCGTGACCGCTTAAAAGGCTTAGTGATCGCGACATTGCTCTAACAGAGCATTTAATGCAAGATTTTATGACTGTTATGAAGATTTTTTTTTCCATTACTCATTGTAATAGGAATTTGGAGGATAGAACCTATAAATATCTCCCCCAAAGACCCTCATAAACATCTAAGTATCTTTATTTAAGCCAAACTCTTGCAAATTTAATTTTCAAAGCCTTTATTTTCAATTGTAATTATTTGGTTGTTGTAAGAGCATTGATAGCTCAAAGGGTTGAGTGTTAGCTTTCAAAATATATTGTATTGTGTTGAGAGTGAGCTAATAGAAAACTCTTGTATAAGTTTAAGTGTGAGCCCAAGGGAAACACTTGTAAGGGTTGTGTGTTAGCCATTAAAACACATTGTAAGTTTAGAGTGAGTTTGAAACTCCTTTGTAAGTATTAAGTAGTAGTAGAATACCTAATTAAAATTAGGGAGTGGACGTAGGGTTCGTTAATACCCAAACCACTATAAAATTGATTGTATCTATTCTCTTTCTGTATCTCCTTCTATCCAAAATTTAATTTCCCACCAATTCAACTCCTTTCTTGGTGCACAAGGGCAAACATTTTGTATTTAATTTTTTATTAAATTATGATTATATATATATATTTTTAAATTTTGTTAATTGTATAAATTATGTTTTTTGGTTTTATCAAATTTTTTATTAAATTTAGTTTTTTTTTTAAATTTTGTAGCTGAGAATTATTTTTTAATTCCATTTTAATTTTGTTAAATAAATTCTGTGTTTTTTTTTTTCAGTTTTATTTGGTGCAATTTTGGATTTTTAGATTTATGGTGTAAACTTTGTTTAATTTTGATGAAATTTTGTTGTTTTAGGTTGTTTAAATTTTATTGTTCCATTTCAGTTAATGAATGGGTATGATGAAATGTTTTACTTTTTACTTTTTTATTTTTTTTAATTTTTTGCTCTATGATTTGTTTTTTTTTCCATATATTTCTTTTCTAATTTTTTAATTATTTGTATGGTTTTTTTTTTATGATTTTTGGTGATTTTTAGTACTTTATTAATTAGTTTTATTTTATTAATTGAGTTGCAAATTTTCAGTTAATTTGACATATTGGGTTGCATTGTGTTATTCGTACATTATATTTTTTCAAAATTTGTAATTATTAAAATTTATGAATGTAATTTAAGAAAATTAATTTGTTTTGAATTTGTGTTTTATTGTAAATGTGAATTAACAGTTTTTTGTGTATGTAAAAATTAAAATTTGTCATGATGGGTTATAATTATAATTATTGCATGTTATGTTATTATCATTTATTAAATATGTTTGTAATTTGTATTATTTTAGTTCTGGCGATATCCTTGAAAATAAAAAATATAAATTCAAAAAAATATATTAATTCCATAAAAATATAAATCCCAAAATGCAATCATTTCGTAAAAATACTAAATCTTTTGAAAGAAATTAAATTAGGACTAAAAAATAGACTTTACAATAAAAAGATACAAAGAAAATCATAAAATATAAATATGCCATAAAAATTAAAATCTAAAATGCATTTCATAAAAGACAAAGAAAAAAAAGACATTAGGAGTGAAATAAAATATACTTTAAAACAAAAAACTAAAAAAGAACCATAAAATTGAAATATGCCTTTAATTTTAAAATATAAATCACATGTCATAAAATAACAAAAAAAGGAAAAATATTATATTTGGAGTAA
Source organism: Reutealis trisperma (assembly GCA_947687605.1). Classification (NCBI taxonomy): domain Eukaryota; kingdom Viridiplantae; phylum Streptophyta; class Magnoliopsida; order Malpighiales; family Euphorbiaceae; genus Reutealis; species Reutealis trisperma. Next base: position 822,147 of record CANTUT010000177.1, on the reverse strand, counting down.
AAATAGACTTCAAAATAAAAATTATATAAAAATCAAATAATATAATTATGCCATAAAAAAAATAAGTTAAAGAAAAATACAGAAAATTTAAAATTAAAAAATTAGTGAAAATAAAAATATAAAATTAATATAATATGAAAAATGAAGATGATTAATAATAATATTAGTATAAAATTTAAATAAAATATAAAAATAACATTAATTGCTTAATTATTGTAAAATAAGAACAAATAATCTTACGATTAAAAAAATTGGAATACAAAAAGTAAAATTAAAAATTGCAAGATGAATAAAATTACAAAAATTTTAATTTAACGAAATGTGCGAACAAGATCTTGTATTTTATTATATCATTTTTATGATATTATTATGTTGTAAGTTCATAATATGTATTTATGCTAAGATTTAAATTTTTGTTAATTAATTAATTTATTTTAACTGTATTTTTGGACTTTGACAATCGAAAGCCCAAAAATACAGTTAAGTGAAAATGACTAATATACTTAAATTTAACCGTAAATACCTGTTTAGTGTCTTTCTCTTCAGATGATGAAAAGACACTGAATTATCCAAAGTGGACAATTTAGAAACTTCATTGTTTATATAACTTGCTATAAATATTTTATTTTATACTACTGTTTCAAATTTCAACATAATCTGCTTATATGTTCTCTTATTGCATATTGAAAAATGTCATAATTGTTAGTATTTTTCAATTTGGTGCACTGTGAGAACTATAGAGAGATACTAACAAAATTTTTGCAGGTATATGAATTTAAATCATTGTAGTCACGATTATACAACAATGAGTTTCTAAATGGATTAGGTTCTTACTTGTAACGAGGAAGATATAAGGAGGTAGAATTAAATAGTGAGAACTCAATTAAAACTAAAACCAACAATTAATATAAAGATTAATTTTGTTTGTGTTCTTGAAATGCAATAATGTATTTCCACAATTTTTAGAGATTAACCATGAGAACGGATAGAAATTGGATGTATTATAGACTTAAGGTTGTGTTTTTGAATCCAAATTTCTTAGAGGATTTAAATCAATTCATTCAATTCGTAATATCGCAACCTCAGTTGATGAGTGGAAGCAAGATTAGATGTCTCTGTAACCATAATAAATGTAAGAATTGAAATTTCTGTGAACCAAATACTGTTATGTTGCATATTGCAAAATGTGAATTTCTTCCAAGGTATGACGAACGGTATTTGCATGATGAAGTCAGTAGGTCTGGAAATTCAGCTGTAGATGAACATCAAGGTGAAGATGCAAATCATATTCCTCTAAGTGGCTACCATACTATGTTAATGGATGCCGCTGGGTCAAGTTTTGATTGGAATGGAATGGAGGAAACACCAAATATGACCGCTCAAAAACTGTATGATCTATTTGATGTAGCTAACGAAGACTTATGGCGTGGCTATGAGAAACAGTCAAAGTTATTTGCTGTGACATGACTTCTAAATATCAAATCGGAGCACCATTTATCTGAGAGATGTTATGATGGAATATTGTAGTGGTATAATGAATCATTGCCTGAGGATCATACAATGGAAGATAATTTTTACAGCACTAAGAAGTTAATATAAGGTTTGGGACTTCCAGTGGAGAAAATTAAACATTGCAAGAACAATTGCACACTTTATTAGGAAGAAGACAATAATTTGATTGTATGCAAGTTTTATGATTGTCCTAGATATAAGTCTAGGTGTCAAATTGCTAGTATGTCATAAAAATATATTCCATTTAAGATAATATTTTACTTTCCTTTGAATCCAAGGCTGCAAAAATTATATGCTTCTGAAGTAACTGCAAAGCATTTGAGATGGCATGCCTAGCATAAGGAGGAAGAGGGTGTGATGCAACACTGTTTAGATTCTGAAGCATGGAAGTATTTGAATAGGGTTAATCCGGAGTTTGCTTTTGAAATTCACAATGTCTGTTTGGGGTTACGCATTAATGGCTTTCAGCCTTTTGGTCAATCTGGACAGCAGTACTCATCTTGGCTAATTATAATCACGCTATATAATTTGCCTCTAGAGATATGTATGAAGAAGGAATACATATTCCTTTCTGTAATAGTCCCTTAGTTATATAATCTAAAATAGAAGTTGGATGTATTTTTACAACCTCTGATTGCTAAATTGCTACTACTATGGGAAATAGGGTGGAGATATATGATGTGTCGATGAAGAACTGTGAGTGATTTACCTACATTCAGTATATTATCTGGATAGAGTATTCAGGATAGACTTGCATGTCCATATTATAAGGAAAAATTAAATGTCTTCACTCTTCCCAAAGGGTGTAAGCAATCATGGTTTGATTGTCACCATAAGTTCTTATTACCTAATCACCCTTTTGGGTAGAACAAAACTCATTTCATTAAGAATCAAGTAGTTCGTGAATCGGCTTTTCCTATAATCGAGTACATAACTCTTGCAGGAATAGGTAGTTTGAAATTAATAAAAGTCACTGAGGTAGGGGCAGATGATGTGAATGCTCAAATTGCAAGGCAAAATGGATGTGGATGGAAGAAACGCAGTATATTTTGGGATTTGCCATATTGGAGTGCTAATTTGATTACTAATTTAGATGTAATCCACATCCAAAAAGAATGCATTTTAAAAACATTTTAAACATGGTAATTGACATCCAAGGGAAAACAAAAGATAATACTAAAGATAGATAGGACTTGAAACAATTCTATAATCGTTATGAGCTAGAGATGGATGAAAAATCTAAAAAATATCTGAAGGCAAGATATGTGTTGATAAGAGGGGTAGACAAATCTTATGTGAATGGCTGAAAGATCTTAAATTTCTAGATGGGTATGTATCCAATAAGGGGAGATGTGTTGGTATGCGGAAGCTAAGGTAGCTTGGAATGAAGAACCATGACTGTCATGTTTTTATGCAACACTTTCTATTGCTTGTCGTGAACTTTTGCCAAGGGAAAGTTGGGGACCACTGACGGAGTCGAGTTTATTTTTCAAAGAATTCATGTCAACAATTCTCAGGAGGAAGACATGGTGAGGCTTGAAATTGACATTCCATTGATATTGTGTAAATTGGAATGTATTTTTCTCCCAAATATCTTCGACTCCATTGAGCATATACCAGTAAATCTAACATACAAGGATTGGATAGTAGACCCAGTTCAGTACCAGTGGATGTATCCATTTGAGAAGTAACTTTTTTGTATCTTTTGTCATTTACAATCACTTTAATAAAATTTATAGAGTCATATTTGTTATCTATATTAATATTGTTCTGTTGTAGATTTAATGGACATTTGAAATATAATGTCAAGAACAAAGCCAGGGTTGAGGGCTCCATTTGCAATGCATGTCTAGTTGAAGAAGTCTCATTATTTTGCTCTTACTATTTCAAACCCCATGTGTATACAAGACATAGAAGAATTTCCACAAATGATGATGGCGAAATGCTTGAAGCTTCAAATATCCCTGGGAATTTATCAATATTTACTCATCCAGGTAGACCATTTGGTTGACCTAAAATAAGATTGATCACCAAAGAATATAGGCAACTCAGTCTTACATTCTTTTGAATTGCTTTGAAGTTGCAGAATTTATCAATTAAGTTTTGCAATAAATATTGGCAATAAGTTGAAAGTAATTTTCTAACTAATAGTAATTAATTTGTTTACCATTTTTGAAGCTTATACATTGAAATGCTAAAACAAACTATTTTGAAAATATCAAAAGAGGATGTAGACGCAAAATTAGAGATTGAATTTGCTAAATGGTTCAATTCATATGTAAGTTTAATTAAATAACATCACTTTTATAGTATCATAATTTTTTTCCCATCATGTCATGTTCATATAATTATTTTTTTAATAAGCTCATGATCCAACAAATGGAATCACAAATCAACTCATTATTTACCTTGCTAAAGGTCCAATAAGGTATGTCACGACTTATCTCATTTACTTCATCAATGGGTACAAGTTTCATACTGAAAAATAGAGTTTAGGTAGGTCATCATTTAATAACAAGGCCTACTTGACTATTATGGTCGATTAATCTGCAATTAGAATACCATGCACTTCCAATTAAGAGAACTATTTTGTTTAAGTGTGAATGGTTTTATCTAACACCAAATTGTGAGGCCTTGCCGGAGCACCGGCCTGATCCGCTGGAGGCAACTGGGATGCTTATTTGGGTTTAAACTTATGATGGAACCCTCGGGTTTGGATTTGGTTGATTTTGAAAATAATTTTTGGGAGTCACGACCCTAATTTATTTTTAAATGGGAAAATTAAGGAAAAATCAATTGACTCCAATTCATTAATTTTCTATTAATTTACCCAAGAATAAAATCACTAGTCTCAAACCAGGTTGAGTTCAAGAGTTAGGTTTTTGGTTTTAAATAATCTAAATTTGGCTCTTAAATTTAATTTGACTTAAAAATTAGTTTCATGGATGAAAAATTTATATGACAATTATAACATCATGATTAATGCATGAGCATGGTATGAGTGCAATGAGAAAATTAAAATAAAACATCCACAAATTACATTAATTAAAGAGGGGTAAGGAGATTAATTGGGATTTGGATTTAGATTCCAAATGTACCTACATACCCAATTGAATGGGGATCAAAACCCACGTAGTTTATTCCACGGTTAAGTGGAGGGATTTAAGAGTTGATTAGATTGATTTTGGTTTGGATGTGTTGAGAGTGAGGGCTGATACCTTTGCTTTTGATGGGCGGAGGATTATACCGGACCGAAGTTTCATTTTATTAGGATCGGATGAATGGATTGATTAGGAGATTAATTAATTAATTAAAATGATTAATTAACTAATTAATGTGATGAAATGGATGGATTGATGGATTAATTAATTAAAATGATTAATTAATTAATTTGGATGAAGGGTGGATTAAGAAAAATGATTAGTTTGATTTTTGAAAAAAGAGTGATTAATTAATTAATTAAAAAGATTAATTAATTAATTAATTGAGTGATTAAAAAAGAGTTTTAGTTAATTAAAAAGATTAATTAACTTAGTTAGGGTGAGGTAATTAATTAATTAATTAGAGAGTGATTGGAGGGAGAAGAAGAGAGGAATTTGAGGATAGCAGTCTACTCAAATTTAAGGGGTGAAGAGAAATGAGGAAATGGGAGGCCTATTTATAGGCAAATAGGATTCAGGGTAGTTTAGGTAGTAAAAATGTGAAAAGACAATGAGGGGTAGGGTTAGAAAGGGCTGAAAATTAGGTTGAAAGGGGTAAAAGGGTCATTTTTTATGCTGGAAAGGGGTCCACGCGTGTCAGACATTTGTGGCGCCGCACTAGGCCTATGCGATGTTATGTTAGATGCGTGTAGTATGCTACAGACAGGGTATACGGTGCTGCATGCCTGCCGTGCGGCAAGCTACGTGACATTGACATGGCGGCTTTTTTTTTTTTTTTTTTTTTTTTGATATTGGTTAGTATAAAGTTTAGGAAATTTGGATGTCTGGTGGTAATATAATTGAGAGCTAAAAAAATTTTTTTTAGGGGCACTGCCCCCAAACCCCCATCTAATAATCAGCTAGCGGGACCACTGTAACAGCTCCGCATAGCACATTAAACTTAGTCGGTGTTAAGGTTGTGGTTGAATGATGAGGGTGTAAAATTAAGGGTTTATAGTTATCTCCTAATCAAAATTGGCGTTGAACAAAAGGTGATTATGATGATAGTGAATGTTAGGAAGAGGTGCCTTGTCAAACTCTAGACTTGTGTGTTCTTGTTAGGCCCTTTGAGAGGAGGCCCTCTAGGATAAATGAGGTTTTATCAATGCCTATTAGTTCAGCCTCGACATTGAATACGAGAATGGTCTTGGTGAATTTCAATTAAGGCTATCTGTTCTGCCCTAATGTTAGAGGACAAAGAAGGTTTGGTGAATTTCAATCAAGGCTATCTGTTCGACGTTAATATTGGAGATAAAGAAGGTTTGTTGAATTTCAGTCAAGGCTATATGTTTGGCCTTAATGTTAGAGATAAATAAGGTTTGGTGAATTTCAATCAAGGTTATCTTTTGGCCTTAATGTTAGATATAAAGAAGGTTTGTTGAATTTCAATCAAGGCTATCTGTTCAGCCTTAATATTGAGATAAAGATGATCTGGGGTAAATTTTAATCAAGGCTATCTATCCGGCCTTAATGTTAGAGGTAAAGAAGGTTTGGGTAAATCTCAATTAAAGCTATCTGTTTGGTCTTAATGCTAGAGGTAAAGATGATCTGGGTTAGATTTCAATCAAGGCCATCTGTCCAGCCTTAATGTTGGAGATAAAGAAGATTTGACTGAATCTCAATCAATTCTATCTATTTTGGCCTTAACGCTAGAGATAAAGATGATTTGGGGTAAATTTCAATCAAGGCTATCTGTCTGGACTTAATGTTGGAGGTAAAGAAGATTTGGATAAATCTCAATCAAGGCTATCTATTCGGCCTTAATGCTAGAGGTAAAGATGATTTGGGTAAATCTCAATCAAGGCTATTTGTCCAGCCTTAATGTTGGAGGTAAAAAAGATTTGGGTAAATCTCAATCAAGACTATCTGTTTGGCCTTAATGCTAGAGGTAAAGATGATTTGGGTAAAAAAAGGTGGAAAGTGGAACAATATAGATATCTAGGTGATTGTTTTTAGACATTTATTGGTGAAATTAATAGATTTGGATAAAAGAGATGGAAAAAGGAACCACATGGATATCTAGGTGACTATTTCTAGACATTTATGGGTGGAATAGAATTTTGGACAAGATATTTTAGTGAAAGGAGAGCCTCGACCTATGGCTTGTTGGCTCGAGAGATTCTAACAAGATTTTAGTAAAGGAAGAGCCTTGCCTTATGGCAAGTCAACTCCAGATATTTTGAAAAGATTTTGGTAAAAGGGAGAGCCTCACTTATGGCGAGTCAGCTCGAGGGATTATGACAAGATTTGGATAGGGGAGCCTCGACCTCTGGCGAGTCGGCTCAACATATTTTGAAAATGTCTTTGATAAAGGGAAAGTCTTGGCCTATGGCAAGTTGGCTCAAGAGATTTTAAAAAGATTTTGATAAGAGGAGAGCCTTGGCATTCTAATAAGATTTAGATAGGGGAGCCTCAGCCTCTGATGAGTCAGCTTGACATATTTTGAAAATGTCTTTGATAAAGGGAAAGTCTTGGCCTATGGTGAGTCAATTCAAGAGATTCTAAAAAGATTTTGATAGGAGGAGAGCCTCAGCCTTTGGCGAGTCAGCTCGACAGATTTTGAAAAGATTTTAGCAAAGGAAGAGCCTCGGCTTATGACAAGTCGGCTCAAGAGATTCTAACAAGATTTTAATTGCACCAAAGAAACTTAGGCTTCTAAATGTGAGGAGTTGGGCCTTTTGAAAGGCTTAAAGACTTTAACTGGAGTAAAGGACTCTGGAAGTCATACTTCATTGATTAGATCTGAAAAGGTATCATTTAGCCTCAAAGAGACACTGGTCAGCTTTAGGGGGTGTAGGTCCGCTTTGAAGAAGTATTGGTTAGCTTTAGGAGATGCCAGTGAGGCTATTGCCTCAGCTTATGCATGATGGTTCATGATTGCAGATGATTGCATAGATGTTGGTGCACAGATAATGCATGCATATTTCAGAATTCATACACCTTTTATTTGACTTCTATGCTATGCATGATTTGTAATGATGCCTATAGTGGATGATTGCATGGATGTATAAAGATGGCAGCCATGCATTTATGGAATGAGAAACTTTACAAAGTTTGAGAAACTCAACTTGGATTGGTATGAGATATTTGCCATGATGGATTTACAAGGAGTTCGAGGGGTTGCTTCAGGTTTTTGAATCTGATGGCTCATGTTTTCTGTTTTGGTGCTGTTGAGGAGGAGTTTTGCAGTATGGCTTAGCTACAATATGGAGGTAGCTCTAGTGGTGCCAAAGCTTAGATTTTTCAAGAGTTTTTTTGGACTTGTCTCAGGATGTCGCAAGTTAGATGATGATGGGTGATGGTAAAGTGAATTTGACTGCTGTGATTAAGAAGTTCTATGATCCTAGTGACCAGGGAGATATGAGGGGTGCAGAGGCTCAATATAAGGGCCTTGATTTTTATTTAAGTGTTAGATACGGGTCTGTTGATTAGGGTGATGCCAAAGTGGTAAATGGAACAAAGGCACTGACGAGCCTTAACTACTTTGTTTGGGATTTTGAGAGATGAACTGTCTTGCTAGTTATTCACCAAGTGAGAAAACTTTGCCTATTCTTACCCTTTCTTTTGGGGGTGCTTTACGGGTGTCTGTTTTAGGTTTTAAGTTATCTTGGAAGTGTGGCTGATGGATTATTTTCAGGTGGTGGCCCTTACTTTTCAGTTCGCATATGCCTTATCGAGACTTGATCAAAGATTAAATGGGATGGTTGCTTGCAACTTACCTCAGAGGGCATATTTTGACATTGCCAATGGTAAAGAATTAGATCTTTCATGACCGAAGGCCATTGGTGTCAAATGGTTTGCTTGTTGGGTTTGGTTTGAATGACTTTCCGCTAGGGGATGAGAGTCTTAAGGCAAATGAGGCAGACTCAAGATATGCCCCCAGTTTTTCTTTCTTAAAGTCTGTGCAGATCATAGCTCCCATTGCCAGAGCTATCAGATAGTGGCTGGCTGAGGAGTTATTATGATGTTTATTTTAGGATTTCACTTAGGACCAGAGGGAGGTATGATAGCTGTTTGATAAAGGTAGTTTGGCCTATTGAGCAAGACTACCAAGCTACCCTGCTGAGGGGAAGCCACTAGTAGCAAGAGGACTATAGCATAGATAGAGGGTGACTTGATTACAAAAGGAGACTCTAGGATCTAAGAGAGGTGTACCACTATAGGCTAGAGTAGTGACTCAAACTGCAATGGTAGTGACAAAGGAGACTATGATTGTAGTAAGGATAGGATGACATTATCTTAGAGGTTTAGGGAAGGACTGCTATAGCTAGGGCAAAAAGGGTTATTGCAGTTTTTGAATTACAAAGGGGGATTTTTGGAAGTAGTTTTAGGACTACTCGTACTCAAGAGAGGGCTATGGTGAACAGTTCTAATTTTGTTGGTACTTCTACTGTTGTGGTAGAGGGAGCTACAAAGACTTGAAGGAGGGGTATACCCATTTGAGGAGATTGTGGCAGACTTTGACTCTGATGAGGACAAGAGAGATTTTCATCTTAGGGGATAAAAGAGGACTGGCTAGACCATGACTTTAGGCATGACCTTTTATGCTTTTCGTTCAAAACACTTGCAGGTTGATAGGACTACACGATACGTGACAAGCTATAGACAATATTGAAAAGGCTATCCCTTTTTTTCATAATGATGGGCTTGTATTTTGCAAGATTTGATCACCATTAAATGAGACATCTTTTATTTTTGCTCTAATTTCTGCCTAAGCCGCCCTTTTGGATTTTCAGCTTAGCGAGCATTCTTTCTTGCTTCTTCTTCTCTTTTCTTCTTCTTCTTCTTCTTTTTGTTTAGGCAAAAGAATTAAGTGAATGATATACTAGGCACAAAGAAAATGAGAATGCAATGCCAATAAAATATTTTATATTATGATTTGGATCGCACCTAAGTCGGGCTACTTATGTATCCCTTACATCACTTTTCTGTCGGTTATTTCTTTTAGGGAGAATCAAGTCCATGTAATTCTGATATCCCTATCATGTCTTCGTCTTATGCAAAATAGCTCATGAGCTTTTTTACTACTGTCATGCAAATGCAATGTATGGAATTTTTTTTATTCTGTGCCATAACTAATTAATCCTTTTGCCTTTTTCATTTTTTTTTCATTTTTTTTGTTCTTTTATTTTTTCATTTTTTATTTTTTTTATAAAGATGTCATATTTAAGGATGAATCAGAAAAAATTAAAGCAAATCAAAAAGTTTAAACTTTTTTTTATTATTGATAAAAAGTCCCATGATTAAAAAGATAAGCCTGGAAAGCAAAATACAGACTTGAGAGGACAAGACTCAACGAACTTAAACTCAGACATAGACTTAGAGGACTTAGACGTAGACTTGAAAAACTTAGACAGGGGCACAATAGTACTGGTGCTCTTCTTAAAATACCAGTTTATTAGGTTAAGCTTGAGATGGTCGGGTGAGCTCGGTAGTTTGAAAAAGAATTGGTGGTGGTGCTAGACTTTTAGTCTCGGAGCAATGATGTCTCCACTATCAATAAGGTCTTGAATTTTGTGCTTCAGAGTATTGCATGCATTAGTTTTGTGCCCTAGCCCTTAATAATAGTCGCAGTACTCAGTAGCATTATAACCCTTGGGCAAAGGGTTTGGAGGAGGTCATGGGTCTAAAGGCTTAACTAGATTAGCCTCTAAGGCTTTCTTGTAAACGACACTGAGGGGCATGCTTAGCTTGAAAAAAGTCCTCCTTTCCAACCTCATTGGCTAGTGATAAGAGACAACATTTACCTTTCCTTCTCTTTTGGTAGTTGAGTTGGTGGTGTAATTGTTATTCTTATGATACCTTGAACTAAAGGATCAATCTTTGATTTATCTCGATTGAATCAAATCCTTGATCTTGGAGGCAATGGCAATGAGAACTTTGAAATTGGGGAGGTATTGAGTTTGCAGATGAGCTTGATATTGGGGGAGGAGGTTTTTGACGATGATATCAATTTGCTCTACTTCAGACGGATGATTCACCATTTATGCTACTTTCACCCTCTACCTTGTAAGGAATGTGGTGAAGGACTCTCTTTGACCTTGCTTAGTCATTTTTAAATCTTGGTGGGTGACATCCACCTCAATTTTATAGTGATATTGCTTGACAAAAACATTGCAGATGTTATCCCAAGTTTTCTTATGATTTTGGTCCAGATTTAGTAACCACTTAACAGTAGCTCCGGTCAATGACTGTTGGAATAATTGAGCAAAGAGCTCATCATCCACCCCAAAGGGTCTCATGGTGCTCACATACATTTTGAGGTGAGTTTTGGGACACGTGGTGCTATTAAACTTGTCCATGATAGGCATTTTAAATTTTGGAGGAACCCGTGCATTCGGAAAGAGAGCTAAAGAATGAACATCTATCATGTCCTCATGCCTTTTGATGTTCTTGATTGTTCTTTCTATGGCCTTAATTTTCTCCATCAATTTTTTAGCTTTGGGAAAGCTAGAGAAATCTCCACTTTGAAAAGGATTCGCAGTGGCAGAGGGAGTGGTTGCATTCAAGTCCACAGCGGGAGCAGTTGGAGTTTTAGGTGCTTTCCCATTATCTGTGAGATCGATAATGAGAGGAGTGAAAGTGGGGGCATAGCTAGTTCCAGCTTAGGTGAAGCAAGCTAAGCAAGAGGAGGAGCGATGGTGGTATTGGTCATTTCCTTGACCTCATTGATGATCAACTGGCATTGGGAGTTGAGGGCATCAGTAAAGATGGCAGACTGGGCATTGAAAGCATTGGTGAAAGTGTCAGCTTAGGTCTTATGAGCAATAGTGAGTGCAGCTTAAAAAGTTTCCTCTTGTTTCTTAAGGAGATTGATGAAAAAGGTGCTCATTGCATTTTGGTCAAAGGGACTGGAGGTGTTGGCCATCGGTACCTTAAAACAGAAAACAAAAAAAAAAAAAAAAGGGTAAGAATATAGAATTGTGAAGGAAAAAATTAGCATGAAATGTGAAGGTGTGTCAAGAAAAGGATTCCTTCCATGTGATTGGTCACCAGGTTTACATGCTGACAGGGTGAGTATGCAAGGTATTTTAGGGTAACAGACCACTAATTTAGGGTTTTGCAGATTAACCTTGTTGAGTTTCTCATATTATATATGCATGATCATGACGTGATGCATATCAAAAAAGGTTTCATGAAAATGTAAGAGTATCAATTATTACTGTACATGGAACCTAAGGTCAAAGGCTAGGCAGCTATATGTACAAGGGTGAAAGGGTGGTTTGATTAAGGGTCCCCATCTCACTAGAGCATCGATATACCTAACCACATGTGAGGCAAAGAGCCTCACGTGGGTCCAACGTTACTGATTACTCGTTATACCATTGAAATGATCGGGAATTCGTCGCGGGGTGGAATGCTTTTGCTATCTCCCAACATACTCAAAGAGAGTTGTCGAGCCAATGCTACTCACTATCCAAGAGTTTTCCTAAAGCTAAGGTTAGGCAAGGAGCCTTTATTATGCAAAGTGATGCATGAAAGTCAAATTATACTTAATAAGTCAAATGGAGATTATTTTAGAAAAATTCTTCCCTGACCAAATAGTAATCCTCTTATTTTCCTTTTTATTTTTTTAAAGAGGTGGCAACTAGTCCCCAATAGAGTCGCCAGCTATGAGATCTCGCCAAAGCACCGGCCTGATCTGCTGGAGGGAACTGGGATACTCATTCGGGTTTAGACTCACGATAGAATCCTCGGGTTCAGATTTAGTTGATTTTGAAATAATTTTTGGTAGTCGCCATCCTAATTTATTTTTAAATGAAAAAATTAAGGAAAAACCCAATTAATTCCAATTAATTAATTTTCAATTAATTTACCCAAGAATAAAATCACTAGTATCTAACCAGGTTGAGTTCAGGGGCCTGGTTTTTGATTTTAAATAATTTAAATTTGGCTCTTAAATTTAATTTGACTTTTGGTTTAGGTTTGTTGAGAATGAGAAAAAAGGCTGATACCTTTGCTTTTGATGGGCAGAGGATTATATCAGATCGAAGTTTCATTTTATTGGGATTGAATGAATGGATTGATTGAGAGATTAATTAATTAATTAAAATAATTAATTAACTAATTAATGTGATAAAATGGATAGATTGATGGATTAATTAATTAAAATAATTAATTAACTAATTTGGATGAAGGATGGATTAAGAACAAGGATTAATTTCATTTTTGAAAAAAGAGTGATTAATTAATTAATTAAAAAAATTAATCAATTAATTAATTGAGTGATTAAAAAAGAGTTTTAGTTAATTAAAAAGATTAATTAACTTGGTTAGGGTGAGGTAATTAATTAATTAATTAGAGAGTGATTGGAGGGAGAAGAAGAGAGGAATTTAAGGATAGTAATCTACTCAAATTCAAGAAGTGAAGAGAAATGAGGAAATGGGAGGCCTATTTATAGGCAAATGGGGTTGAGGGTAGTTTAGGTAGTAAAAATATGAAAAGACAATGAGGGGTAGGGCTAGAAAGGGCTAAAACTTGGGCTGGAAGGGTTAAAGAGTCATTTTCTGCGCAGGAAAAGGGTCCACACGTGTCAGACATTTGTGGCACCGCACTAGGCCTATGCGATGCTGTGTTAGACGCGTGTAGTATGCTACAAACAGGGTACGCGGTGGCAGCTGACGTGGAGGCTTTTTTTTTTTTTTTTTAGAGATTGGTTGGTATGGAGTTTAGGAAATTTGGATGTTTAGTGGCAATGTAATTGAAGGCTAAAAAAATTTCTTTTAAGGGCACTACCCCTGAACCCCCGCCTGCTGACCAACTAGCAAGACCACCATAACGGCTCCACATAACGCATTAAACTTAGCAAGTGCTAATGTTGTAGTTGGATGATGAGAGTGCAAAATTAAGGGTTTACACAAATGTAGGAATGAAATTTTATGAGAAATATAATCTTGCTGAAGTCAACCTAGGTGGCGATTCAATAAATATGAGCCATTTATTTTGGCTATGCTTGCTTGTCAAGTGTATTACGTTCCTTATCCGAGTCTATGATGAGATAAACCTGATTGGTGGGCAGTATGTAAGATTAAAGTTAGATCACTCATAGAGCTTAAGGACGGAAGTAAAATTAAGACTTCATATGAAGAACTATTCTAGGAGTACAATGTTAATGAGCCTTTTCTTGAAGTTAGCAATGACAAGCCTCCTACATATTTAAATGATTCTAACAAGCCACTTATTGAAATGAATGACAAAGATGACAATGATATAAAAGATGAACCTGAGTTTGATTCTGAATTTGAATCATCCAAGGAAAACATTGACGAAGATGATGTTGAAGAGATCAATTTTGAATAATTGTATTTTTATTTTTATTTTAATTGAATAAAATGTGTGTGATTCTAAATAGTTTTAGTTTTTTTATTTAAACTGAATAAAAAATTGATGTGAATTCTAATTTATTTTATTATAATTTATAGATGCAAAACATATGGCATTATATATATACATTTGTAATTATATAACACATAGATATATCAAGATAGGTGTCGCCTCATGAGGTGAAGTTGTAGATCTTGATCAATCTCAACCACATGTTTGTACTAGGACCACCATTACTACTCCTCATACCTCTAGTTTTTTACTTCCCACTTCTACTCCATTTAGCCGTAGTCCTATTCCTGTTGCCACCACATTTGCCTTGTCCACCATCACCACGTCCATCCCTTCTTCTTCTGCTCCATCTTTTACACTTACCACCCATGCTGCCTCTCTCACCACTACACTTACTCCTACCACTACACCTACACTAGCAGCAGATGATAATGATGACTTGTTGACTCCACTAGATCCAGAGCATAGGTAGCGTGTCACTCTACTGGAGGCAAGTATATATAGTTCATTTTTTTTTTGTATTTAATAATTTAAGAATTGTAATAATATTTTTTGTTGTCTGTATAAAAATAACATTTAATTCTTTTTATAGCTTGCAGCCGATCGAGACTACCCGAAGATATTAAAGATCTTCCGAAACTAGTTTAATCATGAGGGGATGTGTTGGAAGAGGGTGTCTGAGCGCACCAAATAATTCTATTGGATTGAGTTTAGGGTACATATTATAAATTTATTATATCAAAATATAATAAATATTTTCCTACGTTTGTTTAAATTCATTTTATAATTATTAATCAATATATCAATTAATATATTTCTTTTAATCTTGCAAATGCACTATTATTGGAGCCCATTGATCAATGCTTTGGTGAAAACAACCTTTTTTAAGAAGGTTATAGTTTGATATAAAGACTTCATCCATGATGGGAAGAAGGAGAGGAAGCAGGAGACCTCGATTCCTAATAAGACATGGAAGAAGTGACATGTGCATTGGAAATATGCCGAGCACAAGCGGCTCTCCTAGCTGAATTCAAAGAATAGGAAGACTGATAAAGGCGGTCTAGTGAGTATACTATTTAAGCATACTGGAGGCTCTATCTCTATAGAGGACACGCCTGACAATTGGTAAGTAGTTGTTTTCCATTTTTTGTTATTAAGTTGTTTAAAATTTCAATATTTAATATAAGTTATTAATCTGCATATTTTTTAAAGTTATTAATTTTTAATTAGTATATATATTAATTGTATTGGTTAACAAGTGAGGCAATTGGCTTGAGATATTACTCCATTTGAAATCTTTAAGCATGCATACATGGAGAAGCACGATGAAAAAACATTCATCGACCAGCGATCGTAGTGGATTAATGTAAGTTATAATAATTTTTAAGTTCAAGTAAATTTAAAAATATTTTTACTTACTAATATTGCTTAAGGAGGATAAATTTTACTTATTAATAAATATTTAGGGAGGATATCAACAACCTATGCGAGCAGATGTCATAGTTGTCCTTGGAATAAGTGGGCCTACTCTAATGGACGAGAGAGTGCTATACTTTAGGGCTGTCGGGGGATGGAAGAAGGGTTGAATCTGCGGGCTCGGTTCTATAGTGTGATCATTCTATAGACATCCTGATGCCAATTCCTTACATGCTCTGCTGTCTCCTACAACTGCAGAGATACAGTAGGAGACTGATAGGCGAGTTGTAGAGCGACTACAGAAGATTGAGTAGCGGATAGAGGGGCCGCTAAACCAATGGATACAGTAGTTCATACAAGCTTTTTACCATCAAATTAGGGTATCTATGCCACCTCCTCTACTGACTCCTTCTCACCATAGATCCTACAAGTGTTGTTGTTGTTGCTGACGGATATATTATATATTCGAAGGACGAAGTGGGCGATCAGGAGGGCGATGATGATGCGGATGATCTACATACATAGTTTTATATTAGTTTTTTTTTTATATTTGTAATACTAATTTTTATTTTAGGTTATTATACAATTTTTTAGATATTTTTTATATTATATTTGTATTATTAAATTGATTTCAAATTGCATAATCTTTAATTTTATATTTATATTACTTAATTAAATGACTGCAATATATTACAAGTGTACTGACAGTTTTAATTATTTAATTATTTTTTAATTTCCTTGTATTGATGGTTTATCAATAGTTTTAATTATTTGTTTATTTGTTTATTTTTGTTTCCCAGCAGTTTACTAACTGTTCTATTATTTTGTTAGTTTAGTTTACCGATGGTGTACCAACGGTTTTCAAATATTTTATTAATTTCTATAAATCAATTTTTCGATGGTTTCTTAAGATGTACTGAAGGTTTTTCCATTGGTAAATATTTTTATGGACTAGAGAAATCATTAGCAAATAATTACCTTTGCATATATATATATATGTGTGTGTGTGTGTGTGTGTGTTTCTTATATTTGAAAACCAAGTCCTAAATAGCACAAGTATAATCTATCTTACAAGTATCTTGATATAAGATGCAAACCAAGTCCTAAATAGCACAATAAATTTCTCATTCCTATCCACTCAATGAACTGAAATGGTAGATCATGCATAATGACAACTATATCAACAAATTCCCTAAACTCAACATTAAATTTCACATTTAGAATAGACCCATCAATTTGAGATATTAAAGCCTGACCCACATCTTTGGTATCTCTTCAAGGACAACTACGTATGTGGCATTTCATGTTACTTATCCCATACTTACTATCAACTACATACATCTTTGCACAAAGTTTGCATTTTGCAGTACTTTTCTTATTCTTCCCTTCCATAAGCTCAAAATACTTCCACACAATTGAAGTATGCTTCCTTGACCTCTTTACTTTCTTTCCTTCCATTCCAAATGCAAAATTTTTCAACTCCACAATTTCATCGTCTTCTTCTAGGTTCACTGTCTCCTTGTCAACCTCAATAGAATCAATTTCAGTGCTAGTCATTTGCCCAAAAGAATTAAATAAGCATCAATTTAAATTAACGAATACAAAAGCGAAATTATAAATTTTAAAGAATGAAAAATAAAATTATAATAAAAATTATTAAAACATATATCTATGTATATATATATATATATATATATATGACAATTATTATAACAAAATATAATATATATAAACCTTCTAAATTATTTCCTTTGACCAACACAAAGCTTTTGCATCATTAGTATAATTAATTCTATTGTGGCCTTGCAAAAAGCAAAGTTCATATTAGACCACAGCCATGACAATATGTTATAGAAAGTAAATACATATTTATGTGTGTGTGTGTGCACCATGTGAACCATACGGATCATATGCAGTCACTTATTCTATTTTAATTTGGGTTTTGCCTAGCTAGATGACAAAATCTAATAAAAGCTTTTTTTTATTATTTTTTCTGGTCCATAATATATATCTTATATCTGTTACTACAAAAAAAAAAAAAAAAAAAAAAAAAAAAAAACGTGTTTTACAAATGGACAAAATCGTCGGTAACATAAGAAAATCCATTGATAAGTATAGTTACTGACATATTAGAGACCGGCAGATTTTGTCGTAAAAACCATAGTTAGTAACTATTCACCGATGGATTTTTGCTTCTATCCGTTGGTGAGGATTTTTGCTTCTATCCGTTGGTGAGGTTACCGATAAAAAAAGCATGATAACTGTTGGCAAAAGCAAATTAAAAAATAATAACATAATTTACTTTTATTGGTAAAAAAAATAAAAAATTATTTAAATAATTACATGCATAGGTGTTCATCAGCAAATAAAATTAAAAACTAATTAAATAATTAATATTTGTCTGTAACCGTCATTAATTTAAAATAAAAATATTTATTAATAATATAGATTAGTCAATAAGTATGTAATAGATAATTTTTTATTTAAAAATTAAATATTTATTTTAATAAATAAAAATTTAACTTTCACTCCTATAGTATATTTTGTAATTGTTTTTGGTATTTTATGAAATGCATTATAGATTCAATATTTTTTACTACATATTTATATTTTATGGTTTAACATATATATATATATATATATATATATATATATATATATATTGAAGCCCTATACTTTTTAACTTTCTCTTTTTATTTTTGGTTCTTTTATGGTTATTTTTTCATATTATTATTTTTCATTCATCCGAATTTGGCACTTTTACTTTGCTTTTCCATTTTATATAATTTTGCATTTTAAATTCTAAATTACATTATCAAAATTATATAAATGCATAAATTAATTCAATATGCAACATTTACTAACTTATTCATACAACTAATATACATTAATTCAATATACATATACATTAATCCAATATACATTCCAAGTACAAAATAATTCAAAATTGTAATTATACAATAATTCAACATATCTATCATACATGCATGTAATTTTAAATTATAGTTTTTTTTTTATAATTAATCTACTTAGCTCTTGTAGCGCAGTTCGCAAATAAAAATCAAATGAAAATAGGGGCAACGTAACTAAAATTATAAAATTTAAAGAATTTATCAACCACCAAGCAAATAATATTCAAAGAGTAAATAAAAATTGATAAGGCAAATTATAAAATGTGTGCCAAATTTAAAAATACATTAAAAATTATATTTAATATATAAATTGTTGACAATATATTATTAATTGCACAAAATAACGAATAATCAATCAAATTTTAGCAAATTAACACAACATTAAAAATTATAAAACTTACTCAAAATAAACACAAAATTAACACAAATTAATACAAAAATTTAACGTTAAAAAAACAGAATTTATTAAACAAAAATCACAAATTAACCACATTACAAATTAACAAAATTCACAAAATAACAAATTACAAAAAAATTAACACAAATTAACAAAAACAAATTAAAAATAACAATTTAACATTGAAAAAAAATACACAAATTAACAAAATAAACAAATTACAAATAACAATTTAATATTGCACAAAATTACACAAATTAACAAATAAAACAAATTATATAAAAAAAATTCACAAATATAACATTCTAACATTACAAAATTACACAAATAACAAACTAAAAATACCACATTATTTAAAAAAAATCAAAAGGTATTTTTTTTTTATTAAAATAGCACATTATATAAGAAAACAACAATAACAAGAAAAAAAGAAAGAAAAATGAAAAAATGAAAAAAAAAAAAAAGAACTAACATGAATGATGAATTGCGGTGAAGAGAAATGGCATGAACGGCGACAAGGCAAACCAATGGCGAGCAGGCTGGGAACGACAGTGGCGGAAGCAAAGAAGAAGAAGAGAAGAGAAGAGAAGAAGAGAAGAACGGAAGAAAGAAGGAGAAAGAAAAAAAAAAGTCTGTGTAGTTTATAATTATCAGTCACTGATGGCACAAGGACATGTGGATTAATGTATCCATTAGTAACCGTCAGCAAATAGCATAAAAAGTTTTCGCTTTTTGGTTGCTACTTACTAACGGTTACCAACTGATCCATTAACATGTCCTAGTTTCGTCAGTATCCATTGGTAAGTTTTGGGTTTGGCATCACAAAATTTTCGCCTGACTTTTGGGGTTTTTTATGCCTACTTATTGACAGTTATCAATAGAATCAGTAATCCACGTGTCATCTTACCGTTGGTATCCATCAATATGTGCTCCCACCATTACCTTAATCCAAAATTCACAGACAAAAAAGAAACCATCGCTAAATTTTGTAACGGATCTATCGCTAATTTGTTGGTAATTGCATTTTTATTTTTGACTCACTTTTTGTCTCTAATCCATCGTTATTTGGTGATAGATTACAAGCTATCGGTAAATTTCGTAGACAATGAACACTTTCCTGTAGTGTATACAAAGTATATAAGTAATTAATTAGTATGTCATATATATGTGTAGAAATATAACATTAAAATTGGAGGTTATGAAAGGAAAATGGGACGAGAGGTCCCTACTCCATTCCACTACATGACTTGTCACATTAGTCCTTGTAGGTGAATGCCCGTGAATAACACACTTTAATAATTTATGATGATCTCTTCAAACAAGTATAGGCTTATCGTCAAATGTCTCTTCTATTACGAAGACCACCTGGTTGTGAAGCTTATACAAGAGACTTCATAGGTCGTCTCTGTACTTTCAACTGGGCAAATTTTTGTAAGCAAAATTTCATATTTTCTGCAAAATGGCTTTTTTTTTTTTTTTTTTTGAATGGAAATGGCTAATTGTTTCCTATGTATAATATGTAGATTTTAGAAAGAACGAATTTGTAACCAATGAATAATAAAGTTGTAAGAACTATTAGTCCTCTTAACCAATGAGCTTTTACTTTGTTGTATTGGTATCATCTAGTGAATTAAAAAAAATGAAATTTTATTCATTCTCTAGAATGATAATAATGATGTAAGAACTATTCATAGGATCCATACTTCAAGAAGAAAGAAGAGCTAATGATTGATTGAAACAGTGGAAAATAATTTTGTCCATGAAAGTACCTATGAACCCTTAATTTTTCACCCTTATCATCTAGCCATATCTTGGCACTTGCTAAGTTTAATGCACTATGCAAAGCTGTTATGGCAGTCCCGCTAGCCGATTAGCGGGTGGGGGTTTGGGACCAATGCCCCCAAAAGAAAATTTTTTAGCCTTTAATTACATTGCTACCCGGACATTCAAATTTCCTAAACACCAAACCAACAACCAATCTCTAAAAAAAAAAAAAAAAAAAAAAAAAAAAAAAAAAAGACAAAGTTGAGCCTCTGAGTAGATCCACGCCATGCTGGCATGGTTGCAACTGGCGTGGATTCGCACTAGGTTCTGAGCAGATTATTGCGCGATTTTTGCAAGTGCATAGGTCATGAACAAGTAATACAATAGTGAAATAAAGTGTCGATCCTACAAGGAAGGGTTGACAAGTACCAAAACTATTGAATATTCTATTATTTAGACAATCATATTAAAATTCTTGATATTTAAATTAAATTAGATCTACAGTGTTATTGCACAGGTAACTAAAGTGTAAATGATTAAACTAATAAAATCACTTTAAGATAAATTTTCAGGTAAGTAGTGGGGTCATAATGGTCCCACTTAAATACCACTTTCCTATACAAAATATTATTAAGATAAGTAATTTAGTAGTATAATAATTTACTAAAGCTATACCCGATAATAGAATAATTAATTACAAAATTTAAAAAACTAATTCAATGTATGTAAATTTTAGGATTTAGATTTCATCAATTAATTACCTATGGTATTCTTATGTTTGCTTGGTTGATTTCATTTTATTAGAATTAATGATTAGATTTTCCCTTAATTATGAGAAGTTCTCTCTCAAGATAAATCACAAGTATTCATATTAACCTTATGTCTACTATCATGATCACAAGTAATTAACATAAACCCATTAAGTTTTATGAAAATCTTTTTAACAATCACAAGGGAGTGTTATGATCTCTAAGCAACACGTACCCTAAGTCTAATATCTTAATGAACTAATATTATGCTTCTACTCTCGCTACTTCACATAATATCTTTAAACATGTAAATAGTGATCAAGTATTCACCAGTATTAAGTCCTAAGATAAAAAATTAATTCCAATAATCAAAACACTCAATCAATCGAATATAGAATACCGTAAAATAATCAAGAGATTACATATAAATCCTAGAAAAATAAATCTAGCTCTCATTGTTAAAAGTGAAGAAATAATTAAATTAACAATCAATATAATAACAAACAAAATAACAACTTATAATTGAATTCAAGAATAAAGTTTAGAAAGAACTTGTTTTGGAATACAATCTTTGATGAACACGAGCTCTAAAAACTCCTTTTCTTGATCAAAATAATAATAAAAGAAATATACTCTCAGAATATATATATATATATATATATATATATATATATATATATATATATATATATATATATATATAAATATCAAGAATAAAGTTTAGAAAGAACTTGTTTTGGAATACAATCTTTGATGAACACGAGCTCTAAAAACTCCTTTTCTTGATCAAAATAATAATAAAAGAAATATACTCTAAGAATATATATATATATATATATATATATATATATATATATATATATATATATATATATATATATATATATATATATATATATATATATATAACTCTCTCTACATATACTTTTTATTCTACTTGAATTGTGATTTTGGAAAAGGGAGGTAATGCCTATTTATAGGCAAATTCCACCTTCATTTTCAACCATATTGCATCATTGAATCATTATTTTCATGAATCGTCACCTGCATCATTTATTTTATGACATCATCACCTGCATCATTTATAAAATAACTTCATCATCTACATCATTTATAAAATGATATTATTGTCTGAGTCATAACATTATCTATTGTATCATTGTGACATCATTTTTATCTGCAAAAATAAAATAAAAAAACTAAAAATATGTTATAATTTATTTATAAATTGTAGAACTATTTATTTCTCCAAATAAGCAATAATATTATTGCATTTTTGAGAATTGAGTTAAAATTTAAGTTTAAACACTTAAAATAACTCTAAGAAAGTAGAGTTATCACATCCCCAAACTTAAGATTTTGCTTGCCCTCAAGCAAAAGAAAATTCAAAACCTAAACTAGTCCACTTTCGTAGGAAATTACGATTGCATTTAGCATATGCAACAAGTCTTTAAATTCCCAGGTGACTCGTAAAGGACAAGTTATAGTATTGTGAGGGCTTCCAGTAGTGATACCCACAAATAACTATAAAATTCTAAACTTTCAACTATTTATTTCAGAGAATAATAAAATACCACAAAAAAGAAATTTAATTCTCTCGTGCTTATGTTGAATAATTTTTTTAAAGGTATCAAGAAATTAATATTTACAAACAACATATCAATAGTATTGCAAGTCGAGCTTCTATCTCAGGTTCAAAAAAATCCTCATTTTAATTATGTCTTGAATAACTATATATTAAATCAACTGCAAAGAAATTGTTGCACTTCATATAGGCATATACACACTAATATCTTTCAATATCTCTATCAAAAGATATAAAATAGATGTACAAATCTCATAAGTATATTAATACAAACAATATCCACTAATGGAATTACAAATCAAGAGAGAGCAATATGTATTAACTAGGCTTGTAATGGGGCTAACACAAAGTCTTTTGACTGAACAAAGAAAATGCTAAATGAACAAAAGTAAGACAATTATGCCAAACTTACAAAAGAAAATCAATAGCTCAAATAAAGGAATTTTGTTAATGAAGAATCCATTTCTTCTTAAGCACCATTCTTCTTTAATGTTTTCTTCTTTAAGCCCCTTTTTTTTATTATTATTATTATCACCAACAACATCATTTTAAGGGTAAGCAAGAATTACTAATTTTTATTTTATTCAATTTTCTTGCTTTCCCCTAAACTTATTTTAAGCACAAGGTGGTCTTTTAGAATGAATAGTACTCTTAGTTATTAGAGATCCCCCAAACTTCAATAATTCCCTTTTTTTCATTAGAATGTGAACTTGACAAAATTATCTCACAAATAGGGTGAAAGATAATAATTAAGGTTAATTAACAAAGAAAGAAAGCTAAAATTAACAAGGCATAAAGGGGTAAACTAAGGAAAAAATTAAAATAAAGGTGAATATAAGTAACAAGCTAAACAAACAATGCTTAAATCATATCTCTCTTTCAAAATGAATTTAAAATTTCACCTCAAAAGTTTGTAAAAACATATTCTAAGATAGGTAAGGCAAACGAAAATAAAAATGTATAGAAGCCCTCTCTAAGTAAGCATACACAAATTCAATGCAATCAATATAATGCAAAGTAAATTAAAACATAATCTTAATAAAAGTTAATTTCTTACCCAAGATAATTGTTCAACCTAAAATACTTTAATAAATTATCCATAAATACCAATTATAATCAATTATTGACCTTTCATCAAATTATTTAACACAATCATATTTTATCAATAAAAGAGTAAAAATTTTAAATTTATTCATCAAAACACAAAAAAAATTGACTAAAAAAAAAAACTAAACCTCCCCCAAACTTGCAATGGGCATTGTTCTCAATGTCAAAAAAATCAAACCAAAAGAAAGAAAATATCTCCTCTTGTAAAAAAGTGGATTCCAAATTGTAAGCAGAACGTGCATTCCTCTTCCTTGTTTCCTAGAAAACATCATGAAATAATACTAAAAACAAGCATGAGAAACTACTCACACAAAAAGAAAACATCAATTATTTTTTTAATTAATTTTTTTAATTTTTTAATTTTTTATTTTGGAAACTAGAAAAAGAAAATTAAAAAATATATATATAGATGCATATCAAGAGCACAAAAAGTACTCTTTACTCAGCCATCTTGTATAAACAATTCTTCAGTTAGTTAGTTAGTTAGTTTTTTTTTTTTTTTTTGAAAAGGAAAATCATAGAAATTTAAGATGTGTATCAAGAGTATAAAAGTAACTCTTTATTCAACCATCTTACATTTAGTGAATTGGACCTAAAACTTCACTTGATCAGGTGCAATAAAAAACACACATAAAAAAATGCAATAAGAAAAACTACAAGAGTTAGGGAAGTTACAACCGAAAATTCAAATCTAGTTTGCACTTCTTGCTACTACTGGCCCTGAGATGCCAAACCACTTACGCCATCAATGGATTAGGTTCGAGTTTAAAATTTTATAGTTGGTCAATCAATTGATCAATAGTTGAAGCAAAAGACTAGGTTGCGTTGACTCGCTAGTGTCATAAAACCCTATTCCACAGTATGATCGAGAAAAGATAGCAAACCATTATAAAAACCATCAACGCTAAGTAATCCCAATGGCTTTCGAAGAACAGTTAATTGCATTCAAGATGCAATGGTGAAGATATCTTCAAATATTTTTAAACCACCAGATAATGCGATAAAAGCATCAACATTGAGATTCATGTATGCCATTCATTTGTACATGCTCATGACTTGTAACTCATTACCTATAGATCCACTGGTGATGTGTTTATGTTGGGCCAAAGCCTTTAGAATTATTCTTAGAACTTTGCTATCTCCTATATATGCAAAACTTGTGACACAACCCCTTAATCCTAAATTACCTCCCTCAAATACTAAATCAATTTTCTGTTCAGCTAAAATCCTACCAAGTTCATTAGCTGCTATCAAGTACTCTCTTCTCTTGCCAGAGTTTAGACTACAAAAGATACAAATAGTTTTGAATTTGGTGTTGAGGATTTTTCCATTTTTGCTCACAAATCTTTGCAAAGGGTTGTGTGCATATTGTCAATAACAAATGTGCATATAAAGAATCTAGGAGAGTAAAAGAACAGTTCAATGGGTAAAATAATTGTTAATAGAAAAGAAAAATATATATATATATAAATTAAAAAAAATAAAAATAAAATAAAAATAATCAATGCTATGTGTACAAATGTCAAAAAGAAAATATTGAAAAACTAAAAGCAAATATTGAAAGACTAAAAAGCTGATGAAAGTAGAAAAACTACAAGAAAAAAATTAGGTGCCAAAAATTCCAAAAGCACTACAGGATGTAAAAAAATAATACATTGACAAATAAAAAAGATAGTGATACACCTGATTATGAACAGCAGTTATGATTTTGGCTCATATCTACCTTTGGTTTTACGTCCAGTAATGGCTTAAATGCCTTCTATGAGTCGATGATAAGCTTCCCATCCAGTTTTCTTATTAACTGGCAAGCAGGGTCTTTTAACTTCAGATACCCTAGACTATAATGATATTTTTTCTTCTTTGAATAAGGTCCATAAATCTAAAAGACTACGTTGAACTTATCTACACAGATGCGTCTCAAGAGTCTGTAGAATATTATCCAAGGACTCCTTACTCAGTCCATCCTTTATCAATTGAATTTTGTCTTCTCAATTTATGGATGCAAATCCAATGTTTCTACAACTTGTGTTGCAATTCTATCTTGCACACTTGTAGTAGACTCCTATTCTCTTAACTCTCCTCTTCTTTAAGTAAGAACTTCTGCTTGTACTTGGCAAATATTTAACAAATGATTCTTTAAACTCACCTGCCAGTCATACCTTGGCTTTTATGATCCAACGAATATCCTCAGAAAGATTCAGACGCCTAAATGCCTTCATTCTTTTTAGTTTACGTTTGTCAATTTTCCTGAGTACATCTTAGACATGAGTTGGAAACTTGTTTTTTAGTGCAATAAGATTGGCTTTCATATCTAATTAACTAATTAAGAAAATGAAAGAAAATTTTGCAAATAAACAATAAAATAGAAATAAAAGAAACCTAATAAAGAGAAAACTTGGATTTTCTCCTAATAAGCTATATAATAACTCACAAATGATACTAGCAAAATTAAAATAGAAGGAAACAAACAAAAGAACAAAAGAAAATAAAGAAGTTAGAAATTTGGGTTGCCTCCCAAAAGCACTTAATTTATAGTCTTTAGCTTGACTATAGCTATATCTTCATCAAAAAAGATAATACACAAAGCATATCATCCCGATAATCACAAAAAGATAAACTTTTGCCAATTTTAATGAGTCCAACCAACTTGATTTGAGCCTGTATGGAAAAAGCTTAAGACATGAATTATTTAATATTTTATAATTAGGCTCATAATTTCCAAAAGCTTTCCAACAAGCTCTTTTTCTTGCTCTAAATTTTCTCAAGAAATTGAGATAGGAAGGTAGTGGTGTTGAATCAAGAGTTGGTGAGTGCTCAGTTGATGATGGTGAATGCTTCTTCTTTTCTTCCAAGTCATCAAATTCATATTCTCTATGGTATGACATATTTGGTGTTGTTTTCACTAAACAAATTGAAAGAGTTTTCTTTAAGTGCTCTTTTTCAAATACCTCTTCAATTTTCCCATCAATTTCAACCACTCCAGAGATATTATCCATGAGAGAATGATATTTGAAATTGTTGGGAAAATTGGGCTCAACTTCTTCCTTTTTATCTTGCTTGCTTGAAGTATCTGCTTGATCAATCATCTCTTACATATCATTACTCAAAGAAATTTCCAAGCATTGCTCTCTAGAATGTACTTCAATTTGGCTTGTTAGGTTACCATGGCCTTGAGTGTTTAATGGACTAGCGAATTGTTCCATTTGTATATCAAAATTTGTATTGTGGCTAGCTCATTGATCCATCCTATCTTCCATTTTTTCACATTTTTCATAAGTAGCATTCATCAATCTTTCCAATGCTACTTCATAAGATAGTTTGTGCTCTTTAAATTGTGTATGGTTTTGAAAATCATATTGATAAGAATTCCATAAATTGTTACCTTGGTCGCATTAGTTTTCTCATGAAAAGTTTGAATAGTCACTCCATCCTAAGTTGTTCATGTCAGAATATGGGTAATTCTCATGTCTATTATAATTTGGAAAAAATTGTACCTGCTTTGGATATTGGTACTCAAAATTCAAATGATTACCTCCACATAGATCACAACTCAAACATGAATTAAATAAAGTATTAGCATTAAGTTTATCAATTAAGTTAACCAATGCATCGATTTTAGCATTTAACTTATTAAAACTATCCTCACCATATATGCTTGCTGCTCTTATTTAGCATCATTCCTCCATCGCACTATTACAAGTTGTGGAAAGCCATTCTTTTTTTTTTTTTTTTTTTTTTTATAAAAGTCCTGCCAAATAAAAAAAATAGAAAAGAAAAACAAAATCTAAAGTAATAAAGTATATTAATTATATTGATATTGTCAAAAGTTGCCTTCCTCGGCAATGGCACCAAAAACTTGTTGCATGATTTTTGCAAGTACACAGAATATATTGAACAAGTAATATAGTAGTGAAATAAAGTGTCGATCCCACGAAAAAGAGTTGATAGTACCAAAAATATTAAATATTCTATTATTTAGACAATCAGATTAAAATTCTTGATATTTAAATTAAATTAGATTTACAGTGTTATTGCACAGGTAACTAGAGTGTAAATGATTGAACTAATAAAATCACTTCAAGATAAATTCCTAAGTGGTGGGGTCACAACGGTCCCACTTAAATATTATTTTCCTAGACAGAATATTATCAAGATAAGTAATTTAGTAGTGCAATAATTTACTAAAATTATACCCGACAATAAAATAATTAATTACAAAATTTAAAAAACTAAATCAATGTATGTAAATTCTAGGATTTAGATTTCATCAATTAATTACCTATGGTGTTCTTATGTTTGCTTGGTTGGTTTCATTTTATTAGAATTAATGATTAAATTTTCCCTTAATTATGTGAAGTTTTCTCTCAAGATAAATCACAAGTATTCATATTAACCTTATGTATACTCTCGTAATCACAAACAATTAACATAAACTTATTAAGTTTTATAGAAATCCTTTTAACAATCATAAAAGAGTGTTCTTATCTCTAAGCAATACGTACCGTAAATCTAATATTTTAATGAATTAATATTATACTTTTATTCTTGCTACTTCACATAATATTTTTAAACATGTAAATAGTGATCAAGTATTCACAAGCATTAAGTCCTAAGATAAAAATATTAATTCTAATAATCAAAACACTCAATCAATCAAACATAGAACACCATAAAATAATCAAAAGATTATATCTAAATTTTAAAAAAATAAATCTAGCTACTCATAGTTAAAAGGGAAGAAATAATTAAATTAACAATCAACATAATAATAAACATAATAACAACTTATAATTAAATTCAAGAATAAAGTTTAGAAAGAACTCGTTTTGGAATTCAATTTTTGACAAACACGAGCTCCAAAAACTCCTCTTCTTGATCAAAATAACAATAAAAGAAATCTATTCTAAGAAAATATATGTAACTCTCTGTACATATATTTTATCCAAGAATAAATCTACTCAAGATAAATTCCTAAGTAAGTGATGGGGTCACAACGGTCCCACTTAAATAATATTTTCCTAGACAGAATATTATCAAGATAAATAATTTAGTAGTGCAATAATTTACTAAAACTATACCCGACAATAGAATAATTAATTACAAAATTTAAAAAACTAAATCAATGTATGTAAATTCTAGGATTTAGATTTCATCAATTAATTACCTATGGTGTTCTTATATTTACTTGGTTGGTTTAATTTTATTAGAATTAATGATTAAATTTTTCTTTAATTATGTGAAGTTCTCTCACAAGATAAATCACAAATATTCATGTTAATCTTATGTTTACTCTCGTGATCACAAGCAATTAATATAAACCTATTAAGTTTTATGGAAATCCTTTTAACAATCATAAAGGAGTGTTCTTATCTCTAAGCAACATATATCCTAAGTCTAATATTTTAATGAACTAATATTATACTTCTACTTTCGCTACTTCACATAATATATTTAAACATATAAATAGTAATCAAGTATTTACAAGCATTAAGTCTTAAGATAAAAAATTAATTCCAATAATCAAAACACTCAATCAATCAAACATAGAATACCATAAAATAATCAAGAGATTATATCTAAATTCTAGAAAAATAAATCTAGCTACTCATAGTTAAAAGGGAAGAAATAATTAAATTAACAATCAACATAATAATAAACATAATAACAACTTATAATTAAATTCAAGAATAAAGTTTAGAAAGAACTCGTTTTGGGATTCAATTTTTGACGAACACGAGCTCCAAAAACTCCTCTTCTTGATCAAAATAACAATAAAATAAATCCACTCTTAGAAAATATATGTAACTCTCTGTACATATACTTTTTATTCTACTTGAATTGTGATTTTGGAGAATGGAGGTAATGCCTATTTATAAGCAAATTCCACCTTTATTTTCAACTATATTGCATCATTAATTGCATTATTATTTTCATGAATTATTGCCTGCATCATTTATTTCATGACATTATTACCTGCATCATTTATAAAATGACATTATCCTCTACATCATTTATAAAATGACATCTGAGTTATAACATTATCTATTGTATCATTGTGATATCATTTTGATTTGTAAAAATAAAATAAAAATACTAAAAATATGTTATAATTTATTTATAAATTGTAAAACTATTTATTTCTCAAAATAAGTAATAATATTATAGTATTTTCGAGAACTGAGCTAAAATTTAAGTTTAAACACATAAAATAACTCTAAGAAAGAAGAGTTATCATGGATCCACTCCCATGGTCCCTCTTTCTGAGCTAAAATGTCCATTTTACACTTTTTCAGCCTAATTTTTAGCCCCTTTTGGCCCTATTCTTTTAAGTATTTTCACTTTTTCAAACTTTAAACTACCCTCACCCACTTTTCCTATAAATGCCTCCATTTATCTTTTCATTTTCCTCACCCCTTGAATTTGAGTAGATTACTATCTTCAAATTTCTCTCTTCTTCTCCCTCCAACTACTCTTTAATTAATTAATTAATCTTTTTAATTAACTAATTATCTCACCCTAACCAAGTTAATTTATCTTTTTAATTAACTAAAACTCTTTTTTTAAAATTAAAATTAATTAATTAATTAATCATTTTATTTCAAAATCAAATAAATCCTTTTTTTTTAAATCCACCCTTTATACAAATTAATTTATTAATCTTTTTAATTAATTAATCAATCCATCCATTTCATCACATTAATTAGTTAATTAATAAAAAATTAATCTCTTAATCAATTCAATCACTTGGTTATGATAAAATGAAATTTCGATATGGTAAAACTCTCCGCTCGCCAAAAGCAAAGGTATCAGATTTTTCCTCTTATCCACAAACTCAAATCAAATCAATCAATCCAATCAACCCCCAAACCCCTCCAATAAATTGTCAAACTATGTAGGTTTTGATCCTCATTTTATGATGTATGTAGATACTTTTGGAATCTAAATCCAAATCCCAATCAATCATCTTTCTCCTTTTATTTTCCAGTTAATTAGTATATTCAGTTTATTTAATTAGTTTGGAGTTAAGGAGTGATTCTATGGTTCTTCTACAATCCATAAGGATTAGAGGGAACACTCTCCTTGGCTTGTAGATATTTATTTCTTAAATTTCCTCATGCATTTCATAACTATGTCATGCTCATACTTTTTAATTATTATCTTATAATCGCAATTCATGAAACTAATTTTTAAGTCAAATTAAACTTAAAAGCCAAATCATGATTATTTAAAACAAAAAATCTAGGCTGAGCTCAACTTAATTCGAGGTTAGTGATTTTATCCTTCCGTAAATTAATTGAAAATTAATGAATTTGAGTCAATTGAGTTTTTTCTTAATTTTCTATTTAAAAATAAATTAGGGTGACGACTCCCAAAATCATTTTCAAGATCAATAAATCCGAACCTAGATTCTAATCGTGAGCACTGAAATTCGTTCTACAATCTCCTTAAAAATCACTCGTCTTTCCTTAAGGTAAATTTTCCCTGAGCGAGGGAGAGACATTTAGGCGAGATCTTACAGTACCAACCAACAAATTTTATTCATTTATCATTAAACAAACCAAACAAATAATACAATCACACTCCAACAATCACAAGCAGAAGTAAGAAATTAATCATCTTTTAACAGACTTGCACAAAATCGAACAAAAGAATCATATATATATTCAACATGCCAACACTTAAATGGACTTTGTAATTGCTCTATATGATTACAAAAGGGAATTCACAAAATAAAAAACCCATATTATAAAATAAGAAATCAAACAAATAAAGCACCAAAAAAAATCAAAAGAAATAGATCATCAATCAAAAAATCATGAAAGTATAGCATACAACATATAGATCGAAAAATAAAAAAAACACAACTAACCTTTTTCCTTTTCAATCTTGTTCAAGAAAGAAATGAGAGGAAGTGTTGTGATATATCGATCTAAAGGAAAGGGAAAGTAAAGAAAAAGTGAAAATGATAGAACTCAGAGAAGGGATGTTGGGACTTGGCCGGCTACTATGTTACTAATAAAAAGAAAAATAATAGAAAAATAAAACAGGAGAAAGTAAAGAAAAAGTGAAAATGATAGAACTCAGAAAAGGGAGGTTGGGACTTGGGTGGCTGCTATGTTACTAACAAAAGGAAAAATAATAGAAAAAGAAAACCCTAAAGTTAAATTAGTTAGTAAAGTAAAATGACTATTTTAACCCTTAATATTTCTAAAAAATACACGGGTTACAAATGGATTGGATCGAGTTGACATGACCCAACACGTCACATAAAATTAAACAGGTTAGCGGGTCAATCCGTTACACAACTCGTTTTAAGCAGTGTTATAAATAGGTCAATCTGTTTACTGACACGACTCTGATAAGCCTTAACTCTAATCCGAAAATTTTTCGTATTTGGCGAATCAAATTAGTTTGTCATGACTCTTTTTGACACCCCTAATTTATAGCGTGTTTGTAATATAGTTACTAAATTTCATTTTTGGCGACTACTATTTTGTTCATTGCATAGTGACCAATATTAATTAGTCACTAATTTCCTATTATTTCCTTTGTTAAAAAAATTTAGTGATTGAATAAATAGCTAGCGACTACATTGTTTGGTTGCAAAGTAATCTCTAAATTAATTTAGCGACTAAAATTTTCTAAATTAGCAATTACTTTTTGTCTTTGTTAATCCTTGATTTTCTTGTAGTGATAAATATACGGATCAATCCACTAACCATATAGTTATCTTCGGAAGTTTCTAACGACAATTGCTTAGTAGTTTAGTAATAGATTTGCTTAAATTATTATTATTTATTATATTGATAATATGGTATAAGTTAAATTCACTAAAAGTTAATAAATCTTAAAATCAGTTATTGGCGTTAATTCCTTTCTTTTCAGTCTCTCTTTTAATATACTTTTATTATGTTTTAATTGGCCTATAATAAACTTGATTTATATATATATATATATATATATATATATATATATATATATATATATATATTATATTTTTGTATTAATATTCAAAAATCAAAATTATAGAGGTAATTAAAATTAAAATTTAATTAATAATAATTAATAATAATAGTTAACTTATGATATTTTAATAAAACATATAATAAATAAAATTGTGGAACTTTTTAGATATTGTTAGTAATTTATTATCCTAGTAATTTTTCTTATGTCTATATATATATATATATATATATATATATATATATATATATATATATATATATATATATATATATATATATATATATATATATATATATATACATGATTATTCTCATCTTTATTTTTTTTAATTTTTTTGAAATTAATCATGGAAATTTTATATTCAAAATAAAAGTTTTTTAAAAATAATTTTTAGGTAACTCAACTCCACCCGATTAGACCTAAAACTACAATTCACTCTAAATTTGACTCGAAATCTTTTTTTTAGGTCAACCTAACATATAACTCAACCTACCAACAATTTAAGATGATTCACCTATAACTCGCACAAAAAAGATAACACCCAAAGTGACCTGGTCTTGTCCAACCTAACTCGTTCGTCACCTTAAGATGAAATTATAACATTCTTTATAAAAAAAAAAAATTAAACAACTTAAACTTGTTTTTAAGTTATATATATATATATATATATATATATATATATATATATATTAATATAATTTTTGCAGCTCTTTCTATAATTTTTACATTAAATTTTGTATTTTTTTGAAAAAATTAAAAAATTATAATTAAATTGCAAAATTAGTTGAAAAAATTATAAGATTTATTGAATTATACAACCAAAATCTGTATGTAAAAATACTTATACCATTTTGTTAGCATATTTGGTAACAATTTAATTTTTATTTATTAGCTGTTAACTTGTGATAATTTTTAAATATCGTATAATCATTTTAAAAAAGAGATCAACTCTTAATATTAAAACTATTACATCTAACACTTTGTTTGAAAGGTGGGATAAGCTAGAGAAAGAAAGTAAGGTGAAGAAAAATGAGGAAGTAAATAAACTTTTCCGTAATTTGGTAGAATGAGAGAAAGGAAAGAAATGAGTCAATTAATAAAAAGAAATCACCTGACTCCGTACAAATCTTTCTCTTATTTTTTGAGTGGAAAATTGGGGAAAGGGTATAAATTTACATCTTTACTCTCAAAGTTATTGTATAATTATATTTTTTTATTATTATTAATATAAATGAAGGGCATAATAATAATTGAATTTTTTTTTTTATGTTTTCCTATCACCACTTTTCAAATTCGAAAGAAGAAAAATGTTTTCTTCCATTTTCTATTCTACTCTTTACTTTTTTTTTTTCTTTCCTATCCTTTCTTTTTCCTACCTACTTTACCTCCAAACATAGTGTGAGAGTCAAAATCTATTCAAGTTTTTGTACAATATTTTCAAAATCGGACTTGTGGGTGAATCAATTTTTTTGTTGGTTTGCAGTCCTATTGGTTGGTCTAACTTAATTGCTATGTCTTTTTCTTTTTTTTTTTTTTTTTTTTAATTTTTTTAAACTTAAAATAGTGTAGTTTTAGGTAATCTCTAGTCCAACTATTTCAATGATTATTTTGATATTTTTAGCTCGGTCTAATTTTTTCAATTTATAAATTAAAACTTATATTTTATAACTCAAAAATTAGACTAATGATTAATTTCCATTTAACCAGTCCGACCAGCCGATTGCGATCCATTTTAACAACACTGGTTTTGTATTAAAATGCCGCTTGCATCACTCAAGAAGGCAACGACTACTTGGTTAAAAAGTTGTCAAAAGTAGACAACATGTTTAAAACAATTCCATTTTTTTTTTTTTTTGAAATACTTGTTTTGAGATTTTATATCTATAATTTAAAATGGAATCATTCAAATTCTTAAAACTTGAGCTAATTACTTCACATGGAATCATTAATTTCCTCCAATATTTGAAAAAAAAAATCACGGCATAATATTTGAAAAAAAAATCAATGTTAACTCAAATACATCCAAATAAAATCAACGCTGTTAATCATAAAATTATATCACTATTGCAAAATTCATGCCTTTGATCTAATTAAAATTATTTATGAATTTTGGCTAATTAAGTTTTAGTTAGATCATTTTAGAAACATGTTGACATTTCAAATAACGTGCATTTCATATAAATTTAATGGTGGAAGTCATTAATTTTTATTATTAAAAATGGGCATGTATTCTACAAATAGGTAATGATCATGCTATATTGATTGGAATTATAAATTTAAATTTAAAAAAAATTATAAGTTTGTAAGTATAAATTATAGTTGAAAACTAATTAACCATGGAAAACAACTTAAAAAAATATAAATTTTGAACATATTATTTATATATATAACATCAATCTCTTCTATATTTATACTATATATAAATGTATTGAAGAATGATAAGCACATTTACATAAGACTTATTATTAAATTCTTTTTAATTGTGTATTTATAATGAGAATATGGTCATTTATTAATTAAATAATATAATTATCTAATTATATTTAATTTAAATAATAAATGATGAATTCAATTAGAATAAAATGAATATTATTTAATATATAATTAATTATATTACAAATTTATAATTATATAACTATTATAATTTAATAATTAATTTAATTATCTAATTTAATTTAATTTAAATGGATAAAGAATGAATTCAATTAGAATAAGAAAAGAATAAAATAATTATTATTTAATACATAATTAATTATGTTTAATTAAAATTGAAAAATTCAATTAGAATAATTTTTTTAATAATTTTTTGAATATTAAGAAGTTAGATAAATTCTTGTGACTTTGATTATTCGAATAGTAACAAGTTAGAGAAAATCTAATTTGACTTTTATTACGTAAATTATTATTTTGTCCCATTATAAATTTTAAAATTAGTTGTTTTAACTATTTATAATTTGCATATTCTCAAAAAATAATAATATTTATACAAATAAATGCAATTAGAATAATTTATGTTTTTATGTTATTTCGAATATTAAAAAGTTAGAGAAATTTCAATTTAATTTTGATTGTTTCAATATTAACATATTAGAAAAATTCTAATTTGACTTTGAGAAAATTCTATTATAATTTAAAAAAATTATTTTTAATTTTATAAGAAGATGTAACAGAAAAAGAAGATGCATTAATTGATAGTTTTTTAAACAATAATGAGTAAGATTCTATTATTTTGTTATCAAATGTCAAAATTTTTATTTATACTGGTACATTCTTTTAAAAAAATCAATTTGTTTGTAATTCTATAAACACTAAAATTTGTTTAAAATTTTTATTACGGAAAAGATTTAAAATGTATCAAAATTGAAATTCAATTAAAAATCATTTATAATATAATGAATATTTTCAGTTTTCAATTTAGTTAAATATATATATATATATATATATATATATATATATATATATATATATATATATATATATATATATATATATATATATATATATATATATATATATATATATATATATAATGTTTTTAAGTTTTCATTAGAAAGTTATAATTGATTTTGAATGAAACTAAAAAATTAACTTTAGGCATAAAATATATGTATAGTAAATTAAGATTTATTTTTTTATTTCAAAATTATTTTTTTTTACTTTATATAAAAATAATGTGAAATTAACCGATATACTTATCAAAAAAGTAAAAATCGAATAATTGTTATTGATACCCTGAAAATAAATTAATAAATTATTTATTTATTAATTATAAATAAATAGATATTGTCAAAAATACTTGCACTTAAAGCAAAGAAAAAGAAATTATAAACCTACAACATATAAAAATATAAAGCAATATATTAAAAAGTGAAATAAATATATTTAAAATTTGTGAAGTGTATTTAATCATACTTAAAAATTAATTAAATAGGAAAATCAAAATTAAAAAATTTTAATTGATTGATTACATGTCATTGTTATTATTTGTAATATCAAATTTAAATATTCACAAGTATACATATGATATAACCATTAAATAAATATTTTTTGGGTTTATAATATACTATGACATTACATGGTATAATATAATATTACATGATAAATCAATTGCATTCAATTAATATTAAATTAATATTGATATTAAATTCACAAGCAATGCATTAATTATAATGTGAATGTATAATAAGTTTTTTGTTGAAATAAAAAAATTAATATATTTTATAAATTAGAGATTTATTGATATATTCATTAAATTAGAGAATTTTCAGGGCTTATGATATAATATAATATCATATGATATGATACAATAAGATATCACATGATAATTCAATTATATATAATTAATATTGAACTAACATTGATGTTAAATTCATAAATGATGTATTTAATCCTAATATGAATGTATAATAGGTCTTTTATTAAAATAAAGAAAAAAATTAATGTATTATATAAATCTTTCCAGTTTGGTCACATGTATGACTTTTAAAATAATGATGTATGTAAATACTAGAAAGATTGTTGATTTTCTAGAGAAAGGAAAATTAAATTATAATATGTCAAAAAGATCAAGTTTATTAAAACTAATAAAAAATATAATCTACATTAAAATTATAAGAAAACAATAGATATATCAAATATTAACATAAAAATCAACTTGTAATTAATACAATATAATAGTGACAAAATAAATTTAAAAATTATAATAAAACTTACCTATTAATTCCTTTGCTTTATTTTCTCTTGTGTATAATTGAACATAAGAATATCATTATAAATTGTAAGAAATGATTTATTTAGATATATTTAAATTAATGATTTATTTAGATATATTTAAATTATCTTCTTTTAATATTGTAGATGTACTAAAATATGGATTTGTATAAACTATTTTTTTTTGTAAAGAATGGTAGTTATGATATTAGTTTTAAAAATGTTTTATGGGATGTGGTGACTGAAGAGTCTAAATTTGGCATAAATTTTGTATTATCTGTGAAATTGATTTATGTAAAGTATTTAAATGCATTAGAAAAATGGTTAGAGAGAATTATTGGTGATAACTGATAAAAATACAAATACAAAAATGATTAATAGTGATTCGAATGTAAATAGGCTTTTGATGGAATTAAGGTCTAATTTTAAGGAGTAGATGTCAGAGATATCAAAGTAAAAATTTGAACTTAATGTGAATGCCAAGGTGAATTCAAATGGGGATAACAAGTATATTCTTGATGATGTATAATCTATGCATATCGGTATTATAGAAATTGAATTGTACCAAGTGGTTTAACCTTGTAACAACTTGAATTTTTAATTATTTTAGAAGTATAACTTTTTATAATATGTACTAGTATGACACTTAAATTTACATTTTTTAAGGATTTCAAATTTTTATGATTTTATAAATATAATACTAATTATAAATTCTATTTAAATTCTAAAATATGTAAATTTAATATAAAGAAATTTTTTTTATCTATTTATGAAAATTTTTAATTAAATTGTAATTGGTTAATATAAAGTTCTTTAAGATATAAATTATTTTTAAATTAATACTAATTATTGTATTATATATATATATATATATATATATATATATATATATATATCTTTAAAGTTCATTATTATTATTATTATTATTCAAAGGGTGTTTTAGTAGATCTGATTGGTCCACTTTAGAAATGGACCAATCAGATGCTGGAGGAGTGTGGGGACGGGAAAAGATGCAGAACAGAAGGGAGAGAGAGAGAGAGAGAAAGAGAGAGAGAGAGAGGACCTTTGAAACTTAATCTTCGGTCATCGTTTCAAGTCACCACCATGATTGGAGTGAAGCCCATCGACTGACGAAGCTGTTACTTGAAGCGCACTATGAGAGTCAACTCGAAACCACCGCACGCGCCACCTGAAACTAGCTGGGAGTTCCTCACCAACAGAAGCTTCCTTCCATAATTCCTACCGAATTCAGCAACGAATCCTAGCAAACCTGGTACCGTCTTGAAAACTAGAACATCAGGAGCATTTTGATACCCATCTCGACCTGTGGGAACGTTTGTAGCTGCAGAAAATTAGGAGAGAAAGTTTGATTCTTTGAGTTTGTTGATGCGTTTTCTAGCAAATTGAGGGAGAATGAGTTGACACCGCTGGCATAATTGAGGTCAGTAGCTTCTGATTTATGATATGGTATGAACTGTGCCTCCAACTACCACCATCGGTGTCGATGCGTCGCCAACCAGTCACCAGCGAGTGGGCTCCGTGTGCTGCTGGTGATTAAGAAATTATAGTAACCTGCATTTCAAGCGTGCATCGAGATTCCAAAGCTAGTGTGTGAAGATTCAGATCCAGTGAGCCTAAAATGCTCTTCTAATAATTTATTTTGGTGTTTAATTGCCTAAAAAATTAGTAATATGTTTATATTTGTTTGCTTTTAAAGCTAAATTTGATAATAAAAAATTACTATGAAATTGTCTAATATGAAATAAAATCATCCAAATCTGTCAAATTGATTATTAACAAATTGTATAATTTTCTTTTAAGTCATTAGTATTTATATATAAATGATTATTTCATAAATATTATCATAATATTAAGATAACCTAGTGAAAATAATATTGTGTGAGTTTCTATGATTGTATTGGGATTAATATATAT
Source organism: Reutealis trisperma (assembly GCA_947687605.1). Lineage (NCBI taxonomy): Eukaryota > Viridiplantae > Streptophyta > Magnoliopsida > Malpighiales > Euphorbiaceae > Reutealis > Reutealis trisperma. The sequence goes on along the minus strand of CANTUT010000177.1, from coordinate 782,557 downwards.
GATTTCCACGAATCTATTGAGTTAAATGCTATATTATATATGAGTTTTATGTTTTGCTTTTAAATTGAGTATTAATTAAATTAATTGCTTATTTTAAAATTCTACATAGTTTATTAAGTAATAATTTTTATGAATTATTATAATTGTTAAAGATGTCAACAAGATTTATAGAATAAGATTAAATCAACAATACTAATTTCAAATGATTTATTAATTAAATTGAATTTTAATAAAAAGAATGTTTTGAATATAAATGATTTATGAAATTTTTATATTCTTAAGTTGTCTTTTAAATAAATTATTTTAATCAACGTATAAATAATTGGAATAGGTATTTATATTGTTAAATTTGATATTGAATTGTTAAGTTGATATCCTTACAATGTTTGTTGAGATTGGGGACCCGGAGGGATCATTAAATTATGGTTAGTTGAGATAAATTATGAATATTATTTAAATGTTTATTTCTTTTGTTGCAGTGTTGTTACGTCCTAGTTATAAGAGAGATCTTAAGCAGAATCTTAAGAGTCAATTAGATATGGCCTTATAGATGAGTTGTTCTTATTATGATAATGTCGTCTATCATTCAGTGTTGATATTTCAGGCAACTTTCTAGTCATCAAATATTGCACTCCCAGAGGATAGCTAGTTAGGTCTTTTGTAAAGTCTATGAGTGCTACTTTCTAATATATATATATATATATATATATATATATATATATATATATATATATATATATATATAATTGTGCATTATTATTACATAGATATATGTTAGCATTTGATTATGATTGATAAATTAATAATTATTGTTGCATATTGTTTATGGTTATTGGATGGAATTAGAATGACAAAGTGCTACTTAGGAATGTGAATCTGATTGTGATGATTGAGATAAGATGAGTTACGACTGGTGGCTGACGGTTGGAGGTCTACTAATCACCTTGCTACGACCAGTTGGGTCAACATTGTTAGGATGGTTGCGGCCTTAGTATAAGATTAAGATATAGTATTGGATTAAGAGAGTCAGGATAAGGGGATCAGCTTCCCATATTGAGGTTTAGTGTAGTATTGTGAACTGTATTTCATCTTTGTTTGCTTGTGTGATTTATTTGTCTCTGTGACATGATACACCAGCTCTACTAATAGGATACCATGTTAGTATATTAATTAGTATTATTCATTAGGTCGAACACTCATTCTTGTTCAATATATTTTTCCAGGTTATGAGATGAGCTCGTGAAGATATTTTAATAGAGTTAATCTGTCTTTCATCCTTCAGCATTGTTTTGTAATTAATTATTCAATTATGTAAATAATATTCATATGTTTGTATTATTATTTTAGAACTTCTCGATGTTATCTTTGTTGTATTTTATTTTATATAAATCGTCAGTGGTTTATATCATCTCTTAGACTATTTAATATGTTCTATTAACTAAGAACCTTGTGTGTGACAAGTTGATATTTAAGATGTTAGCCCAACGTAGTATTGATTTGATGTGATGTTTAGTTGGTTTTGCTTAACATGTGGGTATATAGCCCTATTTTGTGATAGTTACAGTTGTTACTTGATAATTTTATCTTTTAGCAAGTAGTCAGATTTACTACGAGCACTGATAGCCATGTAGATCACTAATATCCTAGTGTCAGTCACATGCTCTCAGGTTCAAGTCATAACAAACCTATTTAACTGAAAGTCAGCCGCTAATCTGTTTCAGTTTACTGAAAAAACTAAAATTATGATTAAATTATCCTTTCACCATTTTTTAATCAATCAGACTTGTATTAATGGAAATTCTTTATAAAATGACCAAAAAAAGAAAAATGAAGAAATTTTGCTCAATCGGTTGAATCGTGAACTGATGACTTATCTAGTTCAATCACCATATCAATTTTTAAAACAATGGTATATATAGACACTAGAAAGATTGCTGTTGATTTTTTGAATAAATAAAAATTAAACTATAATATGTCAAAGAGATCAAGTTTATTAAAATTAATAAAAACAAATATAACCTATATTGAAATTATGAGAAAACAACAGATGTATCAGGTATTAACATGAAAATTAATTTATAATTCATAATTAGGCAACATAACAATAAATTAGAAAATTATAATAAAACATATCTATCAATTTCTTTATTTTTTTTCGTCTGACATATTTTTCAATATAAGAATATCATTTAAAATTGTAAAAAATAATTTATTTAGATATACTTAATTCATTTTCTTTTAATATAGTGTATGTATTGCCTTTTAAAGTACATTCATATATTTATATATAATGTATAACTATTTTGTGTTATCATTCTAATCCTATTAAACATGCACAACTAAATAACTTAGATAATATTTATTGTGTATAATTATATTTAGGTTTTCACATGAAAATTTAACTTAATTTAGATTTAGCAACTAAAGTGAATTTAATAATCGAATTATATAAATATTTCTCCATGATAATCTTAAAAGTTGACCAATAAGATTTGAGTATCATGGTGTTTATTTGAAAAATTTTATATCATTTTAATTGAAAATTTTATTTAACATAAATTATATAATTTTATACTGAAGTAACCAAAAAACTGATCATTAATGTCACATCCCACCTTTGGAATATGACAATCCTAGGGCATAGATAGGTATAAAACCACTGAAAACGCTTAGAACTCAGTTAACACCTTTAATCTACTGAAATCCAGTATAGCATCAGCTATACATATATTATATCCTAGAATCACAACCTGCAAATAACAACACTTTTATTTTCCTCCTTATAACCTCAACATCAATAAAAGAAATTTCCAAGTCTCCCACCAATCAACATAACATAATATAGACACATTTAAAGAATATATAATCTTTTATACAAACTAGCATTCTAAAATATCATTATACACATGGAACATCTAAGCAAAAGCTAGCCAAATATTTACATACAAATATTGTTTATATATTATCCAAAATGAAAATTTTGACTTCAACTTCGATTATATCTTTAAGTGAAGAAGAAACTTGAGCTTTACTTGATAACTTCTAGGTTCCTGTAAAAATTTTGGTGAATGGAGTGAGTATAAAACCCGGTGAGTAAGAAATATACTATCATGCATTACTAGGCTAGATAATCCATGTTAATTAACAAGGATAATACTTGTTGTACACATTATAGGATACTCTAGATATTTATCTCATAATTAGGTAATACTTCGAAACAAAACTCATAGGAAAAGAGAATTCTATAGATAATCATATAACAATTTTACAATAGAAATTAACTCAAATTTTATAAAACATAACTCGTGCATTTTAAAATAGAAACTTCTTGTGAATTAGTAATATGTAACTCATATATGCAAAATAGAAACCTTACTCATAACCTAAAGATGAAACTCATACATTGCAACTCATTTTAGGAATTAAAATTTAAGAAATAATTTGTGAAAACTTTATAAATATTCATAATAAAATTAACTCATTATATAATCATACAAGGTACATAAAAGCTTCTCGTAATCTCGTAATTCATAGTAAATATTGTAGCAAAACTATATAATTTTGCTTTTGATAAAATATGTAAAAACTAAGAATATAAATCGGCTCGTAATCTCGTAATATTTCTCGTGATAAATATGAGACTGATCAGGTCCCATAGCTAGGAATTTATACTCCTCCTAGCAAGAGGTCGGATGTTATACCCCATTCGTGGGTACAATGTGCACAATGTCCGATGATTTACCCTTCATCGGTCAGAGGGTTTTTGCTCATTCAAAGTCACAATAATCACATAATAAAATCAATATGAGCTCGTAATAAATACAAAATATATCAAATTAGTCTCGTAATAAATATTTATAATTAATACATTTCAATACTTGAAATTCATTAAATATTCTAGTAATCTCGTAGTCTTGTAATGATAATAAATATCATAATACTTCATCAAAACTCGAAACTTATAAATCATTTTAGAAAACTTATAATATAGTAATAAAATCTCAAGTAAAATATATATAGGTTTCTTATAAAAATATCATTGAACATATAGAAATACTCAAATACAATATAAATGGAGGATTGAATAAAATTCACATACACAACGGTTGGAACTTACAATCGAACTCATGGTCAATATGAAGTTCTAGTTATATTAAAATGCATTTTCAAGGTGGTTAACAAAGAATAATAGCTCATGATCTCAAATAGCAATAATAATAGAATATTAATCACTCACCTCTTGCACATAACTCTTCTATGTACTTCTCTCCTTTAACACTTCAATCAAAGATGTCCTTAACTCCTAGGTTCTCACTTTCTTGATGTCTTCTTTATACTTTTGCACTCACACAAATATACCCAAGTAAATTCATTAAATTCCAAATAGTGAAATTTAAACATTAAGCTTTAAATTTCTACTTATAACCTAATATTATTTTCTGACCTAGTAGGACTATCTCTGCAACATCTCAAGATACACTCATGCAAATGCTATGATTCTTTTTCCATTATAAAACTGACATATAGGTTATAACATATCAAAGATGCAGATCCATATAAGCTTTACATGATTAATGGTGAACATACACATCATACACATGTGTAGGTGACAGACTGATCTCTACTTATTTTTTTGATTATAAATCACAACATACACATCCAATAACAAAATAATTTTTACACAATTAACTACAAATATAAAGGAAAATTTTATATGTTTTAAGTTTTAGCCAGTTATATCTTTAAAGTCCTCAAACTTGGGCCCCAACCTTAGGCTGCAGATTGGACTTGGGTGCAAGGTTAGTCTTGGTTCAAGCTCTATATCTCTTAACGTGTTTTGAATTTATTCAAGCCATTCAACAAGCATATATTAGACATAATTATCTATAACTTTCTAGTTTTTTCTATGATCAAATTCGGACTCCAAGATTCCTTGAATTGGAGCCTAAAATTCCAATAGGCAACTCCTCACTAAACCAAACCCTAGGTTTTCTTCACTAACCCTTTGTGCTCATCACCTCTACTTTAATTCTCCTTACTTAAACATCCTTAATTCAATTCCTTTGTTTCATTCATACCCCAAACATCCATCTCTCCTTCATTACTTCTTCAACTCAAATCCAAATATCAAGCAAGAAAATGAATTTTGCCAAAGAAAATATAACATATGTAAGTAGAAGCATGAAACCAGTGAGTTTAATTCTTGAACTCACCTCAACTTAGCTTTCTTGCCTCTTTACCGTGTCCTCCCATGGCTGTTATTTTCATCTTATTCTTCTCAAGTCTTCTTTCTATATGCTTAAACTAAATGACCAACTTTTGAATAAGTGAGTTGAACTTATCCCATATGTATATTTTCTTTTTCTTTTTTCTTTTTTTCTTGTTTTATGTATGACCAAAATTGAAAATGTCCATTGCTTTATTTCCCCTTAGATTTTCGGCAGCCACACCTCCAAACTATAATTGTTTCTTTTTATTTTATTTTTTACAAATTAAAAGTCAAATATATGATTATATATTTTGTCTAAATCTCAAAATTGCCATTTCTTTAAATTTAATTACTCTAATTATCTAATTATTGTTTCTTAATATTTTTTAACTTAATTTTTAGGATTTTTAAGAATATAATTAATTATTCATTCATTAAATTTCCCTAAAGCAAAACCTAAGAAAAATCGCAGAATCCAAAATTCATCGGTTTCACATTTATCATATCGATTTTCGGACTTGTATCCAATTTAGGTTTTGAGTTCTTAATTCTCTATTCTTTTCCTTAGTTTCTCCATTTTAATTAGTTTTGGACTATTCTTTGATTTATGATGATTTAGGAACACCTAGGTGTTACAATCAATAAGGAAAAAGTAAAAGTCTAGAATTAATATTTATATCTCTAATGTACTCTAACGAGTCATAATGGAGATTAACATGTTAGAAAAAATCTAATATTACAAAGTTGGTTTTAATTTCAAATCACTAACCATTGAGTAAAAAAAATACAAAAAACATTGATTCAATTATGAGCATATATGATGCCTTTACTCCTATAATTCAATTCAAACCAGCGATAAAACTCCAATTTAACTAAAAGTAATGTAGATAATAGTTTTGTTGCAAAACGTGCTAAGAAAATTATATATAAATCTATTAAAAAATATATACAAATTAAACAATTTCAAAATTTTCAGCTATTTTTATAAATTTTTCTAGGTCCCTATTATAATTTATACTATTGGCCTATATAATTTCAATTCAAAATTTGTATAAACTAATATTTGAATTGCAAAATAGATAGAAAAATTATAATAACTTAAATTTGTTTCTGAGTTTTATATACATTTTATAATTTTTACAGCTCTTTCTATAATTTTATTTTTAAAAAATTACAAAATTATATTTTTTTCAAACAAGATATATATACATATGGTTTGGGATATGACATACTGATTCATAAAGCTATAGTTAAATCGTAAAATTAATTGAAATAATTATAATATTTCTTGAAAACTAACAAAATTTGTAGAAAAGTAAAAAAAAAAAAGTTATAATAATTTTTAAATATTGTATAATCATTTAAAAAAAAAATCAACCCATAATGTCAAAATGATTGCATGTAAGAGTCAAAATGATGTTATATTAATAAATCAAATTGTTTGGATAGTTTTTTCTTTTCTTTTAAAGGGATGAGAAGTGGAAAGTGGCATATTAAATATCGCTTGCAGCATTAGAGAAAATATCTAAGCCAAAAGTTACCAAATTAGTTAATATATATATTTAAAATAATTTCAGAATTTCTTTCTAAAGTACTCAGTTTTGATTTCTTATAATGATGACTTCAAATAGAATCATTAAAATTCGTATAACCTTTTTTTTTTGCCAAAGAAAATTCGCATAACTTTGACCTAATGAATATGGAATCATTAATTTCCTCCAATATATCATTAATGTAAACTCAAATATATCCAATATTGCAACATTGCTAACTAATTTTAATTAGATCATTGGCAGGGATTTTGCTATTAGATAAAGAACTAGGATTTTATTTATAGTGATTAAAGATATGATTTTATGATTCATTCAATTGGCATATAGTATACAATCATGGTCATTTTAGTAGGCATGTTACTTAGCATTTCATATAAATTTAATGGTGGAAGTCATTATTATTTATTATGAAAATTGGGCATGTATTCTAAAAATAGGTAATGTTAAATGAAATTATAAATTTATAATGTAATGATTATTGGAAATTGGTCAAATACCACATCACCAATATAAAGATTTTTTTTTAATTTTCTTTTAAAAAGAAAAAAAAAAAAAACTTCAAAAAGTGTTCAGAGAGTAAACAATTATCTCAAAAATTGTGAGTTAAAATCTCAAAAGAAAAATTACAAATTTATAAGTATAAATTCTAATCAAAACATAATTAACCAAAAAATTAAATATCCATCGATTAGTTAATTTTTTTTTTTAATTATATGTAAACATTGTAAAAATTGATGAGAAATCCTCCTTAATTGGAGGAAAAGAAAAAGTAAAAAATAAAAATAGAAAAGAAAAGAAAAGAATTAACGGAGGAAAAGAAAAAAGTTGATTTTAGCTAAACTATTTTTAGCATGAATTTTAGTATAAATACTATACAGTTTTTCATTTGTAAAAATCATCTCAGAAAAAAAACCTCAATTAAAATCCAAACTTAATAAGTTTGAGAAATTGAGAGAAAGAGAAAAATCTCTTGAGAGATAAAACCAAGAGAGAGTTTAGCCACCATTATTTGGTGAGATTATTATTGTATTCTGATTAATTATTTCTTAGTGAAATATACAGAATTATTTTTGCCCATTTTATTTACACAAGGCTGGGAAAAGTTTGATTCTGGGACTGCCATATTTTTTTTTATTGGCCATTTATATTTGTCATCTTTCCCAACAAGTGGTATCAGAGCTTCGGTTTAAAAAAAAAAAAAATTATATTCTTGTGTAATTTAAGATGGAGGAGTCGTCGTCATCATCAGCAACAATGCTCAAATTGACTGCATCCAATTACTCCATATGGAAGCCAAGAATGGAGGATATCCTTTATTGCAAGGATTTGTATGAGCCCCTTCAATTGGTGGGACAAAAACCAGAAGAGAAGTCAGACGATGCGTGGAGCATTTTGAATAGAAAAGCTGTCGGACAAATCCGACAATGGGTGGATCAAAGTGTGTTCCATCATGTGGCACAAGAGACAGATGCATATAAATTATGGACAAAATTGTCATCCATGTACGAGCGGAAGACCGCTCAAAATAAAGCATCGGTTATCCGACGGTTGATAAACCTTAAGTACAAAGATGGTCGAAGTATTACCGAGCATCTTAGTGACTTCCAAGGGTTGATCAACCTGTTGACGAATATGAATATGGTGCTAGATGATGAGTTACAAGCACTAGTGTTACTCAGCTCATTGCCAGATAGCTGGGATACACTAATAGTATCTTTAAGCAATTCAGCTCCTCAAGGCGTTCTTACATTGGACATAGTCAAAGATAGCATGTTCAATGAAGAAGCAAGAAGGAAAGAACAAGGTGGAGTAGCCGAGTCAGAAGCCCTCGTCTCAGAATATCGTGGAAGGACTAGCAATAGAAAATTCCATAAGCGAGACAAGTCAACAGGCAAGTCAAGAGATGGCTCGAGAGGGAGGTTCAAAACAAGAAAGGACATAGAATGTTACCACTGTGGCAAAACAGGCCACACGAAGAGAGAATGCAGATTATTTAAACGAGAGCAAGATAGAGGTAACGAAAATAGTGATGCCAGGCATACAACTGCAACTACCTCTGGTGGAAATGATATAATTATTTTATGTGGTGATAGCTTTATTAATTTTTTCTGTCAAGATACATGCTGGATAATAGATTCTGGTGCATCATTTCATGTCACCTCACGAAGGGACTTCTTTACATCTTACACTAATGGAGATTTTGGTAATGTGAGGATGGGAAATGACAAATTGTCTAAGATCGTGGGAAGAGGAGATATTTCCCTTGAAACCAACACAGGTTGTCACTTGGTTCTGAAGGATGTGAGACATGTTCCAGATATGTGTCTCAATTTAATCTCTACTGGATTACTTGACGATGAAGGATACACCAATGTCTTTGCTGAAGGGAAATGGAAACTCAGCAAGAACTCTCTTATCACAGCACGAGGGAAGAAGGAGAACACCTTATACATGACACATGCTAATGTCAGTAATGGGTATGTAAATGCTCTTGCAAAAGACTCAATCGAGCTATGGCACAAACGGCTCGGTCATATAAGTGAGAAAGGCCTCCAAATTTTAGCTAAAAGAGAGGCGTTGACAGGGATGAAGCAAGGTATGACTCTAAAACCATGCGTGCATTGCTTAGCTGGAAAGCAGCATAGAGCTTCATTTCAACATGGTCAGGCACAAAGAAAACCCAATGTATTGGATGTTGTGTACTCTGATGTTTGTGGTCCTATGACCGTTAATACTCTTGGTGGTGCAAGATATTTTATTACCTTCATTGATGATCATTCCAGGAAGATATGGGCTTATGCACTTAGGTCAAAAGATCAAGTGTATGAAGTCTTCAAGCAATTTCATGCTAGCGTTGAACGAGAGACTGGCAGAGGCTTGAAGTGTATTCGCACCGACAACGGAGGAGAATATATGGGAATGTTTCAAAACTATTGTAGAAGTAATGGAATTAGGCATGAACGATCTGTTCCGAAGACTCCGCAACATAATGGTGTAGCTGAGAGAATGAACAGAACAATCGTTGAAAGAATAAGAACAATGTTATCTCATGCCAAGCTGCCCAAAAGTTTTTGGGGTGAAGCCCTCATGACTGCAGTTGATCTAATCAACCTTTCTCCTTCAGCACCTTTAAATGGTGATGTTCCAAACAAGTTTTGGTCAGGAAAAGATGTTTCCTACAATCACTTGAAAATTTTTGGCTGTAGAGCTTTTGTTCATATTCCTAAAGATGAAAGATCCAAGCTCGATGTGAAATCGAAAGAATGTATCTTTGTGGGATATGGGAATGAATAATTCGGTTACAGGTTATGGGATCCTGTAGCTAGAAAGATTATTAGGAGTAGAGATGTTGTCTTCTTTGAAGATCAGAACATTGAAGACATTCAAAGAGGTGACAAACCTAGAAATTCTAAAGAATATCCTGCTAATTTAGATCCAATTCCTTCTCCATTAGAAACTAATGACGAGCAAGATGAATCCAATGATCAAGCTAGTGATCCTATTATAAATGAACCAGTTAATGATGACACGGCTAATGATCATATAACTGATGGTATAATAGATGATGTAGCAGATGAGGGGCAAGAAGCACAAGCCCATGAAGAACCAGTGGTTGAATTCCAACCAAGAAGATCAACTAGGGAACGGAGACCTTCTAGTAGGTATTCTCCAAATGATTACATTCTCCTAACAGACGGGGGAGAACCAGAATGTTATGATGAAGCATTGACCCATGATCAACGAGATGAGTGGTTGAAAGCTATGCATGAAGAAATGGAATCTCTGCATGAGAACCACACATATAATCTTGTGAATCTACCAAAAGGTAGAAAAGCACTCAAGAACAAATGGGTGTACCGATTAAAAACGGAAGAAAACAACTCTAAGCCTAGATTTAAGGCAAGGCTAGTTGTGAAAGGTTTCAATCAGAAGAAAGGAATTGACTTTGAAGAAATTTTTTCACCTGTAGTGAAGATGTCATCCATACGGGTAGTACTTGGTTTGGCTGCAAGCCTAGATCTCGAGATTGAACAGCTAGACTTAAAGACAGCTTTCCTTCATGGAGATCTTGAAGAAGAAATTTACATGGAACAGCCAGAAGGATTCAAAGTCCAAGGAAAAGAAGATTTGGTATGTCAATTGAAGAAAAGCTTGTACGGACTCAAGCAGGCACCTCGACAATGGTACAAGAAGTTTGATTCCTTCATGATTAAGCATGGATATCGGAGGACTACTTCAGACCATTGTGTATTTGTTAAAAGATTTGATGATGGTGAATACATCATACTTCTTCTCTATGTTGATGACATGTTGATCGTAGGACAAAATAGTGACAAAATTAGCAAGCTGAAGAAAGAGTTAGCTAAAAGTTTTTCTATGAAAGACTTAGGACCCGCAAAACGAATCCTCGGTATGGATATATCCCGTGATAGAAAAAATCGGAAGTTAAGGTTATCACAAGAAAGTTATATCGAGAAGGTACTAAAGCGGTTCAACATGGATAAAGCAAAACCAGTTTCTACTCCATTTCCTAATCATTTTAAGCTTAGTTCAAAGCAAAGTTCTACATGTGAGAAAGAAAAAGAAGACATGGCTAATGTGCCATATTCCTCAGTTGTTGGTAGTCTGATGTATGCAATGATTTGCACGAGGCCAGACATAACACACGCAGTTGGCGTTGTAAGCAGATTCCTATCTAAACCAGGTAGAGAGCATTGGAATGCAGTGAAATGGATTCTCAGATATCTTCGTGGTACTTCTAAAATGAGTTTATGCTTTGGAGGTGGAAAACCTGAATTGACTGGCTACACAGATGCGGATATGGCAGGAGATCTTGATTCCAGAAAATCTACTTCAGGATACCTGATTACATTTTCAGGGGGAGCAGTTTCATGGCAATCAAAGTTACAGAAATGTGTTGCTCTATCAACAACAGAGGCAGAGTTTATTGCAGCTACAGAAGCATGCAAAGAAATGCTCTGGATGAAGCGGTTCTTACAAGAACTAGGGCAAGTGCAGCACAAATATGCTTTGCATTGTGATAGTCAAAGCGCAATCCATTTGAGCAAGAATCCGAGTTTTCACTTGAGGTCAAAGCACATTGATGTGCGATATCACTGGATACGTGATGTGTTAGAATCCAAACAATTACATCTTGAGAAAATCCATACTGATGACAATAGTTCAGATATGATGACCAAGTCCTTACCTAAAGACAAGTACGAATTTTGCAGAGAAGCAGCGGGACTACTAGAGCCCTCCAACTAAGTCGGATGGGGGAGATTTGATGAGAAATCCTCCTTAATTGGAGGAAAAGAAAAAGTAAAAAATAAAAATAGAAAAGAAAAGAAAAGAATTAACGGAGGAAAAGAAAAAAGTTGATTTTAGCTAAACTATTTTTAGCATGAATTTTAGTATAAATACTATACAGTTTTTCATTTGTAAAAATCATCTCAGAAAAAAAACCTCAATTAAAATCCAAACTTAATAAGTTTGAGAAATTGAGAGAAAGAGAAAAACCTCTTGAGAGATAAAACCAAGAGAGAGTTTAGCCACCATTATTTGGTGAGATTATTATTGTATTCTGATTAATTATTTCTTAGTGAAATATACAGAATTATTTTTGCCCATTTTATTTACACAAGGCTGGGAAAAGTTTGATCCTGGGACTGCCATATTTTTTTATTGGCCATTTATATTTGTCATCTTTCCCAACAAAAATTAAGTACCAATCATATATGGGAAACAATGTAAAAAATTAAATAATTTGAAAATATTATTTACATAGCATCAATGTTCAAATCACAAGCAAACTAATATTATGAGCATATCTACCAGGCACTTTTCCTCCTATAATTATAGAAATACGAACCAACTAGCGATAAAACTCCACTTCAACTGAAAATGAAACATCAACATCTCCCACCATTATTCTGTGCAAACCAGATGGCAAAATTTTATGACCTGTGCTATCCACAATTGCCAAGCTCTTACAAACATTAAATGCAAACGTCACCTTCTCTTTACCTGTCGCCGGCACAAATAGCCTCTCAAATCAATCAATTGCTTGGAATGAGTCCCAGTAATTGCCTCAGGAGATTTTGAGTAAATCATCACAACTTCACTTCCATCTATTTGCCCTGCATTTTTTACCATAGCCTCAGCTCCAAATTCATGTTCACAACTCAAGTCATCAACCATAATTGCTGCACAATTTGGCTTACTGTCATAATTTGTGTAGTTGTTCAAGTTGTGGCATTGTTGGTATTTGTCCAATTTAATTTTCAGGGAAGTATTTGAGGGTTTTAGCTTGTAGTTAGAATTAGTGTAGCTGAGGCCATATCCAAATGGGTAAACTGTTAAGCCATTGAAGAATTTGTATGTCCTTCCTGGCTAGCCAAAACTATCAATTAGCCTTAGTAACATATCAACGTCGTCAGCTTCATACCATGTAAGTGGTAATGTTCCACCTGATTGGGAAAACATTAAGCACATCTTGAGTTCCGTATTTACTGTAAGTTCGAACTCCACTCACCAGCCTAATTAATTAAAATATATATATATATATATATATATATATATATATATATATATATATATATATATATATATATATATTAATTTCAAGAAATGGAATATGCTTACCAGGATTGTATTTTCCAAAAACAACGTCTACAATGGCACGATCGCCTTCTTGTTGTAAAGTAGTTATTTCAAAAGGTTGCTATTCCACATCTTTTATTTACAAAGTTTTTATTCACTTTATAAATAAATACTTATTATGGGCTTAGTAAAGAAGCTAATAAAGGAGTGGGCTCGCGCGCATATGAGCTTGGCCCAGCCAAGACAAAATGGTGGATTTCCCCTCTCCCTGCGCGTGAGTGACACGTGTAGCCCAGAGCAAAGTTAGTTTTGCAACTGACTTTTTATTTTTTTTATTTTTTCAATTTTAAATTATTTTTAAACGTTATTAAAAAAAAAAAAAAAACTGTTATAGGTAAACCCCATTATTTTGCTAACAAATTTTAACGTTACCCATGATAACAGATTTTAATATTGCCCTGATTTTTCTCTATCTTACTGTTATAATTTGGCTATAAATACATGGCTTATTAGTGAGTTTAGACACAACTCTTCTTCTTGCCTCCTTATCTTCTGCTGGGTTATTAATTCTGTGTTTTGGTATTCCCATTGCCTACTTTCTATGGTAGAAAAGCTTGATTTATCCTGGGGGAAATAATTTTCTTAAGGGCAGTGTCTATCACACGACTAAAGCTTTTTTCTTTTCACCTTATTTAACAATCTTAAGGAAATTAATATGGCTTCAAATGTTAACAATAACGTTCCCCCTGCCACTGAAAATACTATTCCTCCTACTGTCGTCGAAGGTGCTAGCGTTGCAGAAGTTCTTCTGCCTAATGCTACTCCAGCCCAAATGCTTGCTGCTACTCCTATTGCTCTATTTGCCAAACCATTTCTAGATGTGCCTAGTGTTGAGCTTTTTGATGGAAACAACTTCAAAAGATGGCAAGAAAGAATCTTCTCCATTCTTGATGTCCATGGAGTTGCATTTGCCCTGACTGATCCTAAACCTGTTCTAACTGAAACTCAAAAATTTCACAATTGGACTCACACAAATAAGGTATGTAGACATACAATTATTAGTACTTTGGCTAATGACTTATTTGATATCTATTGTCCTTATAAAGAAGCAAAAGAAATATAGGATTCCTTAGTATCGAAATACACTGCTAAAGATGTGGGCAAACAAAAATTCACAATTGGCAAATTTTATCGATGGGAAATGTCTGATGACAAAGAAATCAAAGGACAAATCAATGAGTATCAAAAACTGCTAGAAGACTTGAAAGATGAAAATATCAATCTACAAGAGGAGTTTGTTGTTGGTCTGTTGATTGAGAAGTTGCCGCCTTCATAGAATGACAACAAGCAGCAATTGAAACACAAAAACAAGCAAATGTCTTTGGCTGACCTTACCGTTCACATTATCATAGAAGAAACTACAGGAAAGAAGCCCAGATTGCCAAAGGGAAACAAATCGCTACCAATGCAAACCTGGTGCAAGACAAGCCTTAGCAAAAAAGGTACGCTAACAAGAATAATTATAAGCATGATTACAATCCTAAAGCCACTAACCCCACTTTCAAAAAGAAAGGTACTTGTTTTGTTTGTGGAAATCCAGGTCATCATGCGCTTCAATGCAGGCATGGGAAGAGAAATGACAATCCTCCCAAACCAAAAGCAAATTTGGTTGAAGGAGAAGACATTATAGCTGCAGTCATTTTTCAAGTTAATATGGTTGCTGATGTGAAAGAATGGGTGGTAAATTCAGGTGCCATTAGGCACATTTGTGCAAATAAAAATGTGTTTGCCTCCTACACTCCTATAGGGGATGAAGATGAAGTCATCTACCTTGGTGATTCACGAATAACTCGTGTTTTGGGAAAAGGCAAAGTCATTTTAAAATTCACATCTGGAAAGACCTTGACTTTGAATGATGTATTACATGTTCCTACCATTAGAGCAAATTTGATTTCTGTTGCTTTGTTGGGAAAAGTGGGGGTTAAAGTTTCTTTTGAATTTGATAAAATTGTGATGACTAAGAATAATGTTTTTGTGGGCAGAGGGTATTATAATGGTGGACTCTTTGTACTTAATATTTCTGAAATAATCAATGAGAATGCATCATCTTTTGCTTACTTGATTGATTCCCATGATTTATGGCATGCTAGACTAGGTCATCTTAGTACTTCTTATATTAAGAAAATGCAATCTCTTGGCTTAATTTCTAGCTTGAATTTTGCAAACATAAATAAATGTGGAGTTTGTACTGAAACTAAATCAACTAAGAAAACTTGTGCATCTGTCGAAAGGGAAACTGAGTTGTTAAATCTAATTCACACAGATTTAGGTGATCTAAAACAAACTATGACTAGAGGTGGCAAAAAATATTATGTAACTTTCATAGATGATTTTTCTAGATATACAAAAGTGTATTTGCTTAGAAATAAAGATGAAGCTTTTAATATGTTTTTATTATATAAAGCTGAAGTTGAAAATCAGTTAAACAAGAAAATTAAAAGAGTTAGATAAGATAGAGGTGGTGAATATGTTCTTTTTAATGATTACTATGAAAAAGAAGGAATAATTCATGAAATTACCATAAAGTATGGTATTCAATTTAGTGGATATCCTACTGTGTTAGAAGGTTACAGCGATGCTAACTGGATCTCTGATTCAGATAAGATAAAATCTACTAGTGGTTATATATTTACCCTTGGTGGTGGTGCTATTACTTGGAAATCAACCAAACAAACCATTATTACAAGATCCACTATGGAAGCTGAGTTTATAGCCCTAAAGTTGCTGGAAGTGAGGCAGAATGGTTAAAGAACTTCTTACCAGAAATTCCATTAGGAATGAAGCCAACTCCTTCAGTATCATTGCATTGTGATTGTTAAGCAGCAATAGCAATATAAAAAAATAAAGATTATAATGGCAAAAATAGACATATCCGTTTAAGATATAAAGTGATTAAGCAGCTACTAAAAAATGGAAGTATATCCATTGATTATGTGAAGTCAGAAGTGAATTTGGCCGATCCTCTGACTAAACCATTGGGACGGAAACAAGTATTTGAAACATCGAGGGGAATGGGGTTAAAGCTAACTTGAAAATCATTATTAATGGTAACCCAACCTATGTGACTGCAGATCCCATGAATTAGGTTCGTATGGGTAATAACAAGTTATCTAGTGATTCTGAAAAGTACTATGTTAAAATCCTGCCTATGATGTGAGATTAGTACTTAACTGCAAATAAAGCGAGAATAAGTAAAACTGTTAATGCATACTATATCCCTTATGGGTGGTGTACTGAATGCAATATACACTTGATGGTATCACCTAAGTAAGTGTGAAGTGAGACCGCTTCTATGAGATTATGGCAAAATTTCTAAAGCACTTATGAATGAACTAGGCATGCGCATGGCCTAATAGCGCAAAATCACGTTGAACACTAAATGAATTGTAAGGATATAATGTGATTGATGAGAATTTTAGCTTACAAGAAGAGTCTTTAGTTCATAAGAAGCTAAAAGGTTCACAAAATTACTTAGTAAGTTATATCTCATCTTTCTAGGTCTAGTTCATAGTCCATGAAGACACTAGACACGATGCACTTATATTCTTGTTAGTAACCTAGCTAAATATTTCTTTCGTATAAACCTTTTGAAATAAGTGGGGGATTGTTGTAAAGTTGTTATTTCAAAAGGTTGCTATCCCACATCTTTTGTTTACAAAGTTTTTATTCACTTTATAAATAGATACTTGTTATAAGCTTAGTAAATAAGCTAATAAAGGAGTGGGCTCATGCGCATATGAGCTTGGCCCAGCCAAGGCAAAATGGTGGATTTTCCCCCCTGCGCGCGAGTAATACGTGTGGCTCAGAGCAAGGTTAGTTTTGCAACTGACTTTTTTTTTTTTTCAATTTTAAATTATTTTTAAACATTATAAAAATAAAAAAAAAAATCTGTTGCATGTAAACCCCATTATTTTGCTAACAAATTTTAACGTTACCTATGATAATAGATTTTAACGTTGCCTTGATTTTTCTCTACCTTACTGTCATAATTTGGCTATAAATACATGGCTTATTTGTGAGTTTAGACACAGCTCTTCTTCTTGCCTCCCTATCTTCTGCTGGGTTATTAATTCTGTGCTTTGGTGTTCCTATTGCCTACTCTCTGTGGTAGAAGAGCTTGATTTATTCTGGGGGAAATAAGTTTCTTAAAGGCAGTGTCTATCACACGACTTAAGCTTTCTTTTCACCTTATTTAAAACTTCTTGACCAGGATATCCAGGCCATCAGATTGCTTTGATTTTCTTGTTATTCTTGGCAAAAGAGATATCAACTACACCCCCAGACATGATTACAAGAATGACAGGACCTTTAGAGGCTTTAGCAACCTGGTTAATCAACCGAGTTTGGTAACCAGGAAGAAGGAGATCCACTCTATCTCTGCCTTCAGCCTCCACTGATAAATCCAAACCCACCATTAATATAGTGGCATCAGCTTCTTTTGCAGCTTGCATTGCTGGGAAAATGAGACTTATCATTTTTACAAGCAACATTTTCACATCCCATCTCGTAATTCACTTCTCCAAATGCAGAGAAGCCTTTTAAGTAGAGAAACATACTGGCAGGGGACACCTACATATGGTAATTCAAGAACATGAATAATACTGTAAAATTAACGGGCAAATTTTGTCAAACATTTAACAAGCAAAGCATAACCTGCATAATTTCCAGTCATTGCTTCGGTAGCATTGGCATGTGGCCCAATTAAAGCAAGTTTTTGATAAGACCTCGAAGGCAGAGTTGTGTTATCATTTTTTAGAAGAACAATTAATTGTCTAACTGTTTCAGCTGCTAGCTCAATATTTTCATGGGAACAAATATCCTTCTTGCCAAGTGAATCAAAAGGACTTCCATCAAAGTATCCAAGTCTCATTAACACAACATAGATATTTTTTAATGATTTATCAATCTCTGCCTCCCTTACTTGCCCTTGTATCAATTCATTCTTTAATGACTTGGGATAATATTCTCCACAGTGAAGATCCAAGCCTGAAGATTATGAGATACATAAATCCGTAAGTAGAATATTTACAAAGATCAGTAAGGCTCTTTTGACTATCAACTCATCCCAAAACATGGCTTGGGAGCCTCAAACATTACAGAAGCAGTTTGTCCACTATACCAAAGAGACATTAAACTATCTTTAATCTATTTAGATATACTTGCCTGCCCTTAAAACTTGTGCAACAGCATCCTCTCCAAGCCATTTATGGTGATCTACTATCACTTGAATTGAATCACAATCTGAAACTATGTATCTACACAATAACTTAATGCAATAAGTGAATCGACCTCAAAATTAAGTTTTAAGTTGGAAAATGTAATTATATAAATACCCATGAAGACCCCAATCTCCTCTAGTAGTATTTTGAAGTAGTTTTGGATCAGCACAAGTAGGTATTCCATTAACACGGTTGAATGAGCACATAGCACTGCTAGCATCACCATCTCTAATACACATTTCAAATGGAGGTTGAAATGTCTCCAACATATCTTGTTCAGTCACCTTCAAAACATTTAAAAAAAAAATGAAATTGATTAATCATTTTAGATCATTAAATTAATTGTAAGGTTTTAGAGAATTTTATATACCCTTGCATCGAAATGAAATTGATCCACCCCCAACCAGTCTTCAATATCATAAGCAGTATAATGCTTATAACAAGCAGAAACTTTAAGAGGTCTAGAGTTGAAATCTTTAGTATTTAATGTTCGTTCAATATCCTGCAAGCCTCTAACGTAATTTGAAGCATAAGTACCAGCTACAAAAGGATCTTCTCCTGAAGTCTCAAGAATTCTTCCCCATCTTGGGTCTCTCACCACATTAATGTTTGGACCCCAATATGTTAATCCAGCTCTCCCTAAGTTGTACATTGCTCTGGCCTCATTTGAAACCACCAATACCAATCAATAAATTGCATTAATGAACTTACAAAAAAGAAAAAAAATCAATCGATTAATTAAGTTTTTTATTACCTGACCAAGTCTTTTCCACAGGGCCCTATTAAAAGCAGTAGTGAGAATAACATTTGGGAAACTTGTTGCACCTGGAACTTCATCATCAAAGAAAGTACCTGGACCGTTGTTGGATACACCATGTAATGCCTCAGACCACGACTCATATGCTAGTAATCCTATTCGTGTGACACCAGTGGCTGTATTTCCCAATTGTTCCACCTTCTCCTGTAATGTCATTCTGTTCACTAGGTCCTTTGCTCTGTTCTCAAAGGACAATGACAAGTCACAATACCCAAATTCAGCCATTTCCAGACCTTCTTTGGCAAATCTTGAAGAATCACACACATGGGTGTAATTTGTGATAGTGTGTAGAATATTTCTAGCAGTGCAGAGAGTAAACAAAGTAATAGTAACATGTAGAGAAAGGAGATGAAATGTTTTTGCCATTTTTCTTTAGTTTTCTGGTTATGTGAAGAAGTAAATTGGAAGTGATCCCTTCATTTATATGCATGCAAAGGTAAACATATAATCTACAAGATAGGTATAACCCAAAGATTTGGGAAAGATATATATACTTTTACCGTTTCAGTCAATCCCACCATATAATTAATTTGAACATGTCAATAATGGGTTGCTATTTATTAATTAACTAGTTTAATTTTTAATATATTATCAAATTCTATTTAGGTGAACCAATCATTTTATAAAATTTTTAATTTGCAATAAAAAAAATAAATAATTTTTTATAAAATTATAAATTTCATCCTAATATCGATGACAAATAATTTTGTTAAATAAAGACAATTAATACTACGCAAATACATTTAATAAAAATAATTATTGATTAGCTTTTCATTGATTAGATTATTAAAATAACATTAATTAATTTTAAAAAAATCATCCTCCTCCATCTTGATTACGTTAATAAATCGTATGTGATATATTAGGTTATATTAGTTATATAAATGTCATAAATAAGACTTTTCTTTAATAGCGGTTAGAAGCTAACCGAGTCGTTAGGCTGATAGTGTAACAATTTTTGCTTCACTATCCTACATGCACTTTATGAACAAATGGTAAGCAAATAGAAATCACACTAATAAGATAGTTTAATCTACGCTATAAAACTAATTTCAAGTCAATTTACAAATCAACCTTCTGTTCCTGTACATACAACTACCTACGCTGCAAAGTATAAGATGCAGGTCAAAGCTGCACCCTTAAATCCCTACACCATACAAATGGCAAAGACTGCTTATTTAAACCTCTGCTACCACCAATAATCAATGGATCATTTCTACCAAGGCCCTGTCACTGTCCTCCTCAAGCATTGTCTTTTAGGTCCCCATTGCCGATTCACTGTCTCTAAAAACTGCCAAAATAAACAACGGTGATCAGCCTCTTTACTGTTAAAGTTCATTAGACGGCAAGTTTTCCATACAACTTGAGAAAAACTATTTGAAAGAATTAGACTCTGATTGTATGGTTAGCTTAATCAATATATTGACCTTCAATGCCTTCTCTAAGTGTGAGTCTACAATGCACTTCAATGTGGGGTGCGAAGAAAGATATCAATTTGATGTTTGTACAATTCATTCTCTAAAGTGCCTTCTCAAGTTCTTTGGTCAAACTAGATGACTTCATTGGTCTTCATCACAGTAAAGTATTAGATGGCTCTCTTTCAAACTACTACCAGTTGACTCCATTACAAAACCGATGAGACATGTTCCATGCTCACTCTCCATGTCAGTCCGAGAAAACTCATGGTCATTTTGGTTTTAATCAATTTTGAACAAAAATATTTGCCGCTACACTGCAAGTGGCAAAAAATGAAAGAAGACAATGAAGCAAAAGAAAATGCAAGATTATATTCTACTTAATTATAATCAGTCTTCATTATCAACAAAACCAATCCTGAGATAGCTTATTTCAGCTGAAAACCTCCCTAGACGAACTAATCTTAAAAAATTTCACCCCAAACTTCCTATATTTAATACAGACTTGAAGACTGAGTTGCAAATAGTCAATGAATAATTTTGATGGTTCATGAGTTATCAAAAGAATTACATAAACAATGAGAATCAGCATTACTTGTGGATATAATATTCATTAATATGAATAATGAATCTAGAAGACTTAATAAATATGCTTTCTGTTCATGAAGCATGACTTAGGTTTTGAAATTTGATTAATAAGGTGCATACCTGATTTTTCTGCATTTCCAAAATTTCTTCCTGCGGCAACCAAAGTATGGTCAAGGAACGTTTTTACAGCCTAAATTTTCCTATGACTACATAGCAAAATAACATACCTGCTTTCTCTGCAATTCTTCATTGATTTCTTTTAGTTTTGCAACTTCTGCTTCTAGTTCCAGTGTATAGGCCTGTCGTGAACCCCAAAGACGTATGCAAGTGAAGTGTTAAGCAGGTTTTGAAGTTGAAATTTATTGATCAGCTTTTGCCTCAACAAGACAAAAAATTATCTTTCAGGAGTACTGTGATTTAGCATTTAATCTTTGTTTTTCAAAGCTAGTTTGAGATGAACCAACACCATTCCACTTATTTTGTATCTTACATATATCATGCAAATTACATTGTTTGAAATGCGGCTTTGATCAGTTCGTTACAGTATATAGTGTTCCTGACAAGCAGGAAATATACATGGTAGTTATCGGTTAATTTCTGTACATCCCAATATTTCCAAATGTTTCTACCAATATGAAATGTCAACCTTTCTTCACAAAATTTTAATGTATAAATAATTAACATTTCATTTGCTTGACTAAGAAGAACCATAACTCGTTTGCCATACGAGATAGAGAGAGAGAAGCTGATATCATACTAAATCAGACAGCATATTACATGATATGTTGACGTAATAACTACATGCTAGCATAGCATTGAAAAATATAACTATATCACGAGTGGAGTTCTTCTCAAAATTGTTTGCATCTTAAATAGAAATTGATAAAGAATAAAGGGGTTTTATGAATGAAATCTAGGCATGGAAGTAAAAAGTGCTCACATCCAAACATAATTTACAATTTCTAAGCTGCAACTGGAAACAACAGAGCCCCCTGATATTACAACCAAGAAAACAGAGAGCCCCTAGGTTAGTTTCTAAATATTCAAAAGCCAGAGAAAAATCAAAGAATAATGGTAACAAAAGAGTTAGTACAGCAAGTGATGAATGTGAAATAGTTTATTTACTGAACTCACCTGCTTACGAGCCCGTGACCTTGCAGCTGACTCTCTATTTTTAATCATTCTCCGGTGCCTTCTCTCAATTACCTTCTCCAAAGCAGCACTGGCTTTTCTCCCCCGGCCAAACATGTTAGGAACTGGTGAAAGTGAAGAAGGTGTATCTGGATTACCTTTTGTGATTATATCTGGTGATATCTGGTTTGCAGGAGATCCTGTTGCAACTGTAACACCTGCGTTTCCTAAACCAACCATGCTCATTCCTCCACCATGAACTAGATTATTGCTTGTAGATGGATCTGCTATACCAACAACTGAACTCCTCACTCCCGGACTATTAAGCCGACCACCATTTGCTAAATGCACAGGGGACGCAAATGCCACATTTGTGGGCTTGGGGAAGAGAGGTTGCTGCTGCTGCTGCAGCTGGGGCTGGTTCTGATGCAGCTGCTGCTGGGGCTGTCTCTGATGCAGCATCTGCTGCTGAAGTAGTGGCTGAGAAGATCTGATTCCACCTACATTCAGGGCTAAATTAGAAGGCTGACTACCAACTAAGTTATTACTGTTTTCCACCATTCGAGTCACCACAAGCCCATTGTTTTTATTTGGCTGCTGAAACCCAAGAGCTAAACTGCTATTGTTATTGTTATTGCTATTATTGTTTAGTTGCAAAAATTCATCAAAAAAGCCACCATTATTTGACCTTCCAATTAACTGAGTATCCTCTCTCATGACCCCTGCCTTGGCCAAGAACTCTTCCAAAGTCATCTCTCCCAAAGTCTGTTGCCTCTGAGAGAAATTTGATTCCATGTTGTTGCTATCTTTAGTACCATCGCTGCTTTCTTTTATCAAGTCTCTCCAAACCTCATCAACAGTTTTCTGACTTAGTGTCCTGGGCAAGGTTAAAGACCCTTGTCTATGCAAATTCCCACCAGGGACACTTCCTTCTCCAACACCAACAGAATTTGTCATTGCTTGAGTCTCTTCAGCAGTGCATATGTTTTTCAATAGCTCATCCATGTTCATCGATCCTAAATCCTTGCCAAGTCCTCCACCCCAGGTGTTCTGAAACTCATCAAATGTCAATGAGTATATTGAAGGCTGGCGGACCAAAGATAAGTTATTCGCTGGTGGCTTTCCAGTGCCACCTTCCCCTGGTAGAACATTACCAAAGTTCTTGAAGTTCAAATTAGACCCCATTCCTGGCAACAGCACCAGCTGACCCAATCAAGCAGGCTTGTATCTTCTTTCCAGTAGTATACAAAATCCCAGTCCTTCCAGCTTGTTTTCTTTAAATTGAGAACCCAAACATCCACCAATTCAAGTGAACAGGAGTAAACAAATTAGCATGCTTACATTTTCAATCCAGAATAAGAAAAACAAATTGTTAAAAACCAAGTTCTACCAACCATAAATATATAAAACTAGAGTAGAAGATAATAACAACTTCTATAAGAACAAAAAAGGGACTTGGATGCAACTTAAAATAGCTGGAAAAACATAAGCAATAATTAAATGAAAGCCTCAAGTGATACACCATTTCCAAGAATATAAGAAACATACAAAAAAAAAAAAATCTTCAAACAAGAAAAATATCTTGAAACAAAAACAAAAGTTAAAGTTTCACATGGCATCCTATTTACAGAAAAGCAAAGAGATATAGCTTCGAAGAGTTGAAACCAAGAAAATCCAAATCTTCACATCTTTTATTCAAGATTTTCTTTCCAATCAATAAGATCCCATATTCAAGAATTTGTTAAAACACAACTGAAATCTAGCCCTGAAAGTGTTAAAGTTGAAACAATAAAATCTGATTTTCACAGAATAATACTCACAAACAAGAATATGAGAAAACAAATGAAAACAAACTAAGTAAAGATCAAGGATTTGGGGATAAGAACAAAACTAAGATCCACCATCCAAGAATCTTAAAAGGTACAAAGTACAGGAACTGGGAAGTTGCAGAATCAACAAACACTCCTACTAGCTATATATATCCAATTGATGCAGATCAAATTAAATCTCATCTCAGGTACTTTGTTTATGTTATCTCCAAATCCCAGATCCAAAAACATCATCAAATTTTAAAAAATAAATAAATAAAAAAATTCATGTTTACAATAACTTTACATCCCCAACTCAAATAGAAATCAAACAAATCCCACCAGAAAATTTATCAAAAAAAAAAAAAAAAACCAATTTTCCAAATAGAGAAAAAAAAAAAAAAAAAAAACCATTTCTATAACTGAGTTTCTCAATTTTTACCACCCGCAAAATTATATTTCAGATTAAAGAAAAAATCAATCCGCAAATTGAAGCTCAGTAACTGAAAATTAAAAAAAAAAAAAAAACACTCAAAGTTCAAGGAAAACCAGCACAAAAACAGGGAAAATAAGGAAAATAATAATAATAATAATAATTATTATTATTATGTTATTAAAAAAAATAAAAATAAAATAAAAACAGAACACTTAAAACAGTACAAAGCCAAGTAGAAACAGAGACAGAGGGAGGGAAATGAAGGATTTTTATTTTTTTTTTTAACTTACATTTAATATATTTTTTTCTTTTTTAAGGAAAAAAGAAAAAAATAAAATAAAAAATTAGGGTGGAAATTAGAGAGCGGCTCTGAGGAGTGTCGTTTTTCTGGGCTTGGCTGGTGGAGGCGACAAGTGTCTACTGCCCCAAGACACGAGTCGCCATTTAAGGAACTAAGTTTTTGGGGTTTTTTTATTCTTTATTTTTTTAATCTTAGCCACGGAGATCATGCAACGTGGGCCAATAAGAAAAGAGTTGAAAGATTGATGTGATGTTTAGCCAATCAGACTTTGCAAAGTGGGTTTATTACTTGCCGTTGGATTCCGCTTTCCGACAGGAGGGATTGGATGGTGATGGATTTGGATTTTGGTTGTTTTTTTTTTGGTGGGGAATACTTGATATAGGAGAGGGGATTTCATGTGGCGTTGTGTGGTTGGGTGGTTGAATGCGAGCCGTTGGATCATAGAGATTTTATTGTGATGTCTCGGACATGGGAATCTTTTTTTTTAAAATGGATGATATTGGGCAATTTACTGCGGCTCCTTTGAAAAAACTCATTTAAAAGAGTTCAATTCAGTTATATTCTATTAATAGAATTGAATTTAATTCTTGTACAAGAATTATTCCAAACACTATATATATTGATAATAAATTTAATTTATTTTATTTTTTTAACAATAACTAATAGTGTTGAAGTTTTAGGAGATTATAATTTTTATTTGTGTAATTTAATCATAAATCAAATTTTAATTAAATTGGAATTTTGAGCAATGACATGATTTTACTTTGAAATTATTTCTTTTTTATACTAAAAAATTGAATTATATAAACCATCTCCTTCCAAACATGAAAATTGATAAAAATGAATTTATTTAAATTGAATTTTTGCTAAAATATGAATTTCTAAATAGTTGGCAAATCTTTTCATAGTCAAGTTATTGACTTGTAACTAAGAAAAATACTTACACGAAGAAGATGATGAATAGAGCTTAGCTGAAAGTTCTAAAGAGAGAGAGTGAGAAGTTTTTAATGAGGGAATGCGGTTTGAAAATGTGAAGAAAAACTACCTCTGACAAGTTAAATTTTGGGCTTATTACGTTAAGGATGTCATCTTGAGGCAAGCATTGTGGCATGAGCGTGATAGCATCAACATTTCTACAAGGATCACATAAGGGGATGTCTCCTGTTGGGTATGGTTGGCCCTTATGATCAACTTACTCTTTGTGGTCGTATTCAATATTAATTTGAGGATTGAGATAAGCAAGATTTATGATAATGTGAGAACTCACTCGAGTATCGGCCTGGTCCGCTGGAGGGAATCAAAATGTTTATTTGGGTTTAGATTTACAATAGAACTCTCGGATTCGGATTGGTTGATTTTGAAAATGATTTTGGCCACCCTAATTTATTTTTTAATGAAAAAATTAAGAAAAAAACCAATTGATTCTAATTCATTAATTTCTAATTAATTACCCAAGAATAAAATCACTAGTCTCGAACCAGGTTAAGTTTGGAGACTAAGTTTTTTGCTTTAAATAATCTAAATTTAATTCTTAAGTTTAATTTGACTTTAGAAAAATTAATTTCATGAATGACATTTATAAGATGACATTAAAGAAAATGTATGAATATGGCATAACATGAATGCATGGTGCATGGGGGATTAGTAAAACAATTAAAGTAAATATTCACAAATTACATTAATTAAAAAGGGGAAAGGAGATTGATTGGAATTTGGATTTGAGATTTAGATTTAGATTCTAAACGTACCTATGTACCATATTGAATAGATATTAAAATCCACATAGTTCATTCAATGATTAAGTGGAGCAGCTTAAGAGCTGATCAGATTGATTGATTTAATTTGGGTTTGTGAATAAGCGGAAAAGGCTGATACCTTTATTTTTGGAGGGCGGAGAGTTTTACTGGACTGAAATTCCATTTTATCAGAACCGAGTGATTGGACTAATTGGGAGATTAATTAATTAATTAAAAAGATTAATTAACTAATTAGTATGATGAAAAAGGATATATGGATTAATTAATTAAAAGATTAATTAATTAATTTGGTTAAAATGTGGATTAAGAAAAAGGATTAATTTGATTTTGGAAAAAAATGATTGATTGATTAATTAATTAATTAATTAATTGAGTAATTACTTTTAGTTTAAAAAAAGAGTTTTAGTTAATTAAAAAGATTAATTAACTTAGTTAGAGTGAGATAATTAATTAAAAAGATTAATTAATTAATTAGAGAGTGGTTGAAGAGAGAAGAAGAGAGGAATTAGTAGATAACTATCAATACTAATTCAAGAGGTGTAGAGAAATAAGGAAATGAGAGGCCTATTTATAGGCAAATGGGATGAGGATAGTTTAAATAGTAAAAATGTGAAAAGACAATAAAAGGTAGGGCTAGAAAGGGCTAAAAATTTAACTGGAGGAGGTAAAAGAGTCATTTTCTGTGTAGAAAAGGAGGTACACTTGCGTCAGACAGGTGCAGCGCCATACGCGGCGCCACAGGGTTACCCTGTTGCAGCTGACGTGGCGGCTTTCTCTGTTTTTTTTTTAAAGGTTGGTTGGTATGGAGTTTAGGAAATTTGAATATCTGGTGATATTGTAATTAAAGGCTAAAAAAAATTTCTTTCAGGTGCAATGCCCCTGCACTACCGCCCACTAACTGGCTAGCGAGACTACCGTAATGGCTTCGCATAATGCATTAAACTTAGCAAGTGCCAAGATTGCGGTTGGATGATGAAGGTGCAAAATTAAGGGTTCACAGATAACTCTTATGAGATGTCAAAAGACCATATGCTTAGGGAGGTTAGATAATAAATAGGGAGCAAGATTGCCCATCTCACAGCCTGCAATGGAGAGAGAACTATAGAGTAAATCATGGGCTTCGACAAAAAGGTTTTAGTCGTTATACTTTTCAGATAGGTGAGACCTTTATTGCACTTATATTATTTTTATCTACATTAGAAGCCCTTTCTGCTCTTGATGAGAAGTGGACCAACTTCTCATCCTAAAGTATGAAGACAATCTTGTTATAACTCATTTAAGAAGAAACAAGCTATCGAATTCCAATGACGCAATGTCTCACAAATGGAATTGGCGTGAGATTGAAGAGTGGCAGAGTGTGGCTCTCATTAAATGATGTCATAATTCATATGACTTCAACCTACCATCATTTAATGTTTCATCATCATAATCATTTTCTTAGGACTCATAATCATCTTATCTTAGGGCTTTATTTGTTCAAGACATCTCTTTCCTTCAATTTCAAAATCACTCTTTCTCATTTTTAAAGCACTTATTCTTCCACTTTTGCTCTTGGAGACTTTACTGTTTCCATTCTCATTCCTAACTTTTCACTTGCTATTTTCTAGTTAACTCCTTCCTCCATTCTTAATTTTGCATTTGATTATGGTTTTTAGATGTGGCTCTTTTTCTTTTCCATCTTTAGGAGTTTTTGTTCCTAATTTTTCCAAGGAAAGACCCACAACTATGGATTATTTGTCTCCTTATTCCTTTTGTAAGTCAATGATAAGGACATGGTCCCCATGCATTCAAAGAAATTTCACTGCCTAACCCTTTCTCAACCCGTTAAGGCATTGAAGGAGTTTAGAGATAGAAAAAATGATTATGCCATTTACTGTCAGTGCTAGAGTATGGGCTCAGGTTTTTTTCTACTCACCTTCATTGTAATGACTTTAATAATTTGAATTTCAACCTAATGATGGATAATAACTAAATAAATTTTCTAGACTTTGACTTGGTTTCAAAGGAAAGAAAGAGAAGAATAGTCTTGTCAAATAACTAATAACCTGCAGAAGGAAGAATTGGGGAGAAATGAGCATACACAATATTGTTCAATAAGAAACATATGTGCTAGGAAACATCCTAGCCAATTTAACATGGCTAACCAATCAATTTATATCGATATCTTATACAAACTAAACAATTATAAAATAAAACAATTAGCATCATATACATACACATATACTAATATACATATCCATATATATAAAGTAATGCATAAATTATCACATCATATATACAATTAAAAGTGTGTGTATACACACACACACACACATATGGCATATACATATGTTACCATATAATTATAAAATTAACAATATAACAACTGCTTATATATATAAAACATGTAATACTAAAAATAACAACATTTAGTGATAAAAATTATTACAAACAACAATTGCACAAATTGCACAAAAGCAAACAATTAGGATAAAGACCTTCTCAAAATATGTGGGTTAATATATAAGACTTAAAAGCCTAAGTATAACATATGACATTGAAAGTCCAAGTATAACATATAATATTGAAAAGCCTTAGTATAACATATACGCCTCAAGGCCCATATAACAATTGAAAATGGGGCATTGCGGGGAGGCTTGGTATACATATAATATATAAGACATTTATGACCAATTTCATATAACTCAAGTGCACCACATGAAAGATCAAGTTTTAGTCTTATCCCAACATAATACAATACATAACACACTTAAATCAAAGCAAATCATAACATATACAAGTCAAAGCAATTTCATAAGTCACATGAGAACATTCATTTGAGTCATCAAATCATTATCACACATATAAATGCATTAACTATTATTATTTCCCAACTTCTAATACACACAAAATCATAATAAGTAAGTTAAAATTATTAATCCATTGCTTACCAAATAAAAATATATGATGCTTATGTAGAAAATGCAACATAAAGTTCAAATTATCTCTAACAAACTTTTCCAACAGTAGAGACCTTTTCCTCTTTAGACCTTGATAACCTACTCAAAATTAACTCAAATTTTACAACATAATATCTAACGTACTAGTTAAAAAACATCTCTAAAAATCCCTCAATTCAGGCTTTATTTGGACCCCTAAATATAATTCCAAAGTCAACTATCTAGCAAGTTCTCTGAGTACTGCAACAGGTAAAAACTCCCCTAAAATCTCATCTTATAGTTCAATAAAATTTTCCAAAAATTTCATAATAGAAAATATATAGAAAATTAGAATTTTACCAAAAATTAGATCAATTGGAATCCAAATGTCCCTTTAATTATTTCTCATTTTAAGGCTGTTAGGCCCTTTGGCCAGATAGTATGTACTGATTCTACAATAATTTTAGATCCAACCATTGGATCACTTTTAAATTTTAATATAATAAATCATACATTAATTATTTAAACATATCAAAATTTCACTATGGAAAATTATCAAAAACAAAAAGATGTTAATTTTGAAAATTATACTTTCAAAACTGACTTGTCAGAGTTCATTTTCCAATTCACTAATGCAAACTTAATTTAACCTAAAATTGTATTGTTCAAAACCCAAACTAGTTATTACTTCAATACTAATAATCAATTAAATATACTTCTTTTCATTTTTTTTTTACTACCTAGATTAGTGGCGGATGCAGGAATTGAAGTAAATAGGGGCTAGCGAGAATGGTACCAATTTATAATTAAAATATAGAATATTATTATTAAACAATAAAAGATAACACAATATTTCTTTATTACAAAAATAAAATTTATATTAAGTAGCAAAAAGATGAGAAAATGGAGATTTACCTTAAAAATTCCCTTTACTTCTCTTTGATCTTTCTTTTCCTATGTCCTCTCTTTCTTTTTGTTTGTTTGTTATGGTGTCTTTTATTATTTTGTACTTATATGGTGTCATGTCTACCAACCCACAATTCTAATAAATATGGTAAATGGCTGAATAAGCATTATATATATATATATATATATATATATATATATATATATATATATATATATATATATATATATATATATATATATATATATATATATATATATATATTATAACAACTCACATCTACTCTAGAAGTTTTCGTGACAAATTATGTGACTATGTAAAAATTTATGTGTGACATGATTTATGAGTTTGGG
Source organism: Reutealis trisperma (assembly GCA_947687605.1). Lineage (NCBI taxonomy): Eukaryota > Viridiplantae > Streptophyta > Magnoliopsida > Malpighiales > Euphorbiaceae > Reutealis > Reutealis trisperma. Next base: position 751,482 of record CANTUT010000177.1, on the reverse strand, counting down.
GTATGTTAAATTAATTTTAATATACTTAATATGAATTATTATTATGAAATAAATGATTTGAATAAAATGTATTAGTATGAAATAATTTATTTTTCGTAAAATGAATTTTTCATATAAAAAAGCAATTTTTAAGCATAAAATAATTTTATGCGTATTTTTAAAATAAATTTTTATAAATGTTTTGGGGGGAATTTTAATGAAAATAATAAGAAAAAATATTTTATTTTAATTACCTATAATAAGCCCTAAATTAATTAAAAAGCCCCAAATATCTAAAAGCCCACTACACTAAAACACTCATAACCTAGCTCATCAAGGGTAAACTTGAAAATTTCACTCAAAACCCTAATATATAAGCAAAATTTCGGTCCCCATCAGTTTAGACAGCAGCCACACTCTAGTATTCCAGTATTTTCAATGAAAAATTCTCCCAAAATAGTGCTCTCTACCAAAATTAAGAAAACTCTTTTTAATTTTGCGATCTCTCGCCTATAATCGTAAGTTTTCTTCTCTTTCAGTTCCTTAACTGATTTCTATAAAATAAATTATGAGAAAATTATTTTGAACTAGTTATTTACTAATTTTTATAGATTTAATTCTGTTTGGGTGAGTTTTTGAGAGAGAAAATTAATTCTCTACTGAAAACACAAATCTTTCTGCGAGATTTCTCCAAAGGTGAATCCTGTAACTCAAAATTGAAATTTTTATGCATAGACCATAGCAAAGAGGGGCCGATTCCTGCATGAATAATTTCTAAACTGATTTTTGATGTGTTTTAATTAAAAATATTGGATTAAATTATATTTCTGCATATTTCTGTGATGACTGAAAAGTTTCAGAAAATAAAGGAATTCAAGGTTTTTGTGCTAGAATTTAGAAGTTCGAAAATTCTATGATTTCTTGAACATGTGGCTGCCAATTTGTGTATGGATGGATTCTAAACTAATATTTGCTATGATTGAATAAAAAATAATGGTTTAAACCACCTATTTACATATTACTGTAATGACTGGAAAATACCAAAAGAACAAGAAAACTCGTGGTTTTGCATCCTAAAGCCAAAAATTGAATTTTCATGAATGAGATATACCAATTAGGGCCGATTCCTATGGATTAATATTCTAAAATGATTTGGTTTTGATTGCATAAAAAATCTTGGTTCAAAACTTGTTTTTACATATTACTGTAATAGATGGAAAGTGCAAAAAGTAAGAAAAATTCAGTTTTCCCTTTAATAATGCATTCGGCCTACCATGGGATTTTTATCCCAATGTCTATAATTTTTATGCAATGTATTTGAAGATTATTGACATGTATGTATGTATTATAAATGATAAAATTGCATGTTAGTTGAAGGAATGACTCTAAACAAGCTTAAAGGCACTTTGGTATACTTAAGGTGTACTTAAGGTATCTTAACCTTATGTTGTGATTAGAATGTGAATGTGATTAGGAAATATGGAACTATATGTTATGATGAAT